>CM054139.1:65317313-65327313 GCA_028751875.1 Rapana venosa | reverse complement strand
CAAGTGGTAACCACGCTTGACGCTGCTTAACTTTTGCTGGGGGAAAGCGAGTGCTCCGACCACTGAGCTATCCCGTAATTCTGCTAAATAAACAGTATCATTATGCCTAAATATCCGAAACCCACCTTACCCAAGAAGCTATTTCTCAATTGACTCCTTAATGTCCATCCCCAAAACAAAAAAAAACCTTACTCCCCTAATAAAGTCCCCACCTTCCCTATTCTTACCACTGGCAAGGCTTTTGGGGGGCATCAACCTAAATTAAATTAAAAATTTTTTAAAATCTATCTGATAAATACTGGACGACAGACCACACATCTCGGATCAGAGCTAGAGTTTCTGTTCCCCTTAGAGACCTTCCTACATTAATTAAACTTGTAATACGTTCTCCGCTGTAAAGGAAATGACTATATCTTATCACTTTACACATCCTATTTTTCAGGGGTAGGGTGTCTTTTGTTAGTTTTATTTTTTAGGGTAGAAAGTCATACCTAAAAGGAAATATTCTTTACCATAGTAACTTTAAATTATATTTGAAAGGCAAGTCCTACGTAAAATATAAAAGTATTGTTGCTGAAATTAATTTGTATGAAACGAAAACCTGTTTTAAATCATGAGCAAACTGGAGTGATAAGACAGGCCAGTTTTCTTGTGTCAGTCTTGATAATACATTATGGGAGTGAACTCCTGACAAAACTGCAAATAAAGCCATATTTACTACCTGGTCTTGAGGTGTGTGTGTGTGTGTGTGTGTGTTTTCGTGTGTGCGTGCGTGTGTGTGTGTATGTGTGTGTGTGCGTGCGTGCGTGCGTGCGTGCGTGCGTGTGTGTGTGTGTGTATAGTACTGAGCATATCTTTCTCTCAGCCTGTGTCAACTTCACTGTATACATACATTCCTTGCTTCATATTCCTCTCTTAGATTACACACATCTGCAATGATGATGTTGTTTATTTTCCCATGTACTCTTTCTCTGTAGCCGTAAGGACTAAGTTATCACAGTAATCTACTACATACCAAAAGCAGACTAGTATGGTCTCCTACACATAAAACCAGTTCCATTTTTAAAAACTAATTTATTTTTCTGTTTCATCTTCTGTGACGCCCCTTTCCTGTTGTACCAATGCTGCTCATTCCGATCTCTCCACCCTAGCCCCACACAGGCTCAGTGAGTTACATTCTCAGGGTCAGAAGTCCAAGTAAGGCCGCCACAGGGCCACCAGCCAGAAGGGCCATGCACTGCTACTGGGTCACTTTTACTTCTTATCTCAACTACTGCAACTTTTGATACAAAAGCAATAATAATTCACGAGAAAGAGAGGGAGAAGAAAAGAAAGAAAGAAAGACACAAACAAACTAAAGATAGAGACAAAATTTAAAAAAAGAACGGAAAGGAGAAAAAAAAGAAACCAAAAGAAAGAAAGCCTGCCACACATAGCTATTAGTTCATAAAAAAATTTTAAAAAAAAAGCAACAACAAAAAACCCCCAAAGAAACCCAAATAAATTCCTAAATGAACAAAATAAAATCCAGGCAAACAAACAAAACAGCAGCAAACGTTTAAACAAGCAAATAACAACAACAAGACGGAGTGCAAAACGCTTTAGAGAAGTGATAAACCAGTCTTTGAGCATCAGCTGTTTTTCTAAATCTTAACACAAGGGAGAGAGAGGAGAGGAGGGGGGGGGGGGGGGGGGGGGGGGGGGGGGGGGGGGGGGGGGGGGGAGGGAGAGAGAGAATGCACAGGAAGACAGAACACTTAAAAAAAAATGGAGAGGGGTTGGGGAGAGGATAGTAGCAAGCAATCTGTCTTTCCCTGGAGTTGTTTTTGGGCATCGTAAAGATTTCTTTGTTTGGAAACGTGAAAAGGTGATACACCACAGCTGACAGCAGCAATGGGCTGTGTGAATGTTGTGCGTGTGTGAAAGTGACAGATAAAACGTGTGTAACAACGAAAATGCATGTCACAAAGGAGAGTACGCATAATTTCCTATCTGCTTAGGTGTTAAGGATGAGTAAACAAGTACAAAAGCAACCAAGTAAGTAAAAAGAAACAAAAATGGGATCAGCTGCCATACCAGGCTCAGAAGTCTAAATGAGGCTGCCATGGGGCCACCAGCCAGAGGGGCCCTGCATTGTTGCTGGGCCATTTAGGTGGTTTTCAATGGTTTCTGTTCCAAGCTAACAGACACATGACACGACATACAAAGCCCCCCTACTGAAGACTGTAATGGCTTAGTGGCAGAGCCAGACTGAGTGAGATGCGCACCCAGGGTGGTGACCAGCAGGACATTCCTCCAACGACTTTCTCTCATGAACCTCCAACCCTGAAGACTTTGACAGCAGCAATGGGCTGTGTGAATGTAGGGCGTGTCTGAGAGTGGCAGACAAAACGCGTGTGATAATAGAATGGGTGTGTTACAGAGTACAGCACGAAGAATTTCGTTTCATTTGTATCTGCTTTGGTGTTTAAGGACAGTAAAAATGAAACTGAGGTCATCATGAGACCAACCACGGCCACCGTATCAGAGACTACTTTCTTTTATTGCATGATGATCAGTATTGATGAGGATGATGTACTGATGCTGCTATGGAAATGCCCATGCTTTGATACTGCTTAAATGGGCTGTACTCTACAGTTACAATCATAATAATATTTAAAAAATGCAAACATCTGCAGCGTTGGTCAAGTAATTCAGGAAACACTAGATTAAAATCGTAACTGTAAAGAAGATGAAGCTTGGCAGTGTGGTCCCAATCTTCCCAATGAGCCCATTCTGGGTAGGAGGCAGCAGTAGTCCAGATGAAAAAAACCAACCAGAACGTATGACTCTTATGGGACTTGAACCTGTGATCTTCCCACAAGGATCCCAACACGCTAGATATTGCACCATGGCAACTGGTCCCATTTGTATACTAACAGTTGCATTAGTACTCGTGCACTGTCCTTAACTGACCGCGTAGGCTATGGGAACGCCTTTACCATCTTTACCTCTTTACTGTGCTTAACGCCTAACTAGATATCAATTAAACGAAATTCCTCGTACTTTATTCTCTGTACAACATTCTCCTATATCACTCGCATTAATTTTTATCTGTCACTCTCACACGTGTACAAGATTCCCATAACCCATCGCTGTGTCAGATGTGGTATATCACCTTTTTACGTTTCCAAATAGTTTCCTGAAATCTTTACTCTGTCCCAAAACAACTCCAGGGGAAAAGAGGTTACTTGCTACCCTCGTCTGAAATTCCTCTGTTCTTCTTTCCTTTCTCTCTTCTGTCCTGTCTTTCCCTCCTTCCCTCAACGTGTGTTTAGTTTTAGAAATACAACCCATGCTCCAAGACTGGCTTATCACTTTTGGGAAGCGTTTTGTACTCGGACTTTTTGTTGTTATTTTATTTTTAAGTTTTGCTGCTGTTATGTTCTTCGTTTATTTGTTTGTTTTTGTTTTTGAACTGCAGTCAAGGGTGTCTGAGTTTTCTCTGTTTTTCGGTTGTCTTTTTTCCCCTTCTTTTTCTTTTGTTTCTTTCTGTCTTTCTTTCTGTCTTTCTTTCTGTTTCTATTCTATCTATCTATCTATCTATCTATCTATCTATCTATCTAATCTATCTATCTATCTATCTATCTATCTATCTATCTATCTATCTATCTATCTATCTATCTATCTATCTATCTATCTATCTATCTATCTATCTATCTATCTTCTATCTATCTATCTATCTATCTATCTATCTATCTATCTATCTATCTATCTATCTATCTATCTATCTATCTTCTTCTTTCTTCTTTTTTCTTTCTTTCTTTCTTTCCATATGCATGTCTTTCTTTCTGCACGTCGTTCTCTCTTCTTCTCCTTCTTCTTCATGTGCTTCTTCCTCCCTTATCTTCCTTCTTCTTTTTCTCATCTTCTCTCTCACCCCTCTCTCTCCATCTCCCCCACCCCCCCCCCCCCCCCCCCCCATCCGACTTCTTTCTTTTATTTATTCTCTATTTGTGTGTAAACAATCGTTGCGATAATTGTGATAAGAAGCAATTGTAGACAGAAAACGAATTGGTGATGACAGAACAGATTGTGCAAGAAATTAAAGCACTCTTGTAACGTTCCCAGAGAGCTTCACGCCTGTTTCTGTCGCCTGATTCCAATCTGTTCTCTTTGTGTCGTCTGCTTGCAATCTGTTCTTCTTATCTCTTTGACTGTATCTGAATTGGTTTTTCTTATAATGTCTGTATATCTGTCTTAGACAAACATGTATAGCTTTTGTTACTATCTTTAACCCCCCCCCCCCCCCCCCCCCCCCACTCCTCTCTCTCTCCCACTGCTATCTAAAATGTCATTTTCTTGTTCTGAATTTATTATTTCTTTGTGTGTTTTCTATCTCTGTATGTCTGTCTCTGTCTGTATGTCTATCTGTCTATCTGTACGTCTCTCTCTTTCTATCTCTCTATGTATGTATGTATGTATGTATGTATGTATGTATGTATGTATGTATGTATGTATGTATGTATGTATGTATGTATATGTATGCATGCATGCATGTATGTATGTATGTGTCTTATTTTTAAAACTTTATTTTATTCTTTTATATCGAGGATAATGGATTAAGCACTTATGTGCCTTTTTACTTCCAATCCCCGTGTGTATGCGGTTTTGTAAATTCTGTCATCTGTTCCCACCGGCACACAATGGCCTACTCTTACGAAAAGCGGAACAGGATTTAACGTGTGCGCAAGATGTTCTGCATGCGTTCAAACGGGGGGCCTTGGTTTATAGTCTCATTCGAAGGATGTATATATGCGTGTGTGTGTGTGTGCGACAGAGAGTGAGGGAGATACTGAGAGAAACACACACAATACACACACTCTCACAGCTTGCTGCTCGCATTGTATAATCATCATTAATATTCAACGCGTGACCCTGACCCCCAAGTTCCATCTATCAGGTACTGTAACTGCAACCCCCCTCTCCCCTGCCCATTGCACTCCCCCATCCTCCCCCCCCCCCCCTCCCACCACCCATGCACCTCACACCCCTTGTGCACCCAACCTAGGCTTGAAATAGCAAATCTGTCTGAAAGTGTCGTAAATCGCGAAAACAATTTGCATGCTGTTTTTCCTATAGCTAAATAAGTGTCTCCTTTCATTCTGGCAAAAATGTAAGAATTTTTAGCATCAGTCCTAGACTGAAAAACAGGTTGCTGGTGGGTAGGGGGTGAGGAGGTACGTGTGTGTGTGTAAAAGAGTGAGAGAGAGAGAGAGAGAGAGAGAGAGTGTGTGTGTGTGTGTGTGTGTGTGTGTGTTGTGTGTTGTGTGTGTGTATGTATGTATGTATGTATGTATGTATGTATGCATGTACGTATATATGTATGTATGTATGTATGTATGTATGTATGTATGTATGTATGTATGTAATATGCATGCATGTATGTATATATATATATATATATATATATATATATATATATATATATATATATATATATATGTATATATATATGTGTGTGTATGCGTGCGCGCGCATTTGTGTGTGTATGTGTGTGTGTAGTGTGTGTATGTGTGTGTGTGTGTGTGTGTGTGTGTGTGTGTGTGTTTGGTGTATAACAGAATGTGAAAGCGATCTATGTACGTCATGCTGTGTTTCTGGGTTTTCGTGGGTGCTCCTTAAGATTCCATGCTGATCTTGAGTCTGCAATTGTGTTCTTATGTCTGGTAAAATGTGTGAGAGTGTAGCTGATATTGGTCTGTGTTTGTGTGTGTCTCTTATTTCTTCGCTACCATCTCTTTGTCTGTCTCTGTCAAACTTTCTTTATCTCTGTCTCTGCAGAAAGTCTTTTTGATGAAACTGTAAACCGAGATACCGTGTGCGAACGCTTGCAGAACATCCTGCGCACACGTTATAGCCTGTTCCTCCTTTCAAAAGCGTAGTGTGCTGGTGGGAATATGAAGAAATGACAAACTCGAGAAAATTCACATGCACTTGGGGACTAGATGTAAAATAGCACATGAGTGCTTATTCCCTTATCCTCGAAATAAAAGAATTTATAACTCTCTCTCTCTCTTTCTTTCTTCTTCTCTTTCTTTATTTCTCTCTCTCTCTCTCTCTCTCTCTCTCTCTCTCTCTCTCTCTCTCTCTCTCTCTCTCTCTCTCTCTCTCTCTTTCTCTCTTCCTTTCTGTCTCATCTCTCTCTCTCTTTCCTCTCTCCCTCTCTCTCTCTCCCTCTCTCTCTCTCCCTCTCTCTCCTCTTCTCTCACTGTAATGTCCTCGCCTGTCCGTTGACCATCCCCCCCTCCTCCCTATACCTCCTCGTTCCTCCTCCGCAGGCCCTCTCACCCCCTAGCCTAGGCTACAGATAAAATGGAAAACCTTCAGATGTTGCTGCTGTCATGACATCCCCATCCCCTCTCTCTCTCTCCCTCACTGATGGCTGTCACAGATAATGCAATGCCCACTATCTCACACACACACACACACACACACCCACCACACACACACACCACCACACAACACACACACACAACACACACCACACACAACACACACACACACACACACAACACACACACACACACACACACACACACACACACCTCCCTCCTTCCCTCCCCAGCTCTAAGATTGTATAGCCTACCCCACATTAGCAGGAGACTCAACACTGAAGCCAACCATCAGGTGAAGACAAATAGTTGTCTGGATACTCATCTAGCCACATTTTTTAACAGCTTCACCCTGACCCCTCAGCTCGTTCCTTTAGGGGAGTAGAGGCTGGGTAGCCTAGGCCTAGTGGTTCAGAGCTTTAAACTCTCATGCTCTGATGATAAGTGAGGGTGCTGAATGGAATCTGAGGAAGTGTCTGCTCAAGAGATTTTTTTCGGCACTTACTCTACTACTTCTTTGATAGTCCTTCAGCTGAGACTATAAACTGAGGTCCTGTGTGTGAACGTACACAAAACATCTTGCTCACAAGTTAAAACCTGTTCTGCTTTTTGAAAGAGTAGGTGATTGTGTGCCAGTGGGAATGGATGACAAAATTTGCAAAACTGCATGCACACTGGGACTTGATGTAAAAGAGCACATGTATGCTTATCCCATTAACCTCAAAATTGAAAAAGTCCTTTGGGTGGGACCATAAACCAAAGTCATGTGTGCAAATGTACACTGAACCTCTTGTACCCACATTAAAACCCCTTTTTGTGCTGGTAGAAATGGATGATAAAATTTAGAAGAAAATTGGTGTCGTGTTTAGACATTATCCTTGAAATGGAATGTGGCTACTTTATTGTGGGTAAACAGTCATACATGCAAAATTTCATCATTGATGAATCTTAGGGATGTAGCTAAGGAATGCCCCCCCCAAAAAAAAATATCCACACCCAGCTTTAGTAGACAAGTAGTCTAGATATGAATAGTGGGATAGATGACACAAACATACCTAGCATGCTTCCTGCTATCTGGCTAAGGATAGACTCCACCAGGTTCAACTTGTCAACGACATATTGCCTGAAAAGAAAATCATACGTTCATTGCCCCAGTGACTCCTCAAGGAGCTTAATAAGGAGAAGTCAAGAAAAGTCAACTGTCCCTCTCCTTCCTTCCCTTCCTCATTTTCTTGCCTCCCTTTCCTCTTTTACTCTATCACAGTCATATAAGTTAAGGGTTGCAACTGCAAAATCTATCTCCAAGTCTCGGTTTATCTCTGCAGGCATTTTTGCACTGGCTGTTTTTGCTCCAAAGGCAACAGCGTCATTTTCTGATAGCAGAGATAAGGAAGAAAAGCTGCTGATGGAGACTGAACAGGCTGTGCAATGTGTGAGGGGGGCAGGGAGGGATGGAGGGATGTGGAGAGGGCAGGGGTGTCTGGTTATCATGTGTGGTTACGCTTGATGCCACGTTTATCAGCTCTAATCTCTTGAAAGTGTTGTGTGTGTGTGTGTGTGTGTGTGTGTGGTGTGTGTGTGTGTGTGTGTGTGTGGTGTGTGTAGTGTGTGTGGTGTAGTGTGTGTGGTGTGTGGGGTAGTGTGTGTATGTGTGTGTTGAATGTGTAGTGTGTGTGTGTGTGGTTTTGTATTCGGGATGTGTGGAAAATCTGAAACAAAGCCATGTTTTGTTCTCTTTGCTTTTGTATTTTCTCTGTTTCTCTACCATTCTGTCTGTTCCAGTCTCTTTCTGTCTCTGTATGTATGTTTCTGTCTCTGCCTGTCTCTGCCAGGGACTGGATGTAAAATAAGCACATGAATTCTTATTCCATTATCCTCGAAAGAAAAAAAATTAAATAAATAAAAAATATCTCCCAGTGACTCTTTCTGCGTCACTCTCTTTCTCTCTTAGACTCTGTCTCTGGTCTCTGTCTGTCTGCCTCTTTCTGTCTGTCTGTCTGTCTGTCAGTCACTCTCACTCTTTTTCCTTCAGAGTGCTGATATTATCATTGTAATCACTGCTTCTCTGTTTCTCTGTATCTCTATTTCTCTCTGATTCTGTCTTGCCTATTCTTTGCCTCTCTGTCTTTCATCTCTGTCCTCTCTGTAGGTATTCACATTCTGTCTCACTTTCCCCATGTTTCTTTCTCTTTCCGTGCCTTCTGCTCCCTTTTTGCCACTTCACCCCCCCCAAAACCCCAACCCCTCCCTCCATCTCTCTATGAGAAAAGATGGCCTGCTCAAAATTAAATTATTTGACTTGACTTGATTTGGACTCTCTCCTCTCTCCTCTCTTCCCTATCTCCTCTCTGTAGACAATACTGGAAAAACCATCGATTTGCTGCTGTCAGTGGACACTCCCTGCTTTCTCTCTCTCTCTCCCCACTGATTGGCTTTCACAGATAATGCAAATTGCCATATCTCTCTCTCTCTCTCTCTACACACACCCACACACACACTACCTTCACCTCCCTCCCTCCCCCCCAGCTCTAAAATCGCCCCACATTAGCAGGAGACTCAACACTGAAGCCAACCATCAGGTGAAGACAAATAGTTGTCTGGATACTCATCTAGCCACATTCTTTAACAACCTTCCCCCCTCCCCCTCCCCCAAAGCTTATCCCTAAGGAAGTAGGGGTGTTGAGGGAGGGGGGGAAGGGAGGAGGGGATGGGGGAGGACTGGCCTAGTGGTTTATAGCATCAGATTGATGAAGTGACCGTAATGTAGGGTGCTGATTCCAGTCTCTGCTGAAATTTGTGTATGTTTGAGGGGATTTTTTTTTCTTTTGAAGTGAACATTGGTACTGACTTTAAAGGTTTCTTTCATGAAACTTTAGAACAAGGTCTCAAGTGTGGATGCACACAAGACATCTTGTGCACATATAAGTTAAAGCCCCATCCATCCAGCTATCCCTGAAGAGCAAGCCAGCCAAGGGTAGCGGGATGGATGACATGAACATAACCATACAATCAAATAACTGAGGGTGCTGCTGATTCCTGTCTCAGCTTAGGTGTAGGAGTCTGTTAGAGAGGATTTTTCTTCTGAAGTGAATATAAGTAGTGACTGTACTCCCACGAAAGTTTTTCTACATGACACTATAAAGCAAGGTCCAGTTTGTGAGCATACATACACACAACATCTTGTACACACGTTCAAGCCCCGTCTCTGTCTGTTTATCTCTGCAGGCATTTTTGCACTGGCTGCTTTTGCTGATTAGAAGAGTAAACCGGCTATGGACAGTGGGATGAATGACACGAACATACCCAGCATGCATCCTGCTACCTGGAGAAGGATGGACTCCAGCAGGTCAAACTTGCCCACGACACACTGCCTGAAAAAAAAATTACTTCTCCTCTTCAAGAACTCCTCAAGGAGTCGAGTCATGTCTTTCTCCATCCTTCCCCATCTCCCTGTCCTTTCCTCTCTGCTCCGCTGCACAGTATGAGTTAACCATTGCTTCTGTACAATCTGTCTTAGAAGTCTCCTCTATCTCTGCAGGCATTTTTGCACTGGCTAGTTTTCGCTCAAAAGGCAACAGCGTCATTTTCTGATAGCAGAGATAAGGAAGAAAAGCTGCTGTTGGAGA
>CM054139.1:65299813-65302313 GCA_028751875.1 Rapana venosa | reverse complement strand
CTCACTTGAAACACTCCCTTCTTCTTCCTCCTCTCCTCCCCCTTCCTCTTTCGTACCTTCCTCCTCTCTCTCTTTTCTCTCTCTCTCTCTCTCTCTCTCTCTCTCTCTCTCTCTGTTGTCTCTCTCTCTCTCTGTCTCTCTCTCTGTCTCTCTCCCTCCACCCTCTCTCCCCTCTCTCCTTTCATTATCCTCCCCCTCCCCCCTCCCTCTCGATTTCTAGACGGTTTAATTAATGGAGGGGGGCGGAAAGTCAGGACCCCACTGCCTTCATTTGGCCCCTGGTGTCTGTCTGCTGTGCCTTGTGTACCTGCCCCCCCCCCCCCCCCCCCCCCCAACACACACACGCGCGTGTGCGCGCTTACACACACACACACACACAACACACCACACACACACACACACACAGAAGCGTGCACGCGCGCACACAACGGACACACACACGCTTGCGCGCGCGCACACACACCACACACACACACACACACACACACACACACACACACACACACGCATGCACTTATGCACGCACTTACGCTCCCACGCACACACGGAAGCACACACACACACACACACACACCACACACACACACACACTGTACCCTACTAATGAAAGGGGAGGTAGCAGGTACTCAGCTTTTATAGAGGTAGGGGATGGAGGAATAATGATAGTAAAAGAAAGGAAGGGGGGGGGGGGGGTAGGGGAGGGGAGAGGTAATGAGAGAGGGACCGTGGTTTTGCGTGCGTGGGCGCGTCTATCTATCTATCTATCTATCTATCTATCTATCTATCTATCTATCTATCTATCTATCTATCTGTCTGTCTGTCTGTCTGTCTGTCTGTGTATGTATGTATGTATCTGTCTGTCTGTCTGTTGTCTGATCTATCTATCTATCTATCTATCTTTCTATCTATCTATCTATCTGTCTGTCTGTCTGTCTGTCTGTTGTGTATGTATGTATGTATACTGTCTGTCTGTATCTATCTATCTATCTATCTATCTATCTATCTTCTGTCTGTCTGTCTGTCTGTCTGTCTGTCTGTGTATGTATGTATGTATCTGTCTGTCTGTCTGTCTGTCTGTCTGTCTATCTATCTATCTATCTATCTATCTATCTGTCTGTCTGTCTGTCTGTCTGTCTATCTATCTATCTAGATAAATCTGTGTGAGAGAGAGACAGAGACAGAGAGACAAAGAGAGAGAGAGAGAGACAGAGAGAGACAGACAGAAAGACAGACAGAAGTGTGCGTGGGCCTTTTGTGTGCCCTGCATGCATTCACGTGTGCATGCGTGGTAAACTTTCGTTAAGAGAGGGCACGGGATTAAAAGTGATGGGAGACTGATTGTTTGATTGAAAACTACCATCTGCCTTTTCCTTTTTCACGCAGAGTGTGGTGAGAGGATGGATGGGAGGGGGGCGGGGGCGGAAAGAGGGGTGTGTAGGTGTGTAGGGGTGTGTGTGTGAGTGTGAAGCAGCGATTGAGAAGCTATGATGTACTGAAGGTGTCAAAAATGGCAATGATTGTAATCGATTATTGATCACTGGGCCTAACACAGGGTTCTGTGGTCTGTTTCTCTGCCTGGAAGTCATTGTCATGGTTCCTAGTTCTTTTTGATGGTTTTTGTTTTGTTTTTGCTCCCCGGCTAGAGTTCCGAGGTTCACCTCTGTCGAGATTTTGCGTATACAACTGTTTTTGCCCACCATGAAGGTAGCCGCATTCCGACTTCGGGAATGTATACTGGGTATGGTCGTGTTTCCTTAACCCACCGAACTCTGACATGAATTACGGGATCTTAAACGTGCATATTTGATCTTCTACATGTGACTAATAACTATACACTAAGGGAATTAAGGCATTGGGAGGTCTGCACTTGAAGTTAACTCCACTTAAAGTTAATCGTAAAAATCCGACCCGCCCCCCCCCCACCCCCCCCCCCCCCCCCCCCCCACCCCCCTCTTAATTCACCAGACACTGCCGAGATTCGAACCCTCGACTTCATGACCAATGGGACTGAAGTCGAACGGTCTTAACCACTACACTAGGCTATAGCGCCCAGCGGTTCGTAGTATGATTGTGCAAGATGATTTTTTTTTCCCAGTGCAAAAAGGCAAGGTTCTGCATTTTCTGATGATATCGGTGTTTGCTTGAAACAGGCAAGAGCATCAAAGATATGGGTAACCCTATCCCCTCCCCCCCATCCTTCCAAAATCCTCGTGTAATCCCCTTCCTTCCTTTCCTCATCCTCCTTCTCCATTCCAGAAGGAACGGTGCTTTTTTATATTTTATATTTTTTAAAGACATCTTGGAATCAGCTACCACTGGATATAAGGTGTGATTGCTTTTTGTCTGTGTATCCTTATGTGTTCCCTCTGTGTGGTGTGTGTGTGTGTGTGTGTGTGTGTGTGTGTGTGTGTGTGTGTGTGTGTGAGAGAGAGAGAGAGAGGAGAGAGAGAGGAGAGAGAGAGAAGAGAGAGAGAGGAGAGAGAAGAAAGAGAGAGAGAGA
>CM054139.1:65284813-65294813 GCA_028751875.1 Rapana venosa | reverse complement strand
GTCTACGCCTCTTTCTACATAAACTATTTCGTTCTTACTATCACTATTTTAATGAATAGGAAGAAAAAGAAAGGAAAGTTGGGGTAACTTAAAGAAAAAGTGTTGCAGGACGTTTTTAGTTAATTGTACAAGGAACTACTCTTTTTATCTTCTTCAGAGAGTGTTTATCTTCGTCGTCGTCGTCGTCGTCGTCTTCATCATCATCATCATCATCATCATCATCATCATCATCATCTTCTTCTTCTTCTTCTTCTTCTTCTTCTTCTTCTTCTTCTTCTTCTTCTTCTTCTTCTTTCTTACTTACTTATTTATTTACTTACTTACTTACTTACTTACTTACTTACTTACTTACTATTACTTACTTTCTTTCTTTCTTTCTTTCTTTCTGTCTGTCTGTCTGTCTTTCTGTCTTTCTGTCTTTCTGTCTTTTTCTTTGTTTGTTTGTTTGTTGTTTCTTTTCTTCTTCTTTCTTCTTTCTTCTTCTTCTTCTTTCTTCTTCTTCTTCTTCTTCTTCTCCTTCTTCTTCTTCTTCTTCTTCTTCTTCTTCTTCTTCTTCTTCTTCTTTGGGGAGGGGTGGGGGGAGGGGGGAGGTGGAGGAGGGGAGGAGGAGTGACCCCCTCCGTTCTTCTTTTCACCCTTCCTTTCTTCCTCCATTGGTTAATTTATTGATAGACTAATTAATAACGGATAGAGTGGCTGGTTAATTAAATAATTCATTTGATGGACAGACTGATGGACTGCCTTATTGATTGTTTGTTGTATTGCTTTATTGCTTTGATTGATTTGAGTGATTTATTGCTTTGTTGATTGATTGATTGACCGATTCTTTGCATTTGTTGGTGGATTGATTGACCGATTCTTTACATTTGTTGATGGATTGATTGACCGATTCTTTGCATTTGTTGGTGGATTGATTGACCGATTCTTTGCATTTGTTGGTGGATTGATTGACCGATTCTTTGCATTTGTTGGTGGATTGATTGACCGATTCTTTGCATTTGTTGGTGGATTGATTGACCGATTCTTTACATGGTGATGACCAAGATGGATGGAGGAGGCTTACCACGGCATCGTCTTTCGTGTCTCCTCCACGACCGCCAAGGTCACGGGACTGATGATGATGATGATGATTACATTTGTTGGTGGATTGATTGACCGATTCTTTGCATTTGTTGGTGGATTGATTGACCGATTCTTTGCATTTGTTGGTGGATTGATTGATTGATTGATTGATTGGTTGATTGATTGAATGATTGATTAATGGATTTCTTGGTGCTTTTCCAGGCCTGTGCTCCACGGTACGTGTATTTCTCGGACACGCTGGACAAGCGGGAGCCTGTAGGCAGCTGCATCGTCAACGTGGCCTCCACAGCCAACTACGATGTCTTCGCGCCCTGCCGCAACGGTAACATCGCCTCGTCCTCCCCCCCCCCCTCCCCATTCCCTCCCTCCCTCTGTCTGTCTGTCCGTCTGTCTTGCTGTCTGCCTGTCTGTCTGTCTGTCCGTCTGTCTTGATCTCTGCCTTGCGCGTATGAGCCTTGGCGATGATAATGGTGGTGGTGGTGGTTGTGATGGTGATGGTGATGGTGATGGTGGTGATGGTGGTGGTGGTGGTAGTGGTGATGATGATGGTGGTGTTGATGATGGTGGTGATGGTGATGGTGGTGGTGATGGTGGTGGTGATGTGGTGGTGATGATGGTGGTGGTGATGATGGTGATGGTGATGATGATGGTTATGGTGATGGTGGTGATGATGATGATGGCGATGATGATGGTGATGGTGGTGGTGGTGATGGTGATGGTGGTGATGATGGTGGTGGTGGTAGTGGTGATGATGATGGTGGTGGTGGTGATGGTTATGGTGGTGGTGATGGTTATGGTGGTGGAGGTGTTTAAGTTGTTGTATATTGATTATGATGATGATGGTGGTGGTGATGATGATGAATAATGACGTGGTAGTAGTGTTGTTATTGTTGTTGTTGTTGTTGGTGGTGGTGGTGGTGGTTTTATAGTGACGATTATGATGGTATTGGTTGCAATGTAAAAAAGTTTAATATTATTGCTATTTTTTATCGTTGTTGCCGTTACTGCTGATGCCAACAAATGAGGTGTTGGTAGTACTGTTTTTGCTGTCGCTGTTGTTGTTGTTGTTTGTTGTTGTTAGTGGTGGTGGTTATAATGGCGGGGGTGATGTTGGTGGTGTAATGAAAATGAATTTGATGATAATTGTACTGGTGATAATGGTACAGGTGGTGGTGGTGAACATCGTTGTTGATAATGATGATGATGATGATGATGATGATGATGACAAGACTTCTGCGATGATGATGACGACGACGATGATGGTGATGATGATAAAGAAAATGTTGATGATTATTCTCATTTATTAATTATGCTTTTAAAAAAAAACTCTAACATTAAAAAAAAAAAAAAGCCCAAACATACGCAGTAATGTTAAAATCTGTTTGTTGGTGTCATCAGTGGTTTTAGTTTTCGTCTTTTCCTGTTTCTCACAACAGTATAATGTTTATCTCATTTAACAGCATCATATTTACATAACAGTAGTTATGTCGACATCATTTAACCACAGTATGTTCTACTGAATAAAAAAAAACCCAAACAACCCGTTAGTGCTGTCAATGTTTGTTTACCACCTATATCTAACACGTACTATTTGTCTTGTATGAAGATTTATCATTTTTGTGTGTTTTTGTTCTTGTGTTTTACTATTTATTTATTTTTGTCATTCATTCTCTACCCTGTTGACTGTCTTTCAGTTGTGTAGAAGCACGAACTCAATATCTCATTGTCAGCAACGTAATTGTTGATAAAGACTCTGCAAATGTAGTAGACACATTTTTGTTCATATAATGCAATATGACTATGATATTAATATCTTATGTACCCGTCCCCTACTCCTTTTTTTTTAAACTATCACCTTTGTTCGGAAAAGTGATTGTCAAGTTTGTATTCGTCAGCTTCTGACTAGTAAAAGAAATCCTGCTTCAATGCACCATTCATTTTCAATTTACATTAACTTTGTCACTTCCATACACTTAGGTTTAATAGTGTTCTTTTATGACAATTCCTAGACACTCACATCTCCCTCTTCTGTTCCAGTTTATTCATTCTTATCTCCCTTCTCTGATATTGCTAATAGCGTTACCTTTTCCTTAATTTATCATCTATCTCCCTCCCCTCCCCTCTCCCCTTTCCTCATCCATTTCTTCTTTTCGAGATCTTCGTTCTTCAGTCACTTCTTTTTCTACCTTTGACCTCCATTTCTCCCCTGCTCTCCCCCCCCCCCCCCCCCCCCCCCCCCCCCCCCCCCCCCCCTCCCTTGTTATTGCAGAACATATTAACGTCCTCACATTCCCATCTTTCATTGAAGTTACATTATTTCCTATCACGAGTTTTCATTCCAGTCCCAGAATCCCACATATTCCATTTCCATTCATCTTCGCTCTCTATTGTAAGACTAGGCAGACTATTTTGTGAAAAGAGAATAGCTTGCAAGGCAGAGTGGACTCGCTCAATTCAATAACTAGATGTGTTCTTTTATGTAAAGACGGCGTCACTGTGATGTTATATCCGCACCCGTGAATGATAGAGTGAATCGTACCATATGTTGACTTTTCTTTCAATAGCTCGTTTATATATATAGCAACTGAAAATACTGACTTAGAGTTACTGACATCCTAGAATCCCCACCCCATCCCCACCCCAAAAACCTATTAATACGTTTTTTCGGAACGCACACATTGTTAATATCAATCTGATTAATAACAGTCGCTTTAATCAAAAAGATCAGCAAAAAGACCCAACGTGTTAAAAACAAAATGGCGGCTCTTCACTCGAAAGATGATTGAATGTGAAGGAATGCAGGAAGTGGAGAAAGAAGAAACGAGGTTGGGGAATCTCTGGAACATTATGAAAAAACATGAGAGAGGGAGAGGGAGATAGGATGAATGATGGGTTTTTTGATGAATAATAGGTGTTTAGCTTAGGAGGAGAAAGGGAATTAACTGTCAGTGAAAGTAAACAGTTTTCATTGCGCATGCACCTGATCTTGCATGCTGGTTCCATGATATGTTGACGGTTATGCCGAGTATGTTTGTGTATTGATTTCCCGTGTTGGTTTCTTTGTTTTTTGTATTTTCTTTCTTAAACACGTGCTTTTTTCTTGTGTGTTGTTGAGTGACATTTTGATTGTACAGTGCAGGAGCATTAATCATCATCATCATCGTCAGAAATATCATCATGATTATCATCATCATCATTATCATTATTGTTGTTTTTGGTGTATTGTGTTGGTGGTGGAGGTGGTGCAGGGGACGTTTATGCTGGTAATAACAACATATTTATTTTGGTATCTGTGTACTCTCGTCACTTTTGGTTCCTTCTCTTTATCTTAGATCGCTGTCACTGTTTTGTTGTTGTTGTTTTTTTAAAATGATTTTTCCTTTTCATTTCTTTCTTCCTTTCTTTTTTCTCATAAATGTTCACTTCTTTTCCTCCCTACTCCTTCATCCTTTCCTTCTTTATCCTTCCCCTTTCCAATAACCCCTTCCCTTCTTCATTCAGAAACCTGTTAGATGAGAGGAATGAGATCCATAAATTTCTTCTTAAATCTGTGTAAACGTGTAAAACGCATGGAAACGATCATAGCTAGCTGGTCCAGTTTGCTGGCAGAGCCATTCTTCATGATGTTAACGGTTCTTTTAAAGAAAATAAATGATTTAGAAATGACTGGAAGCTAAACGTGGTATACTATTGTTGATATACCTTATTTTCAGTAGAACCACACGCATTTATGGTTGTTTTTAAGGCAGTAAAAGAGAGGACTGGGAGAGGGAAAGAACTAATAATAGAAGGAAACCATGCTAACAAAATGACAATATTTTGTTAAAAATACTTTGAATATGAATAATGTCAATCTGATGGGCAGTTTCGTTTATGTATTTCGAGTCTGTTGAGGCTTTTTTCTCTCCTTCTTTATCCCGGACTTCTTCTTCTTTTCTGTTCTTCTTCTGTCTCTCCCTTCTCCGCTTCCTGCTGCTCTTCTTCACTTATATCTCTTTCTCATTATCGTTCTCCTTCTTGGTATTTGATTTTCTTGTGTTGTATTTATGCTTACATACGGTGACGAATTCAGCTTAATGTCCTTTTTATGCTTAGAATCTCTATTTTCGTGTATCTTTCAAATCTCTAAAGCATGCTTCAGTTATAGCCCCTTAGGAAAACTCTTCTTAGCCTGAAAACACTTTGGAGATGTTACGGTTGTGAATGCGTGGATGCGGCCCTGTCTGTTTGTTTCTCTTATGGCAGTGAATTAGATGGAAATGATGAACGTTTTTTTAATATTCTTTTTGCTTTTTACTTCTCTGCACTCCTTCTGTTTACCTACATGCAGTTCATTTATATAAAAAAAGTGCGCGCGCGGGCGTGTGTGTGTGTGTGTGTGTGTGTGTGTGTGTGTGTGTGTGTGGTCTTTCTATGTGTAGATTAATCAGATATAAAAGTTTCTGGGTTCATATCTTTAAAAAAAAGTTTGATTAAATCCTGTTTGCCTTAATCAAAGGCATATTGAAAAGTCTATTTTGTCTTCTGAATGTTCATTTCATTTTTTGTTTATTCCGTCCTTTCCGTTTCTATGGGTCTGTGTTTTTCATTTTCTCTTTCATTTTTTACCCTTTTTGTGTCTTCATTTCGGTCATAGACATTTTTTGCATCACTGTACATCAAGCAATCACCAAGACAAAATAATACGAAAATGTTCAGAATAAGAAAACACAAAAGTGTTTGAGAAAAAAAGACTTTAGGACTACAAGAGGCTGAAATATAATTTAAAAAATGAAATTAAATAAAGAACCGTTATTTTGGCTCCTTGCTCATCTTGCTCTTTGCCTGAACATTTTAACGCTGTGCCCCATTGACCCCTCACAAAGTCAAGCCAATCCAGTTCTTCACAAAAGGAACAGTAGACTAGATAGACCCTTCATCTCCTTCCCCCCCTCTCTCTTAATTCTTCCTCCCATCCCCCTCCACCACCACCCTCCACCACCACCAAAAAAAAAAGAAGAAAGAAAAAGAAAGAAAACGGAAAGACAGGACAAGAAAAACGTACAGAAAAAGAGAAAACATATTTCAAGTACACTCTATTAATAAAAAAGGTCAAGATCATTTTGTCGAAAACGTGCCCTTTTTTGTTGTTGTTGTTATAGCTTGTTTAACCAACAGGTAGACCTGCTCTGTATTGCCTCACCAGACTGAACTCACATACCTGACCAGATGTGACATCACAAATCATGAAAAAATTAATTAGTACTGTAACAAGAGATCATTACAAATAGTGCACCTTGAAAGGGGTGGGGGGTGTTGTTATTTTATTTTATTCCCAGTCTGTGTATGTATTTACATAAACATGTGTATATGTCTACATGAATATGTGTATATGAGTAAATGAATATGTGTATATCTGTACATGGATATGTGTGTGTATGTTTGTGAACAGGGGACGGGAAAATTCTGCTCAGTGTACATATACGTTTAGAAATATTTATGTATACTTTGTACAATGCTGTGTACATCTTTCCATACTGTTTTTTTTATGCTGAAAAAAATGAGGAGGCTGTAACTCATTCTGCTTATTTTTGTTCCTTTCCTTCCATTCCCACTGCTTCTCTCTCTCTCTCTCTCTCTCTCTCTCTCTCTCTCTCTCTCTCTCTCTCTCTCTCTCTCTCTCTCTCTCTCTCTCTCTCCAAAACTTTATCGTTTCTATGCCAAATTAAAGCATGGAATCTTTGGTTCTTGTAGAGATGGATTTTGTGTCAAACGATTGATTTCGTGTCAAACTCTTTGGGTTTGAGATTTTCTGATTCTAAGACTGTTGCAATCTGCATGTCGAAGCTACGGTTTTTAAAGGGGATTAGTCGGTTGCAAGGTGAAATTGTTTCTTAACAAAGTGGACATTCCATAAATGCTGTAACAATGTATGCCAAACCAAACATCAGCAGCCTAGACGATTTCCTCAATAAGAATATTGCCCTGATTAATAGGTCTATGGTCTAGCTTAAAATACGGACCTGAACGGGAAAAAATGTCACATATAAGGAATATGGTCATAAACAAGAAAGGGATTACCAATAAGAATGTGGCCTTGAACGAAGAAAATGGTCACAAATTAGTTTATGGCCCTTAATATCAAAACAGCCTGCCCAGATAAAAATTCTGTTTTCTATAACACTTTTGAATGGCATTATGTGGAAACCAGTAAGGAAGGTCCGTGAACAGGAATATGTTTTGAAGAAGAGGATGGCCACGAATGATAAGGGCTGACCCTAGATAAGAAACTGATAACAAACAGGAAATATATCTCTGAAGAAGAATATGAGTATGAATAAGAAGATTGCCATAAATAAAGATATGACTCTGAATTAGGACGTAATCCTGAAGAAGAATTGACTCTGAATAAAGACATAGTTCTGAACAAGAATATAAACCGAAAAACTGGACCACCCCATACAAAGAGTTATTGCATTTGTGTCAGAGTTCAAGGAGGAGGTATTAGCTCAATACCTAACTGTTTAGAAGTTTCAGAGAGAGGGGCCCTGGTTAGGGACTGGGCAGAAGGGATAAGTGTGTTGTATTTTTCCCATTACACATAGCCTAACAATCTTCCACAAGTTTTGCACACTAGTTTTCAGCTTTGTGCTCGCTTCATGGTATTAACGTCATTGCTACCCAGCTATCTTCATAACCAGTCATGTGACAGTCATACTAACACTAGATTTTGCTGCTTTGCATCTTTTTTCTTTACCTGTTGGAGGAAGATTTGCAGTCTGATTCAGTTTTCTATTTTTTTTAGCGTTCAGTTTTTGAGTTGTTTTGCTCCGATATTTGCTTTCAACTGAGTGAGACTGGTTTAAATAGTTTTCTTCATTTTATGAAGCAAGGAAGAAATATAACATATATTTCTGGCATGCACCTTGACTTATATACTAGGTGAGAAGAAGGAAGGCTGTGGAATATGGAAAGTGATGGATCTGATTTAAAGAGTCTGTCGTTGATAGGGTGGTTATCTGACAGAAAATGAGTGATGAAAAAAAAGTCCATTCACATTTACATGATAAAACGGTGGTTTCAAAGAGGCTGACTTTCTTGTGACTCTGTTCTACACACAGAAAATAATATTATCAAATAGTAACCAGATACGTATCAGACTGACGATTGTGGAAGTGAGGATCAAATGTAGTCACTAGAATGACAAGAGGCAACCCTTCTAAATGAAGAAAAAGGAAATATAAACAAACACCTCTAGATAACAACCGCAACAATCACCCCACCCCCCAAAAAAAAGAAAAAAAGACAGAAAAAAACAACCAACTAAACCAAAAAAACAAAATCCACATAAAAACCCAAATAAACAAAACAACATCCCTTCCCCAATCCCATCGTTTTGAACACTGAGCCACATTGAGCTGTGCTTTACCCCTTCTCAGTCCAGTTCACCCAACTTTAAGACAAAAGCTCCCCCCCCCCAAAAAAAAAATTTCTGACATCAGATCTCCAAAATCCTCATACTAAAAACAGAATACAATAAAGACCTCACCCTGTTTTGGGGGGGGGGGGGGGGGGAAAATCCCCCAACCAATCTCTGCCGAAAACCGTAGCTTCGACATGGTGGCAACATCATCATCAACTCCAGTCTGTGTGTAACTCATGGCTGCTTCCGCCGTCTTCTGCTGTCTTGTTGCATGGTGGAACCCATCCTTCTGCTCTGTCCACTCTCCTGCTACAATCTGCCCATCCTCCTCCTGCTCCTCTTTCCTCTTCCTCCTCCACTACCCGTAGCTGTGGATGGAAGCTGGGTCAGCGATCAGTATCACAGACAAGGGTACTGCCAGACAGGCTGGGCAGCCGTCTTCTCCGAAGTAAGTCCTTGACCTCCCGTCTGACCTTGACCGTGACCTTGAATGTCATGGTCGAGTTTGTGGTCACTAGTTCTGTTTAATTGGTTTCCACAATTTTTTTAGTCAGAAGTTGATTACAAGAAAGAACACTAGCGCAAAATAGGAGAAGAACATCAAGTCAAGGTTTTAGTATTTATGTGTTTTTTTGTTCTGCGTTTATATATTTGGTGACTTAGTGATGCTTTTTTCATAATCTTATGATCATAGATTAACTCACAGCTTGTAGTATTCTTCGCTGGGCCTGACTTGTCAGGCGCTCAACGGCAGCACGACCCATTTTTGCTCATATGACAGACAATAGCTGCTGTCTGAGCCTTCCAGGAAGAAGAATAATAATTATTATACTTTATATTTTGTGCTGACCAAAGACGAATACTTAATGAATAATCTGTTTACGTTTGGTCAGTGATGCCTTTAGCTGCAGAGTAAATTTGTCACAACACTTCTCTGTTCGTAGGGATCTTTTTCTTTACTTTAAAGATAGATAGACTGGTTCAGGCTTAAGGGAACATTCTGTTTTTAAACAGGAAGTTTTGGCAAAATATTCCTTGCATTAAAATTTTTTTTTTTTGGTAACAGTTTCAGGAAAGTTAGTGGTTTTTGTGTGTCTTTGCTTGCTTATTAGCCTGATTAATACACACGGGAAGGAAATATAAAGAAAGAAAGAAGGAAACGGATACGTTGATTAGCAAACACATGAATAAATAGACGAATAAATAAATGAATATACGAATACAAGCATATTCTGCGACTGTGTAGCTGCGTTATGTTTTTTTAGACACAAATATGTTTCAGGCTCTGAGAGAGAGAGAGAGAGAGAGAGAGAGAGAGAGAGAGAGAGAGAGAGAGAGAGAAGTAGAGAGAGAGTTCTTTATTTAGAAGGTAACAGATAGGCACCCATGTGTCTTTTGCATCCTGTACCCTCCCTTATTAGGGAATAAAAGATGCCACAGAGGGAGAGAGAGAGAGAGAGAGAGAGAGAGAGAGAGAGAGAGTCACAGAGACATAGAGACAGACATAGAGACAGA
>CM054139.1:65254813-65279813 GCA_028751875.1 Rapana venosa | reverse complement strand
CACACACACACACACACACACACACACACACACCACACACACACACACACTTCGGATAAGACTATGAACCGAGGCCCCGTGTTCGAACGCATGCAGAACATCTTGCGCACACGTTAAATCCTGTTCCACTTATCGGAAGAGTAGACCATTGTGTGCCGGTGGAAACAGATGACAAAATTTACGAAACCGCACACACACGGGGACTGGATTTAAAAAAGCACATGAGTGTCTATTCCATTATCCTCGATATAAAAGAATAAATAAATACATACATAAATAAACACACACACCACACACACACACCACACACACACACACACACACACACACACACACAACACACACACACACACACACTCACACACACACACACACACACACACACAAGACAACCACCACCACCCAACCAACCAAACAAAAACAAAAAAAATGGCGGGGAGAGAGGGGGGGGAGAAGGAGAAAGAAACATGGAAGAATGAAGGGCTAAGAAGCAAGTAGGAGAAGACGCAAGGAGAAGGGGAAGGGAGGGGGGGGGGGGGGGGGGGGGGGGGGGGGGGGGGGGGGGGGGGGGGGGGGGGGGGGGGGGGGAAGGGGGGGGGGAAGGTGAGTGTAGGAAGAAGGAAGGAAAATGAAACGAGGTTAGTGGCAGATGTTAAAGCATCATTTAGATGCAGAGGGTTGTGCAGTGAACAGTGCCACCGTACCGGTGCAGATTCTACACTCAGATATTCGTGTTTGCGCGCACGTGCGGACGTTTGCGCGTGTGTACGTGTGTAGCACATCCATGCGCGCGCGCGAGCACACACACACAAACATACACACATGTACGAGCACACACATATGTACCATCTGGAAATAAAAATTTAACTTGAATTGACTTGACTTTACACACACACACAAACACACACACACAAACACACACACACACACAAACACACACACCCACACACACACAAACACACACACAAACACAAAACGAGCATACAATCGCACGCAAACTTATTCACATACACGCATACGGACAGACAGACAAACAGACACACACACGACACGCACGCGCGCGCGCCGCCACACACACACACCCCCACACACACACACACAACACACACACACACACACACACACACACACACACACCACACACACACACACACACAACGAGCAAACGATCACGCGTAAACTTATACACATACACAGACATGTACACACACAACACACACACACACACACAACACACACACACACACACACACACACACACACACACACACACACACACACACACACACACACACACACACACACCACTCACACACACACAACGATGTGATAACCAGGCGGAACAGGGGCGTCTGCATGAAAGGTTAGATAAATAAAGTGTGCACAGTCACAGTCCTAGACAGGTCGAGATTTCTTTGACACGAGAGAGAGAGAGAGAGAGAGAGAGAGAGAGAGGGAGAGGGAGAGAGATTCCAGTGCGTATGCGTGTGTGTTCGTGTGTGTGAGTAATGGGGAGAGGTTGTATGTGCATGTGTGGATCGGGATAGCCTAGTGGTTAGAACATAATATAAAAAATATAAGAAGATAAAAAAGAATAAAATAAAATTAAAAACAAAACAAAAAACCCATTGAGCTCGCAATCTGACGACCCGGGTTCAATTCCCGTTCAAGGGGATATTTTCCCCTGGAGTTAACATCAGTGCAGACTCTACTCTCCCCCAAAGTCCTTCGGATGACACCAAAGCGAGGCCCCGTGTGCGAACACACGCAGAACATCTTGCGCACACATTAAATCCTGTTCCGCTTTTCATAAGAGTAGGCCATTTTGTGCTGGTGGGAACAGATGACAGAATTTACAAACCGCATACACACGGGGACTGGATGTAAAAAAGCACATGACTGCATATTCCATTATCCTTGATATAAAAGAATTTTTAAAAATGTGTGTATGAGAGAGAGAGGAGAGAAGAGAGAGAGAGAAGAGAGAGAGAGAGGAGAGAGAGAAGAGAGAGAGAAGAGGGGCAGACAGACAGACAGTCAGACAGACAGACAGACAGACAGACAGATAGACAGACAGACAGGGACAGAGGACAGAGAAGAAATGTAATATCAGGATACGTGAATGTAAAAGACGTTATACTAAAAAGTGAGAGATGCAGAGACAGAAGGCAGGAAGGAAGGTTAGGAGAGCAGAACAGCAGTAGCGCAAGTAAAGAGAAAATTGTAGTGATCAGGAAGAGCAGGAAAAGGGAGTTATGTACAGGTAGTGAGTGTAGTTAGTGTAACTGCAGGCAGTGTATGTAGTGCTCAGGAAGTGTAGGAGGAGTCATGTAGTGCAAGTGCAGGCAGTGTTAGTGTAGTGTAGTGTAGTGTAGGTGGTAGTGAGTGCAGTGGCAGTTATGTAGTGCATGTGAGTGTAGTGTAGTGTAGTGTAGTGTCAGTGTAGTGTAGTGCAGTGTAGTGTATGTAGTGCAGTGCAGTGTAGTGCAGTGTAGTGTAGTGTTATGTAGTGTAGGTGTAGTGTAGTGTAGTGTGGTGTAGTGTAGTGCAGTGGCAGTGTAGTGTCAGTGTAGTGTAGTGCAGTGTAGTGAGCGTAGTGTAGTGTAGTGTAGTGCAGTGTAGTGTAGTGTAGTGCAGTGATAGTGTAGTGTAGTGTATGTGTGGTGTAGTGTAGTGTAGTGTTAGTGTAGTGTAGGTGGTGTAGTGTAGTGTAGTTTGTAGTGCGTGTAGTGCAGGCAGTGTAGTGTAGTGGTTAGTGTAGTGCAGGGCATGAGTGTAGTGCAGTGTGTAGTGGCGTGTAGGTGAGAAGTGGTAGTGTATGTAGTGTAGTGCTGTGGGTAGTGTGTGTAGTGAGGATGTAGTAGTGCAGTGCAGTTAGTGTAGTGTAGTGTAGTGTTGTGCAGGGCAGTGTAGTGCAGTGTAGTGTAGTGAGTGTAGTGCAGGGCATGTAGTGTGAGTGTATTGTATTGTAGTAGTGTAGCTGCAGTGTAGTGTAGTGTATGCAGGTGCAGTGTAGTGTAGTGTAGTGTAGTTGCAGTGCAGTGTGTAGTGCAGGGCAGTGTAGTGCAGGTAGTGTAGTGTAGTGCAGTGTGGTGTAGTGTAGTGCATGTGTATGTGTGAGTGAGTGTATTAGTGCAGTGCAGTGTAGTGTAATGCAGGGCGTGTAGGCAGTGTAAGGGTGTAGTGTGTATGTATTGCAGTGTAGTGTTGGGCAGTGTAGTCAGTTAAGTGTAGTGTAGTGTAGTGTAGTGCAGGCAGTGTAGTGTATTTGCAGTGTAGTGTAGTGCAGTGTAGTGTAGGTAGCAGGATGTAGTGCAGTGTGTGTAGTGGCAGTGTAGTGTAGTAGTTGTAGGCAGTGTAGTGATCAGTGTAGTGCAGTTAGTGTAGTGTAGTGTAGTGCAGGACAGGGCAGTGTATGCAGTGTGTAGTGTGTAGTGCAGTGTAGTGTAGTTAGTGCAGGACAGGGCAGTGTAGTGTAGTGTAGTGTAGTGTAGTGCAGTGTAGTGTAGTGTAGTGCAGGACAGGGCAGTTGTAAGTGTAGTGTAGTGAGTGTAGTGTAGTGTATGTTAAGTGAAGTGTAGTGCAGGAAGTGGCAGTTGTAGTGCTTATTAGTGTATGTCAGTGTAGTGTAGTGCAGAGTGTAGTGTAGTGCAGTGAGCAGTGTGTAAGTGTAGTGTAGTGCAGAGTGTAGTGTAGTGTAGTGTATTATATTGTGTGAGTGCAGGGCATTTTGATAGTGTAGTGCAGTGTAGTGTTGCAGTGCAGTGTAGTGTAGTGTAGGGGCAGCAGGGCAAGTGTATGTAGTGTAGTGCAGTGTAGTGCAGTGTAGTGTAGTGTAGTGCAGTGCAGGGCAGTGTAGTGTATGTAGTGCTAGTGTAGTGAGTAGTGTAGTGAGTTGTAGTGTAGGACAGCGGGTGTGAGTGTAGTGCAGGATGTAGTGCAAGTGTATGTGAGTGTAGTGTAGTGAGTGCAGTGTTAGTGTAGTGTAGTGTGTAGTGTGTCAGTGTAGTGTAGTGTAGTTGCAGGGCAGTGTAGTGAGTGTAGTGTAGTGCAGTGCAGTGCAGTGTATGTAGTGTAATGTAGTGTAGTGTAGTGTATGAGTGTGTGTGGTGTAGGTGATATGTAGTGTAGTGCAGTGTGTGAGTGAGGATGTAGTGTAGTGTAGTGAGTGCAGTGCAGTGCAGTGTAGTGTAGTGCAGTTAGTGTAGTGGGAGTGTATTGCAGTGTAGTGTATGAGTGAGTGTAGTGTGTGAGTGTAGTGCAGTGTAGTGTAGTGAGGAGTGGCAGTGTGTGTAGTGTATGTATGGTTGGCAGTGTAGTGTAGTGTAGGGGTAGTGTATGAGTGTAGTGTAGTGTAGTGCAGTGCAGTGTAGTGGTAGTGAGTGCCTGAGTGTAGTGTAGGTTGAGCAGTGTAGTGAGTTAGTGTAGGCAGTGTAGTGGGTGTAGTGTAGTGCAGGAGTGTAGTGAGGTGTAGTGCAGTGTAGTGCAGTGCAGTTCAGTGAGTTAGTAAGTGCGTGAGGGGGTAGTGGAGTGAGTGAGGGTGTAGTGTAGGGAGTGCAGGAGTGTAGTGTAGTGTAGTGTAGTGCAGGACGTGTAGTGTAGTGCAGTGTAGTGTAGTGTAGTGTAGTGCAGGTTAGGTAGTGGTAGTGTAGTGTAGTGTAGTGCAGCAGTGTAGTGCAGTGTAGTGTAGTGCAGTGTAGAGTGTAGTGCAGGAAGTGTAGTGCAGGGAGACTTTGTAGTGAGTTGTAGTGTAGTGTAGTGTAGTGCAGTGCAGTGAGTGTAGTGTAATGTAGGGGTAGTGAGTGTAGAGTGTGTGTAGTGTTGTGGGTGGTGTAGTGTAGTGTAGTGTAGTGGTGGTGTGGTGTAGTGTAGTGTAGTGTAGTGTAGTGGGTGCGGGGCGGTGTGGTGTGGCAGGTAGTGGTAGTGGCAGTTGCAGTGTAGTGTGTGTAGTGTAGTGTAGGTGTGTGTGCGTGCAGTGAGTGTTGTGTAGTGCAGTGTAGTGGTAGTGAGGCAGTGGTGTAGTGTAGTGAGTGAGGGGAGGGAGTGGGGGGGGGAGGGGGGGTGCAGGGGGGGGAGTGAGGGGGGGGAGGGGGGGGGTGGGGCGTGGGTAGGGTGGGGTGGGGGGGGGGGGGGGGTGGTGGGGCAGGGGGGGGCGTGGGGGGGGGGGGGGGGGGGGGGTGAGGGTGGGAGGAGGGGGGGGGGGGGGGGGGGGGGGGGGGGTAGGGAGGGAGAAAGAGATGATGATGAGATGATGATTGTGATGATGATATTGATTTTCATTTCCAAAGTAACAGATCTGTAAACGTATTAACTTTTTTAAAAATCGGCTCTTGCTTTGAATATAGTGATCAAATTGATAAAGCAGAGAGAGAGGGGAGAGAGAGAGAGAGAGAGAGGAGAGGAGAGAGAGAGGGGAGAGAGAGAGACAGACAGACAGACAGACAGACAGACAGACAGACAGACAAACTGACAGATGGAAAGACAGTCAAATATTCGATTGGACAGAGGCAGGAGTGACTTGCGACATCAAAGTATAACGCACTATACTAAGAATGTTTATGCATACGTCCATACGTGCTGTCCGCGCGCGCTTATGCATGTACAAACGTGTAGGCGTACGCATGCATGCAGGCTTGCGCAAAAGTAGCCAGCATTCTAGTACTAATCATCGTTGTTGCTTCCTGCCTGCCTGCATAATGTAATTAATCCCTTCCTTCCTTCCTATCTATCCCCCGTTTACCCCCACAGGATCATGTACCTACCATCCTCTTCCAATTACCTCTCTCTCTCTCTCTCTCTCTCTCTCCCATCTCTCATCCTCTCTCTCTCTCTCTCTCTCTCTCTCCCTCTCCCCCCTCCCTCTCTCTTCTTCTTTCTCATGGCAAAGCCAGTTGAAAAAAGAATATGAATACCTACTGTAACCCTTGGAAAATAAAGATCATCTCTCTCTCTCTCTCTCTCTCTCTCCGTCTCTCTCTCCGTCTCTTCTCTTCCTTACTCTCTCTCTCTCTCTCTCTCTCTCTCATCTACTTCTCTCTCTCTCTCTCTCATCCTCTCTTCTCTCTCTCCTCTCTTTCTTTCTCATGGCAAAGGCCAGTTGAAAAAAGAATATGAATACCTACTCTGTAACCCTTGGAAAATAAAGATTCATCTCTCTCTCTTCTCTCTCTCTCTCTCCTCACTTCTCTCTCTCTCTCTCTCATCTCTCTCCTCTCTCTCTCTCTCTCTCTCTCTCTCTCTCTCTCTCTCATCAGGCCAGTTGAAAAAAGAATATGAATACTTACTCTGTAACCCTTGGAAAATAAAGATCTCTCTCTCTCTGTCTCTCTCTCTCTCTCTCTCTCCTCCTCTCTCTCTCTCTCTATCTCTCTCTCTCTCTCTCCTCTCTCTCATCTCCTCTCTCTCCTCTCTCTCTCTCTCTCTTTCTCATGGCAAAGGCCAGTTGAAAAAGAATATGAATACCTACTCTGTAACCCTTGGAAAATAAAGATTATTCTCTCTCCCTCTCTCTCTCTCTCTCTCATCACTCTCTCTCTCTCTCTCTCTCTCTCTCTCTCTCAGGGCCATTGAAAAAATGTATGAATACTTCTTTGTAACCCTTGGAAAATAAAGATCATTCTCTCTCTCATTCCCTTCTCTCCCGACCCCTCCCCCCCCCCCCCCCCCCCCCCCCCCCCACCTCTGTGTGTGCAAAGTAGCGTACTACCGTGCACCTGCGCGTTTAGTAGCCAGGGGCTGTTTGCTATTAAAGTCAATTAATTAATTAGCCTGGAGGAGGGGGGTTAAAGGCAGACCTCTTTAATGAGATACCTACCCAAGTTTTTCGTCCTCTCATTTTTCCACCCCTTTACCCCCCACCTCCTCTTACGTGTGGCTTCTTTTTTGTTTGTTTGTTCTGTTCTTCCTTCTTTGTTTTCCTTTTTGTCTTTTTTGGGGCTGTACTCCAGCTGTATTTTTCTCCCTATTTTCCGTTTGTTTTTGTTGAATAACCACAAAAATATACAGCTCTTACCTTTGCATTCCCCCAAAAGTAAAGAGCAGGGGGTTTTGTGCCAAAAGCTAGCTCTTGACTCGTAACTCATGTGATTTTGCACAAATTAATTTGGTAAGGTTTGAATTAAAAACGAAAATAATTCCAGCAAATAGTGTGCCTTCTTTTTTCCTTTGTGGACTAAGCCTAAGAACCACAATAATTATACATGCGCGGAGTCATTGGCGTAAGAATACACGCAATCCTCAGATGATGACCTTTTCCAACTTTTTCATGACTACCTGACATCAGTCTATTTCCTCTAACTTTTCAAATACAACCACACAGACCGGTTGGTTTTTTTCCCATACCTTACAAAATGCTTTACAATGAGCGAAACTATTTTTTTTAATCACTGGAAGACACTACTTGACCCGGAAGCTAAAGCTGGAGTGTGGCCTTTTTCCTTTACTTCTTCTCTCCTTTTCTTCGCTTCTTCCTTTTTTCCCCCCTCCTATCCTCCGTTCTTTCTCGACCCTGTACTGGTATTCTTTTATTGAAAGCCTGTTCAATGTTTAGGCAGATGCCATGCCATGCGTCTTCTTTGCATCTGGTATCAAGATTTTGTGTCAGGGTCTTACAGTGTTATCTAGCGTTGTGTTGTGTTGTGTGGTGTACTGTGGTGTGGTTTGATGTAGTGTGGTGTGGTGTGGTTTGATGCTGGTGTGGTGTGGTTTGATGTAGTGTGTTTGATGTATGTGGTTGGTGTGGTTAATTAGTGTGGTTGTATGGTGTACTGTAGAGTGGTGTGGTGTGGTACGGTGTGGTTTGGTGTAGTGTGGTTGGTGATGGTTGTACTGTAGTGTGGTGTGATGTGGTACGGTGTGGTTTGTGTTATGTAGTGGTGTGTGGGTTGTGGTGTGGTGGTGGTTGTTTGGTTTGTGGTTGGTTGTACTGTGTGTGGTTGTCGGTGGTGGTGTTGGTAATAGTGTGGTGGTGTGTTGTTTGTGGTGTGGTGGTTATGTAGGGGTGTTGTGTGGGTTGTGTTGGTGGTTTGGTGTGGTGTGTTTGTGTTTGGTGTGGTGTGTTTGTAGGGGTGTTGTGTGGTGTGTTGTGGTTTGGTGTGGTGTGTTGGGGTTTGTGTGTGAGTGTTGTGGTTTGGTGTGGTGTGTTGTGGTTTGGTGTGGTGTGTTGTGGTATGGTGTGGTGTGTTTGGGGTTTTGGTGTTGTTGGGTGTTGGGGGTGTTTGGTTTGTGGTGGTGTGTTGGGGTTTGGTTCATCCTGCAATGTAGTGCACTACATATATGTACACTCGGGTGCAGTGTGGTAGTTGTGGTGTGTGTGTGTGTGTGTGTGTGTGTGTGTGTGTGTGTGTGTGTGGAGAGAGAGGAAACAAAACATCCATAACCCTATAGAAACACAATGCATTTTTATAATCATTTTGGTAACGATGATGATGATGATGGTGGTGGGGATGGCGGTTGTAGCGGGATGGACATCTAACACATCAACGGCTCTACAACCGAAGTGGCCCAATAGCAGCGCAGGGCCCTTCTGGCTGGCGGCTTAACATTGATAAGCTCACTGATGGTAATGGTGATGACGACGACGACAACAACATCATCATCAACAACAACAATAACAACGGTATCGAAAAACGATGACGCTGATAGCGCTAATTTAATTCACAGCAACGAGCGAACGAACGAACGACGCCTCAAAATATATTTGCCTGCAGCTGTTATTACAAAGCAAAACCCAAAACCACCCAAACTGAGGAGACTGGGGGCAGCGAAAAGATGTGGTGTGCCTCTGAAACAAGTAGTGCATTGCATTAATATTATCTCATTCCCCCTCGGTGCTCTCGCTGTCGGTCTGTCTGTCTGTCTGTCTGTCTTCAAACCTGACGCGCTTTTAAAACTTTCATCATTTCTATCGTTCCACCATTTCCCCTTCCAAAGTGAAGAACGCTTCCATGTGTTTAAATTATGGACGCTGTAGGGGGTGGTGGTGGGTGAAGGGGTGGGGGTGAGGAGGTGTGGGTGGGGTGTGGGTAGGTGGGTGGTGGGTGGTGGTGGTTGTGTGTGTGTGTGTGTGTGTGTAGAAGAGTGTGGTGGTGGTATTGTGTGTGTGTGTGTGTGTGTGTGTGTGTGTGTATGTGTGTGTGTATGTGTGTGTGAGTGTGTGCGTGTGTGGAAGGGTGTGGCGGTGGTGGTGGTGGTGGTGGTGGTGATGGTGGTGGTGGTGGTGAGAGAGAGAGAGAGAGAGAGAGAGAGAGAGAGAGGAGAGAGAGAGAGAGAGAGAGAGAGAGAGAGCTCTTTTTCTCCAGAGGGAAGTTAGCTGGGTCTATGTGTGCGTTATTTTACCCATTGGGAAGTTATGTGTGTCTGTATGTGTACGCTATTTACCATAAGGAAAATATCTATGGCTTTGTGTGCGCTATTTCCCAGAGGGATGTTGTTGTGTCTCTGTGTGTGGTATTTCCCATAGGAAAGCGATCTGTGTGTGTGTGTGTGTGTGTGTGTGTGTGTGTGTGTGGTTTCCCAGATGGAAGTTATCTGTGTGGGCGCTATTTCCCAGAGGGAAGCTATCTATGTATGTGTACGCTATTTCCCAGAGGGATGTTGTGTGTGTCTATGTGTGTGGTATTTCCCAGAGGGAAACTGTGTCTATGTATGCGCTATTTTCCCAGAGGGAAGCTGTCTCTGTCTATGTATGCGCAATTTTCCCAGAGGGACATTGTCTGTGTCTATGTATGCGCTATTTTCCCAGAGGGACATTGTGTCTATGTATGGTGGATCGGTGGTCTAGAGGTAACGCGCCTGTCTAGAAAGCGAAAAGTCCGGGTCTGAAGTGTGCGGCGGTTCGTACCCCGTTTGGACCGGAAATTTTTCCCCCATCCATTAGACCATGAGTGGTGGTCTGGGCGCTAGTCTTTCGGATGAGACGATAAATCGAGGTCCCGTGTGTTACACGTAATTATTTAGCGCACGTAAAAAAACCCACGGCAACAAGAGAGTTGTCCCTGGCAAAATTCTTAGAAAAAAGCCACTCTGATAGGGAAACAAATACAGCTGCAGAAAAAAAAAAAAAAAAAAAAGGGTGAAAGGGTGGCGCAGCGCTAAGTGGCGACGCGTTCTCCCGCTCTCCCCGGGGAGAGCAGCCCGAATTTCACGGAGAGAAATCTGCCATGACTTAAAGTGGTATGAAATAAAATCTGAGCGCTTTGATTTGTTGCTTTACAAGATTCAGCGCTATATAAATTCCATACATTATTATTATTATTATGTATGCGCTATTTTCCCAGAGGGAAGCTGTCTGTGTCTATGTATGCGCTATTTTCCCAGAGGGAAGCTGTCTGTGTCTATGTATGCGCTATTTTCCCAGAGGGAAGCTGTCTGTGTCTATGTACACGCTATTTTCCCAAAGGGAAGCTGTCTGTGTCTATGCACGTGCTATTTTCCCAGAGGGAAGCTGTCTGTGTCTATGTATGCGCTATTTTCCCAAAGGGAAACTATGTGTGTCTATGTACACGCTATTTTCCCAAAGGGAAACTATGTGTGTCTATGTACGCGCTATTTTCCCACAGGGAAGCTGTCTGTGTCTATGTATGCGCTATTTTCCCAGAGGGAAGCTGTCTGTGTCTATGTATGCGCTATTTTCCCAGAGGTACATTGTGTCTATGTATGCGCTATTTTCCCAGAGGGAAATTGTCTGTGTCTGTGTGCGCTATTTTCCCAGGGGGAAATTGTCTGTGTCTGTGTGCGCTATTTTCCCAGGGGGAAGCTATGTGTGTCTGTGTGCGCTGTTTCACAGAGGAAGCTGTCTGTGTCTGTGTGAGATATTTCCCCAAGGGAAGCTGTCTGTGTATGCTATTTCACAGGGGAAGCTATATATGTCTGTCTGTGGTTTTTCCCAGAGGGAAGCTGTGCCTATGTGCGCTTCCCCCACCCCCCACCCCCCGAAGGAAACTTTACGTGTCTGCACGTGCTATTTCCCAGAGGAAAGCTGCCTGTGTCTATGTGTGCACGTTTTTTCACACTAGACGGGGAAAATTCTGTGCCTGTATGCCTTTTTTTGTTGAGGGAAAGATGAATGGAACCCACTTTTTGATTTTTAAAATTTATTTTTTAGGTAATATTGACATCCACGCATAGGAAGAATATAACTGTTTTTTGTTGTGTTTTTTGTTTTACCCATAGGGACATAATCTGTTTATATGCTTATTTCCATAACAAAAAGTTAAATCCACTACTGTTTGTGGGCTCTTTTCCGTCTCAGCATTGGTAACCTGTAAGACTTCTCTCATCTAAAGACGCATTGTCTTCATCCTGCCACCAACCATCCATCCCCCCACCCCTCTCTCTCTCGTTTTGTTTTGTTTTGTTTACTTGTGGCGAAGATCAACAAATGTCAGCTTTATTTGCTCTGACTAGGGTGATAAATCTGGTTTTGTTGCTTTATGGTGAAAGTTGGTTCGCTACAATGCATGCATCGCTCAATATGCTCTGTGCGTTTTTCGAGAGTTTGCTCTCTCTCTCTCTCTCTCTCTCTCTCTCTCTCTCTCTCTCTCTCTCTCTTAAAGCAGTACCAAGTTCTTATCCCCAAATGGCCGTTATAAAGAGAGTCACCTTAAGGGCTTGCTTCAAGAGAGGGTTTGCAGGTTTGGAGTGGTCTCTCTAGATAGGGGGAAGAGAGCATCTCACATAAAACAAAACTAAATAAAATCCTCTGAAATGCACACACACACACACACACACACACACACACACACACACACACACACACACAGAGAAAAAGTTCATCACAACCACATCTTCCCAGTTTGTAGTTTTCATGTTCATTTTACAGGATACCATGTTTGATTGCAAACAGTTGCTCTGAAAACGATCGTAGACTCTTTTTTATTTATTTTATTTTTTAAACTTGGGAAAGTTCCACTTAGGAATAGTTTAGTGTTGAATTACAAAACATGATCCTCCTCATCACTATCATCACCATGATTCCTCATCTGTACCAATTACCTCCCTTCCTGCTGTAGTGGCCTTTTTTCTGTTTCTGTTATACTCCTTACCATTTACTAACCTTATTGTTCAATTTTTGTGTTATCATGATGATCTTTCTTGTTGTTGCTGTTGTTGTTGTTGCTGCTGCTGCTGTTGTTGTCATATTTTTTACTCCATCATCTCTTCCCAGTTGTCACCAATCTGCAATGATACCCAGCATCCTTAAAATAAATCGCAACATAAGAACGAGGCTCACCAGTGACGTCATTACGATCAATGACGTGGCAATGACGTGTATTTGTTGTGTGTGTGTGTGTGTGTGTGTGTGCTGGAACAGATGACTGGGGTTATCACAGACAGGGCTCCTGTCAAACGGGGCTGTCTGTCGCGTTCTCGCAAGTGAGTAGCCAACGACCTTGGCATTGCTGTATGCTGCTGATGCCGCTGCTGCGACTCTTTCTCCTGTCAATCCCTCCACAGTGTATGATACCCTCCTTCACCTTTCAGTGGTTGGAGTGTGACCTCTGACAATCTGACCTTAATCACTCTCCCTTTTCCTAATGATTCCGATTTCTTCTTTAACCAACTCCCATCCTGTTGTCTGTTCTTTTTTCTTACCTGCTGCTTTCTTTTTGTCTTCTTCTTCTTTCCTTCATTTCTGCGTTCTTGTCTTCCTACTAGCGCTTGCATCCTTCCTCTCTATTGAAACTGACTTCCTCTCTAACTTAACTACCAATCTGTCATCTGTTCTTCCCTTTCTCGTGTGCTGCATTCTTTCTTTCTCTTCTTCTTTCCTGTGTTCCTACCTACTTTTATCCATGAACTCTACCAGCGCTTGCGATCCTTGCTGGCTTTGCTTTTAAAAAAATGCTGGCGAAATCTTCAACCCTGATTGACCTTGGCCTTGAATGACCTTGGCCTGGCGTGACCTTGGCCTAGCGTGACCTTGACCGTGCCTGTCCTTTGGCCTTGCGTAAGCGTCAATTTGCATATTCAGAGATTATGTTGCTCCTTTGTGTAAATCTGGATGTGAGGGTTTGTATGTTCTAACACAGTATGGAATGCTCTTTCTGTTCTCTTGCTGCTCTCCTTCCATATGTGACACGGTTTGTGAGTACTTTGTTTGATGAGAGATCGAGGCTTTGTACTCTCAAGAACAAGAGATAGGCGGTTTCTATTTGTTAAAAATGCAAGTAAGTAGATTAATATTTTTTTGCCTTGGAAGAGAGCTTTGTATTGAGCAGAAATAAAATGTTGACTAGTATGTCTTTGACAGTACATGTTTGCCATGATGAGACAAAAATTCATGTACAATTTTTGCTTGTGTTAAGTGAAGTTTTTGGGTTGGTTAACATTCATTTGGCTTGTTGTAGTTTTTTCTTTAAATACTGAAGACTGTAATAGTGACATTATTTCTTAGTAGTGACTAGATAAAAAACAAACAAACAACCCCAACCCAATAACTGTTGTGTCAAAATGGAAGACACTTGTAGTTAAATTAAGCCCAGACATTGATAATATTTCTCCCTGTTCTATTTTGGCAGTAAACGGGTATAATTGTATCTCTTCTAACTCTGTGTGTGTGTTGTGTGTGTGTGTGTGTGAGAGAGAGAGAGAGAGAGAGAGAGAGAGAGAGAGAGAGAGAGTTTACACCCTCAGGTACAATTGCCTGGCTTCTAACTGTGGTTATATCAGCGCTTTTGTGTGTGTGTGTGTGTGCAGGCACAACTTGTCCTTATAACCAATTGTGGTCTTAGTGCAATCTCACTAAACTGAGATTAACTAAACAAAACAAACTAAAACAAAGCAACCAAACAAAGAAACAAACACAGTAACCCTAACCTCCTGGCTCTCTTCTTTTATCTAACGCAACAGCCTGTTTACTCTTCTGCTTCGTTTCTGACAAGTAGCTGTGAGTGACTTCCCTTGATTTGTTTCTGTGTCTGCTTTTCCGATTGGCTGATCTCCGGCGAAGTCGTTGTTCTGCCCGATTTGATTGGCTGTGCTTCATGAAGCATGGTGTTCTTGTTGTTGCTCTTTTCCCAGGATGCTGACAATGCGTGCATTGACCTCGCGTGCGCGCATTTGTGTGTGTATGTGTGTGTTTGTGTGTGTGTGATTTGTGTGTGTGTGTGTGTGTGATTTGTGTGCGTGTGTGTGTGTGTGTGTGTGTGTGTGTGTGTGAGTTTGATAATATTGTTTGTGGTTTTTCTTTACCTGTCTTTTTGTATGATTTATTAAGTCAAAAGAAAGTTATGGTGATGTAACAGTGTGTCAGTAAGTGAAGAAGACCACGAAGAAGAAGAAGAAGAAGGAGAAGAAGGAGGAGAAAGAGGAGGAGGAGGAGGAGGAAAAGGAGGAGGAGGAGAAGGAGGAAGAGGAGGAGGAGGAGGAGGAGGAGAAGAATAGAGAGATTTACACTGTGTGTGTATTATATATGGAGAGTGAGAGAGAGAGAGAGAGAGAGAGAGAGAGAGAGAGAGAGAGAGAGAGAGAGACACACACACACACACACCACACACACACACACACACACACACACACACACACACACACACACAGACAGGCAGACAGAGACAGACAGACCGATAGACAAACAGACAGACAGACACAGACAGACTTTCTGACAGACCAGCCGACAGACACACAGAAACACACGGACAAACACAGAAAAGAGGAAACACACGCGAGCATCTTACATACATACATACATACATACATACATACATACATACATACATACATACATACATACATACATACATACATACACACCCTGTACGCACGTGCGCGTGCATCTGTGACATATTACGAATAACACAGCGGCAAAAAGAGAAGAAAAAAACCAAAACCCCAACAACAAAAAACTCAAACCAAAACAAGCGAACCCATGACCCCTCCCCCCTTCCTCCCCCCCCCTCCCCCCTTCCTCCCCCCCCTCCCACCCCTCCTCCTCCACCCCCATCTTCACGGCTTGTTAACCGTGACCGAACAACGTCTTGCTGCTATGGGTGCTAGTCTTTTTTCCTCTCCGCATCCCTCATTCTTGGCTGCTGTGGCTGCAGTAATGTCCTGCCAGGCGTATGTATGCAGGCAGGCAGGCAGGGCAGACCCCCCAAACTACTGGCAGTTGCAAGTCTTTTATCTCTCGTCTTTGGCACCGCACCTACCTACGCACGCCTCAAAAAAAAAAAAAATTGCGCATCTGGTAACTCCCCACCTCCTCCCTTCTCCTTCAGAGACATGCGTACTCGCGCGCGCATGCACGCACAAGCACACACACGCGCGCGCACATGCACGCACGTATGCACACATACACACATACACACGCGTGCGCGTGCGCGCGCGCACATGCACAAACTTCTACTCTCCCGATTCCCCTGACTCTTACACACACGCACACACATACACTACACAAGCATACACAGAAGCAAGCGCGCGCGCGCCGCACACACACACACACACCATCTGGAAATAAAATTTGACTTTTGACTTTGACTTTGACTTTCACACACACACTTACACACACACACCAAACTAACACACACACACACACACACACTACACACACACACACACACACACACACACACACACACACACACACACACACACACACACACACACACACACTAATCCACACACACACTTAAACACACACACACTAATCCACACACACACTTAAACACACACACACTTACACACACACACACACTTACACACACACACACACACACAACACACACACACACACACACACACACACCACACACACACACACACACACACACCTACACACACACACACACACACTTACACACACACACACACACACACACACACACACTTACACACACACACACACACACACACACACACACACACACACACACACACACACACACACACACACACACACACACACACACACACACACACAACACCTCCTTACCCGCCACTCCCCCACACTCCTTCCTTCCTTCTCAGTCTCCTCTTCCTTCCTTCAATTCCCCCTTCACCTCTCTTTTCTTCTTTCATAATAATCTTCCATATTTCTCCTCGACTTCATATTCTCTTTCTCCGTTCCTGAATAATATGTGGTTTAGCTTGTGTCTGTTTCTGCTTCTGTGGCATCTGCCGATACAGCCTCTCATCGACGTTACTGAGACTTGTACTATCCCATTTGTTCATAGTAGTCGATTTGAAATGGTTGCTGTGAGGTTTAAGAATAGCTTATTTTATTATTAAAAGTGGTGAGGTGTATGGGTTGGGAGAGAGAGAGCGAGAGAGAGGACAGAGAGAGAGAGAGTGAATGAGAGAGAGAGCGAGAGCGAGGGAGAGAGTGTGTGTGTGTGTGAGAGAGAGAGAGAGAGAGAGAGAGAGAGAGAGAGAGAGAGAGAGAGAGAGAGAGAGAGAGAGAGAGAGAGAGAATGAATGAATGAATGAATGAATCTTTATTTTTCAAGGGTAACAGAAGAAGAATACGCATACTTTTTTTTTCCATCCGGAACTTGCCCTGATTAGGGACTATCAACAAAACAAGGAGCAAAAAAAAACCCCTCCTACAACAATGACAACATGATTTAATAAAAGAAATGAGAGAGAGAGAGAGAGAGAGAGAGAGAGAGAGAGAGAGAGAGAGAGAGAGAGAGCAGTCAGGATTGCGCCTAGTAATTTTTTGTTGTTGCACTTTTTTGCCTCATACACATGTGTCCTTCATCGTCTTCCTCTTTTTTTCTGTCATTTTTTCGGGTTAAAAAAAAATTGAAGTCCTAACATATGGGAACGATTTTATCGCGCTGTGATGAGCTGTCCGCGGTTTATCTGAAAAAGTTCACACAGAACTGTAGATGTGTGCTCACACACATACATGACCACACCCCTACACACAGCATGTGTCGCTGCTTGCCCCACGCAGGAACACACACTACACACACACTTCCCATGCACACGTCACACGCACCCATGGACACACATAATGAGACTAGATTGTGTTCGCAAGCATGCATAATCATCACGCTCTCGCGCACCTGTGCATGAACACACACAACACCAACACACACTCTCTCTCTCCTCTCTCTCTCTCTGTCTCTGTCTCTGCCTGTCTCCCTCTCTCTCTCTGTCTCTCCCCTGCCCCCCCCCCCCCCCCCCCTCTCTCTTCTCAGTCTTCTCTACTGAATCACTCTCCCTCTCCTACCCCCCCCCCCCCCCCCCCCCCCCCTCTCCATCTCCTCTCTCTGGGTGCATCAGAAATAGACGTCAGCAGTCCAAAACAAGTTCTGCTCTAGATATGACCTGAATTTCTTCCGGAAGACGAGTAGTGGTGAACGCCCTCCTCACACATCTACTGGAAGAGAATGTAGGATCAATTATTGAATCAATAGGATGATTTTCTGTAGTGAGCTGCCTTGAATTATAAACTGCCTCATTCATAGAGGGAGATCCCCTTTGCAAAGACAGAGATGGAGATCCCCTTTGCAAAAGACAGAGAGGGAGATCCCTTTGCAAAGAGAGAGAGAAAGAGAGGGAGAGCCCCTTGGCAAAAACAGAGATCCTCTTTGCAAAGATAGAGATCCTCTTTCAAAGACAGAGAGGGAGATCCTCTTTGCAAAGACAGAGAGGGAGATCCTCTATGCAAAGACAGAAAGGGAGATCCCCTTTCCAAATACAGAAAGGGAGATCCCCTTTGCAAAGACAGAGAGGGAGATCCCCTTTGCAAAGACAGAGAGGGAGATCCTCTTTGCAAAGACAGAGAGGGAGATCCCTTTGCAAAGACAGAGATGGAGATCCCCTTTGCAAAGACAGAGAGGGAGATCTTCTTTGCAAAGACAGAAAGGGAGATCCCTTTGCAAAGACAGAGAGGGAGATCCCCTTTGCAAAGACAGAGAGGTATATCCCCTTTGCAAAGACAGAGAGGGAGACCCCCTTTGCAGATACAGAAAGGGAGATTCCCTTTGCAAAGACAGAGAGGGAGATCCCCTTTGCAAAGACAGAGAGGGAGACCCCCTTTGCAGATACAGAGAGGGAGATCCCCTTTGCAAAGACAGAGAGGGAGATCCCCTTTGAAAAGACAGAGGGGGGGGGGGTGTCCTCCTTTGCAAAGACAGAGAGGGAGATCCCTTTTGCAAAGACAGAGAGGGAGATCCCCTTTGCAAAGGCAGATAGGAAGATCCCCTTTGCAAAAGCAGAGACAGATATCCCTTAGCAAAAACAGATTGGGATCTTTGCGAAGACAGAGAGGGTTCCCCTTTGCAAAGACAGAGTGAGATCCCTTTGCAAAGAGAGGAAGAGAGAGAGAAGAGAGAAGAGAGAGAGAAGAAGAGAAGAGAGAGAGAGAGAGAGACTCTTTGCAAAGACGTCATTCTACAGTGTGTAGTTTTAACAGTAGTAACTAAAGCTGAAGAAAAGCAGATAAAGATCCCAGGTATAGACGTGCACTTCACGTACGGAATTTGCGGTGACTAAACTGAATGAATGAATGAACGAATGAATGAACCAAGGTCAACTTACTTGGAAACTGAACAGGAAATGTTATGATTCAAAAATACAAAATCAAAATTCTCTGCTTTTTCCCCCATCACTCTAGCTATATTCTGTGCGAAGATTCCCTTCCCAATGAGGAAAAAACTATTTAGCGCTGTATCTGTGAAGAATTGTAAATATTTTTTTCCCATTTTGTACATAATCAATGTATTTCTCAATAATTCAGATTCTCTTAGCTCTGTATTCCCGATTTTATTTTTGATGCATAAGTGTATGTTGCCTGAATGTATTATGTAAATGGATGAAAGAACAAAAGCATGTGTAAAATCTAAGATTTTACTTTAGAAACTAGCTTTTATATATATATTTTTTTAATCCGTTAAATTGTTGTAATATGAAACGTTGTGAATTGCGATTCTTTAGATTAATGATGATAAGTTTATTTGCTTAATGAAATATGTGTGTTGCTTATGTGTTTTCTTTTCGTATGCCTTATAAACACACGTTGACTGCCTTGACGTGTGTATGACTCTGTAAATGTTAACAATACTGAAAGCATATGTGTTACTATCAACAATGAATAAGCGAGGCAATAAAATATTTGCACCTGTATAATAGAAGCCACAGGTATATTCCCTATACGCATGTGTCTCGTGTATCCTTTATTGTAAGTATTATGAAAATATATTAATGAAAATGTACTGATGACTATTGACAATAAAATAATCCAGGAAGTAGAAAGTTTATAGCTGTATGATTATTTGCCAATAGTATATATATATATATATATATATATATATATATATATATATATATATATATATTATATATATATATATATGATATTTTGATATATATGTGTGTGTGTGTAATAGTATGTATTATGTATGTATAGTAGCAAATATACAATGCAAACATGTCTCGTTTATCACTTTTTGTATAAATTATGAAAATATATTGCTGAAAGCATGCTGACTATTATTGATATACAATAGCATAACGTTAGCATACTTATTACATAGCATAACATTATCATACATGATTACTATGAATATAAAGCAGTAACATTTTGTAGGTATATAACACAGGCAAAAAGTCTATTCTCATACATATTCGTGCTTGTGTACACATGTATTCATAATAACCATTTTCATGAATATGCATAAAACAATATGATATTTTGAAAAGAATTTTGTGGAACCGAATCATGGGCTGAGTCTGTCTATCCCCAGGGTGGCAAGAAACTGATGCTGGCAGCTGTGGGCAGCTGGTACTGGCAAGGTGAGTCTGTGTTTCTTCTTCTCGTTGGGCGTTCCACAGCTTAGCAGCCCAGAAGAGGACAGGGGGTGGGGATGGGGTGGGGGGGGTTACTCACCCAGGGTATGCACTCTGACTCACTTCAACCTACCTGGGAATCACTGCGAGATTGTACGCACATACTGGATGAAAAAGATTGCGTGTGTGACTCTTTTCAAGTAACTCGCTCTCCAGGTAGGCAGCCATACTCCGAGTTCAGAGGATTTTTGTCTCTCTCTTATAATACGAGAGTATAGGTGTTTATGCTAAGAGCTTGTCATGGCTAAAGACAATAACAATAGAATATTGAGAAATGTATGTTTATGACTCTTTTCAAGTACCTAGCCATATAGGCAACCATACTACGATTTCAGAGGAATTTTTTTCTTTCTTATAAACGAGAGTGTAGGTCGTTATGCTAAGAGCTTGTCTTGGCTGAAGACAGCATCAACATAATATTTCAAAACATAACACTATTTGAACATAGGTCCTGGCACTTAGTTGACATCAATACTGATCATCTGTTGGCCTGGGTCGCGAGTCTTTGTTTAGGGATGTGGTTTATTCCTTGTTGTTGTTGTTGCTGTTTTGTTATTGTTGTTTTGTTGTTGGTTGTTGTTGTTGTCTTAGAGAAAAGGAGAGACTGAGAGGTCGTATGCTGTCTCGGGTATGTGTGAGTGTGTGAGTGAACGTGTATCGATGTGCACGCGCGTGTGTGATGTATGTATGTATATATGTGTGTGTGAGTTTGCGTGTGGGGTGCATGTGTGTGGGCTGCTATGCGTGGTAGTGTGGAGAGAGAGGGGGAGAGAGAGAGAGAGAGAAGAGAGAGAAGGAGAGAGAGAGAGTGAGAAGAGAGGAGAGAGAGAGAGAAGGAGAGAGAAGGGAAGAAGAGAGATGAGAGAGAGAGAGAGAGAGAGAGAAGAGAGAGAGAGAGGAGAGAGGAGAGAGAGAGGAGAGTAGGAGAGAGTGGCGTAGAAGAGAGTGGAGAGAGGAAAGCTGAAGAGAGAGAAGGAGAGAGAGAGTGAAGAGAGAGAGGAGAGAGAGAGAGGAGACGGATTGAGGATGAGAGAGAGAGAGTGAGGCTAAGAATAGGAGATGACTGTAGAGCAGTATGTCTGTTCTGCGTACTGTCAGGAACTGCTAACACTGACAACTGTCCGCAGGCAGACGTAGTGGTTGTTCATCCGGGGGAATGGGTGAGGCAAAGAGATGAACTATAATGGAAGAGGACTTATTAGTCTGTCTGTCTGTCTGTCTTTGCAGTCTGTCTGTTCTGTCTGTCTGTCAGGGAAGCTGTCTCTCTGCCTGTCCGTTTGTCTAGTGCGTTGGTTGTTTTGTTTGGTTGTTGCTTCTTTTTTCAGGGGTGGGTGAGGGTGGGGGTGGAGGGCGAAAAACCTGTTAAAAACAAAGACAGACGGAAACGTCTTAGCAATTCAGATAATCTCCCCTTGTCTGTCTGTCTCATTGTTTATTGTATGTACATGTATGTATGTATGTATGTTATGTATGTATGTATGTATGTATGTATGTATGTATGTGTGTATGTATGTGTGTATGTAGTTGTATGTATGTGTATTGTGATTATGTATGCATGTATGTCTCTCTCTCAATCTCTGTCTGTCTTTCTGTCTCTCTGCCTCCCCTCCTCCCTACATCTCTGACCCCTCCCTCCCTTCCCCGATCTCCCTCCCCGTTTCTCCCTCCCCTCCTTCTTTCCCCCCCCCCCCCCCTCTCTCTCTCAGTGCCGTGTCTGTCTCCATATATGCACAGTGCCTCGTTGCCTGTCTATCAGTCTATGCGTCAGTCTGTCTTTATGCTACAGGCTACCTGTCTGTCGTCTGTGTCAGTGCGTGTCAGTCGTCGCCCCTCTCCTCATCGTCATACTCTCCTCCTCTCATTCTCTCTCTCATCTCTCGCTCTCTCCACCTTTCCCCCATCTCTCTCCGTTCCTCTTCCCTAATCTTCTTCTTCCATCTAACCCCTCCCCCCCCACCCCATCTCATCTCTCACCCTCTCTCGTCCTCTTCATCTCCCTCTCTCTCTCTCTCCTGTCTCTCTCCCTCTCCTCTCTCTCTCACTCTCTCTCTCTCTCTCTCCTCTCCCTCTCCTCTCTCTCTCTCACTCTCTCTTCTCTCTCTCTCTCCTCTCTCCTCTCTCTCTCTCTCTCTCTCCTCTTTCCCCCGTCTCTCTCCACTCCTCTTCCCCTATCTTCTTCCTTTCCTCTCTCCCCCCTTCCCCCCCCCCCCCCCTCCTCTCTCTCTCCTCTCCTCCACCCCATCTCTCTCCCACTCCCCTTCCCCTATCTCTTCCTTCTCTCTACCCTTCTTTCTCCCCCCCCCCCCTCTCCTCCCCCCACCTCTCTCTCTCTCTCTCCTCTCTTCTCTCTCTTCTCTCTCTCTTCTCCTCTCTCTCGTCACTCTCTCATCTCTCTCTCTCTCTCTCTCTCTCTCTCTCTCTCTCTCTCTCTGACGAAGCACTAAAACTTCTTATGCCATAATTGCATCAAGCACTTTTAAGTGATCTCGGAGTCTCCATGGTCTCTCTCAAGACTCTCACGGTGCAGCAGAGATGCCGCCAGCATGCAAACATATTGGTCATTATACACACACACACACACACACACACACACACACACACACACACACACACACACACACACACACACACACACACACACAACCTGAGACCCCTCTTTCAAAGTGGACTGGGCCAGCTATTTTGAGACCTGAAGCCGTCCATTCATTACAGCTAGGTAGGTGGTGCAGTTAAGGTTGAGATACATATATATATATACAAGATTAGATTGTGACTGTTAAATGTTTTGCCTTCTCACTGAAGTCTTCTGTAGATTTTGCTTGCTGGCAAGCTTTTTAGATGTGAATAGTGGGTGTGTGTGTGTGTGTGTGTGTGTGGGTGGGGCGTGGGGTGATGTGAGGGGTGGGGGGTGTTGTGTGTGTGGGTGGGGGAGGGATGGGGGTAGGGGTGGAGGGGTAGGGTGTGAGTGTGTATGTGTGTATGGTGTGGTGTGTGTGATGTGGTGAGAGATAGAGAGAGGGCGGGGGTGGGGGGGGGGGGGGGGGTTGTAAGGAGATATTGAGACTGATTCACAGACAGATATATACAAACGATATACGGAAGAACCGGAAGCAGGGGTTGTGAAAGTATAACTAATGATATAATCTGATCACATGCAAATTACAGATTTCTTCACAAATTCCTCGTTTTTGCCTTGATCCAACATCAAATCGAATTCAAAGAAAACAGGTGTTTTTTTCCATTTATCGAGTATTTTCACTTAAAGCGTCTAGCAGAGCACACGCAAGCATAATTTGGTTTTAAAAGATCTTTATTCAGAAAATATGAATATTGTACATACACAAATTGAGAGCAGTAAGCATAATTTGTTTTCACTTCTCTTCTTTTAATCTGTTTTCAAACACATTTCATTAATTCAATAAACAAACTACACGTACAACTGAGAAAAAAAAAGAACATAAGCAGCATACAGAGGAGGGGGGGGGGGGATAAAGCTTCTTAAGTCATACTCATTTTGAAGCAGCGGAAAGAAATGTGAAGTCTACAGGGTGAAGTTAACGCCCAACACTCTTACCTCTGAGAGAACACTTTAAAATTTAATTTATTGATTCCTCTCTCTCTCTCTCTCTCTCTCTCTCTCTCTCTCTCTCTCTCTCTCTCTCTCTCTCTCTCTCTCTCTCTCTTTCTCTCTCTCTCTGTGATGATGATGATGGTTCTTGGAGTAACTATGAAAACACCCAATGATCTTGTCTATGCAGAAACTAATCGCTATCCAATTATTGTGAAGTCCATCGTGAGATGTGTTTTGTACTGGATGAAAATATTACGAATGGATAATCATAGGTTACCAAAAAAGCATATCATATGTTATATAATTTAGATGAAAGGGGGAAAATAAAGTGGGTATCAAAACTGAGGTTCAAATTATGTGAGCTAGGATTTGCTTATGTATGGTTCAATCAAGGAGTAGAGGATATAAATGGGTTTAAACGAGTACTGCGCACTAGATTGATAGATTGTAGGTGGAAGGAATGTTCCAGTCATATTCAGGAGAGTGATCGTTTTAGTTTGTATAGGCAGTTTAGTTTATTAGGTAAAATTCCTGTATATTTGTTATTGAACATGGATAGACATCTTAAACATATTATGACAGAATTTAGATTTGGAGTGTCTGAATTGTTTGTGCACAATCTTCGCTATAGACAACACTGTGATACAGATCTTCTTTGTTCATTATGTAGTATTATGTTGTCCTATGTTAAATGATCTTAAAACTCAGTTGATACCACAAAAATGTGTGAGCTGTCCTTCCATGTTTATACTTTGTATACTTATGTCATCTACTAACGAAAGTATTAATAAGCGACTAGCAATTTATTTGTATAAAGCTTTTAAAATTAGAAATACTGTCTGTACTTGAGGTATTATTCTTCTGTTCATAAATGTTTCCTATGCAACATGTTTTGGAATGTTGATTATATACATACACCCTCTTCATGAGGGGCCAAGGCCTATAATGAATAAAATTTTCGCATTCGCATTCGCATTCTGTGTGTGTGTGTTGTGTGTGTGTGTGTGTGTGTGTGTGTGTGTTGGATGACAAAATTGACAAAACTGCAAACACATGGGGACTGGATGAAAAAAGCTCATGAATGCTTATTCCATTGTCCTCGAAATAAAAGAATTTCAGAAAAAGATAAAATCTCTCTCTTTGTCTGTCTGTCTGTCTGTCTGTCTCTCTCTCTCTGTTCTAGTTGCTATCCATCAAATCATTCTCTCATCCTCGTTCCCGCTGTTCTTGTTAACCAGCCTCACCCCCCCCCCCCCCCCCCCCCCCCCCCCCACCCCCCCTCACCTTTTCCTCATAAACTGGAAAAAGAGCTGTCTATGAGTATACGATTAACTCAAGCACATCTGGCTTCAAAACTTTTCTTTTATTTTCTTTCTCTCTTCCCCTTGTTTGTTTAGTTTTCAAAAGAAAGGAGAGACAGTTAAAGAACGACCCTTGAGGTAAGAAAAAGCGAACTTGAAGCACGAGACAGAAACAAACATCAACCAAAAAAAAAACAAAAACAAACCCCAACCCTTTTTAAAGTGCAGTTATTCTATACTAAACGACCTTGCTAAGTTAGTGATCTTAACCCCCCACCCAATTAAACCGCTCAAGACACCGATGAAGCCACTTGACAGAAGGCTTAGGGTTCGT
>CM054139.1:65234813-65249813 GCA_028751875.1 Rapana venosa | reverse complement strand
TATGCCCGCCCCACCTCTTGCTGTCTTCTGCAGGCCCCTTCATTATTTCTCTTATTCCCTATTTGAGTCTCCTCTTTAAACTGTATTACCCCACCCCCTTACTTACTGAGTGTATAGTCCTTCTTTCTCCTTTTTGTGTGTTTTGTATATTCTCTCTCTCTCTCTCTCTCTCTCTCTCTCTCTCTCTCTCTCTCCTCTCTTCTCTCTCTCTCTCTCTCTCTCTCTCTCTCTCTCCTCTCTCTCTCCCCTCTGCCTCTCTGCCTGTCTGTCTGTCTGCCTCTGTCCCCATCTCTGTCTGTCTCTATCTCTCTCTTATGAAGTCTTGCATTTTGTTTGTTTCTCTTGTACATCTCAGTTTCAGGCTTTGGATTTATTTCGTTATCTTTTTCATTTTTAACAGATGTACTTACCCCGTATTCTTCGTATTAATCCAATTGTTCAAGAACCCCTCCATTTCAGGCCGGTGACCTCTTTATGAGTAAATTATTTCACAACTCTCTCTCTCACGTTAAATCCTGTTCCGCTTTTCGAAAGAGTAGGCCATTGTGTACCGGTGGGAACAGATGACAAAATTAACAAAACTGCGTACACACGGGGATTGGATGTTAAAAAAAAGCACCTGAGTGCTTATTCCATTATCCTCGATATAAAAAATCTCTCTCTCTCTCTCTCTCTCTCCTCTCCTCTCTCTCTCTCTCCCTCTCTCTCTCCCTCTCTCCTCCTCTTCCCCCCTCTCTCTTTTTATATCAAAGAGACTGGCAGGGAGAACTGTTTCCCCCCTTCAGAACTCACCCCCTCCACCTCATCTTACCCCATCCCTTCGTCAGAAGCGGCTGGTTTCAACCAGTTCCTGATATTGAGTGTGCCGAAAGTTTTATGTGGGTACGTACTCTTGAGATGGGCACAGAGAGAGAGAGAGAGGAGGGAGGGGTATACAGAGAGAGAGAGAAGAGGAGGGGGGTATACAGAGAGAGAGAGGAGGGTGGGGGGCAAACAGAAACAGAAAGGCGGAGAGAGAGGTGGGAGAGAGAGAGAGACAAGAGAGAGAGGGGGGTACAAGAGAGAGGGAGAGGGGAAAAGAGAGAGAGGGGAGAGAGAGAGAAAAGAGAGAGGGGAGAGAGAGAGAGAGAAAGGGGAGAGAAGGGGAGAGAGAGAGGAGGGGGGAGGGGGGGGGGGCAAACAAAAAAGAGCGAGAGAGGGGTTTGGGAGAGAGAGACAGAGAGAGAAGAAGAAGAGAGAGAGAGAGACAGACAAAAACACAGACACAAACAGAAACAGAGCCACTGAGAGTAGATCCTCCCTCTACACTCTCCTTCCACCTCCCCCCCCCCCCCCCCCCCCCCCATTTTCTTTGTATTTTATCCTCACATTCTTTGTACTTTTAGGGGGAAAGGGTTTTTGGAGGTTAGGAAGGGGAGCGGAAAGGAGGGGTAATGGGGGGGGGGGTCCTTTTTTTGTTTCAATCAACCACAATTTCCCCTGGGAAAAGTATTAGGTTACTGGTGTGTGAGGGCTGCTGGACATCCATCATCCCATTATAAAATAGTATATGTATAGAAAAATATTAGGATAAAAGATATATATTATATATATATATTATATATCTCGCTTAAAACGAGGGGTGTTTCTTTATGCCTTAGCACCTGGTTGATGGTTTTCTGTCCCTGTTGTTTTTCTGCTTTTGGCTGTCGCAGAGTTCCATGCTGTCTTTTTGTCTGTCTTTTCTTCTCTTGTCTGTCTCACTTTTCTTCAGTATTTTCTGTTCTCTCTGTAATTGTCTACTGCGCCTTCCTTGTCGTCTTGTGTCCTTTTGCTTCTTTTTCTTTTTTTTTGTCCGCCTCGGGATTCTCTGTCTGTCTGTCTTCTGTCTCTTCGCTCGCTCTCTGTCTCTGAATGGGATCTCAAGAACGGAACACCACCATATCACGAAGATAGATTCACATTTTATTGATATTTGAAGTTGATTGAATATGTTCCTGGAAATTTTACAATTTTGTAAATTAGTTTGGCAGTATTACTATGTGGAAAAAAGATACTGTTTTAAACTAAACCCTATTTGACCTCCTCATTTCAGTTAAATTGGGGTGGGGGAAATGGGGGGTTGGGAGTCTTAACGTCAAACAAAGAAATAAACAACAAATAAATGGTGTTATATAGATAATACTTTGAAGCGTTTCATTTCTCTCCAAAATAACATTAGTTTAATTGAAAAATTTAAATGCACAAAACTCACACACACACACACACCCCAACACACACACACACACAAAACACAAAACCACACACACAACACACTCACACAATTATTTAATACACACACGTGTTTTCTCTCTCTCTTTATCTCTCTTTCGCTTTCCAACTGTCTGTCTCTCTTTATCTCTCTGTATCTGTCTCTGTCTCTCTGTCTCTCCATCTCTGTCTGTCTCTGTCTGTCTTTCTGTCTCTATCATCAGAACAAAAAAACAAGAAGTAAAAAGGAAGCTGCTGTTTTCCACCAACTGTCTGTGCCGACAGCTAAGGGAGATAATGGCTGAACCCTGGCCTGCAGAGGAAGACTGATGTCTCGCACATAACACGGCAACTGCGTGACGTGACGTGACGTGACGTGACGTGCCGTGCCACAGGCAAAGAGAACAAAACAAAAGCCATCACTTCACTTCTCATCACTTCACTTCTCATCACTTCACTCCATGACAATGGCCTGTTATGTGGGGAGTAAGGAGGGGGGCTGCTGGCACAATGCCTTCTGAGGAGGAAGGCCTGAAAGATGGAAATGATATCTATTCCCCAGCCTGTAGCTGCTGGTAGTCTCCCCCCCCCCCCCCCCCCCCACCCCTCCTTCCTACCCCTTCCCAGCTCTCTCTCTGTCTCTGTCTGTCTGTCTGTCTGAGTGTGTGTGTCTCTCTCTCTTTCTCGGTACTCATATTGTTACAATGTCTGTATTATGTTGTCTCTATGTCAGTCAGCTAGTCTCTGTCAGTCTTACTCCCTCTTCCTTCATAATTATTCAAACCTGTCTGCCATGTTTGTACAGATTTCTTGTATTGTAAAGAATCCTGAAGTCAGAATGTGGCTGCCTTAGAACAAACAAGGTTTTGTAAAGAAGCAGTTTGTAGTATACCACTACATCTGTATATTTTTGTGTGTTGATGTTTATTTTTTCACAGTAAAGGGGGCTGTACAGTTCCAACTCTATTCTTTTTGCAAACTTGATAGTTACCCGATGATGATTTGTCCTTGTAGAGAAAGATCCAACGAGCAGCATTTGTTCTTCAGGGATTTCTATGAAGTCAGATTAGGGATTTCTGTATTTGTCATTGTTTTGTGGTTTGTTTGTCTGTGTTTTTTTTTAATATTTTATTTTTCATTTCGAATGAACATAATAGTTGAAATGAGGAAACGCATGACTTTTAATCAAAATAGTTTTGAGGTCTCCAAGTTCAAATCTTGGCAGTGGGTGAAAGGCTGGTGGGAGCTTTGTTGGTCTCCCAGGTCATCTTATGAGCACATCTTCCAGCCCCATAATCACTTCCGTGTGCATACGCTTGCAGAAATCAAGTACACGCATAGAAGATTCTTAGAGTTGTCAGTATTTTGTTGCTTGCAGAAACTTGCGAGCATGACTGTCTTCAAATTTCCAAGATTAGCTTTTATGTATATCTGCCAATGCCATAATGTACCTTGATCATGTGTGTATATAAAGCACAACATCAAAAACGCGTGTTAAAGATAATAATATAATATATGGACATTTTTTAAGCGCTGACTCTTGTAAAGCAGAGAAATCAAAGTTCATCATTAAATTCAGCATGTCAGAGAAAGAAGAAATAAAAACCGAACCTGGAAGATCCTTAAATTCAGTATGACAGCATTTGAATGTTAACAAAAACATACGTGCATGTCTGTGCATGAGTGACTGTATGAGATAGAATAGGAAGGAGGGGGGGGGGGGGGGGAGTAAGAGGAAACCATAAGGACACTACCACAATTGTCTATGATTTGCTGCCAGCGTGATGGCTGCAGCAATGACGGTGTCATTTTCAGAGCTGTTCCTGCAGACAGCAACAGGCCCCAAGACCACACACACTATTATGCTGTTGGGCAGGAAAATATTCTTTTTATTGATTATGGAGATGCGCTGGGAATGCCTCTTTTATCTCCCCTCCCCTTCCCTGTCAGCTGGGCACTGACACGCCACTGCAATCATTTCTGCCGGCAGTGTGGCTGCTGGGCTAGGCAGTGATCGTTGTCCTTTGCTGGTCCACAGGCGTCCAGGCAGCCACAAGTCCATGGTTCAAATCTCATGTTGAAGCTGGGTTTTTTTTCCTTCTCTTTGTTGTTTTGCTTGATTTTAAATGGTGGTCTAGGTGTAGAATTTGGGATGATATAACTGACACATTTATATCCTGTGAGTAGTATGTATTTAGCTCACATGAAAGAACCCCCAGCAACAAGAAAGCTGTTCCTGACTAAATTTCATGTACTCTCTTGCAGTCTCATCGACAACAAAATCTGGGACATGGGAGAAAAACCTTATGAATATAAGAATAGTAGTGGGATGTTGCTAAGTATTTTCTTCAGGGATCAAGACGAGGCTTCTCAAATTTAGCAAGAAAAAATTATAAGTTTTATCACCCCCCCCCCCCCCCCCCCAGCCTCCTAAACCCTCATGTATGCAGCCACAGCCGTAACTGTAATACAATACTGGCTATTGTATAAATCAATAAACTCACCAGACAGTCGTCAAAACTCTTTAACCCTCACTCAGAAAATCACTTGGCCACTACTGCGATTTATGGCCCATTTTGTCAATGACCCCTCTCTACCGGGCAATCACAGCCTCTGTTGCCTCGCTAACGACTGCAGTGGAGTGGGGGCCACTGTTTACTGTCCCTTAATGTTAGCACTTTGTTATCTCCCATCCTCTGTTAATGTCGGCACTTAGTTATCTCCCTTCGCATAAAGTTTACGCGCTCTTCGCGTGCCTTCAGTCCAGGTGACTGACTGCTCTCTTGCTGGACCAAAAACAAAACAATGTTGTTGTTGTTACTCAGCGTTCCTCAGTTTAACACCCTGGCCATCACATAGAGTATGCAGTTTGTCTCCCTAATCTTATTGGGAATCACTTTGAGGTTGCAAGTACACACTGCATTATATAAGTTTGCGTGTATGTTTTCATGTACCTCGCCATATAGGCAGCTATACTCCGACTTCAGAGAATGTTTTGCTTCTTTTAAGGAGAGTGCAGGTCTAATATCATAGATCGTAAGTAGACATTCATTTTATGTTCGTTCTTTCCTTGGCTAAAGCTCCGAGGTTTTTTTAAACCAATTTTTTGTATGCGGCCGTTTTGGCCCACAAAGAAGGTAGCTGCATTCCGACTTCGGGTATAGACAAATTGTTGATGGTGTGTGTGCGTGCGTGCGTGCGTGTGTGTGTGTGTGCGTGCGTGCGTGCGTGTGTGTGTGTGTGAGTGAGCGCGGAGCTTGTAACTGTACACGTTTCCAAGTTACCTGTAAGGCGTATTTGAAGGGATGCGGAAGAAAATCAGATGGTTTGGTCCATTAGCACAGAGTGAGGTGAGCAGAGGAGAGATGAGGAGAGGTGAGGTGTGATGAGGTGTGAGGTGAGAAGAGGAGAGGAGAGGTGAGGTGAGGTGCGTGGATTTCTGGCAGTGGGCTGCAGATGGCAGTGATTCTGGTGTTTATTGGACAGGGTCCATCAGCTCTATCATCCATCCATCCATCCATCCTTCCTTCCTTCCTTCCCTGTACTGCTGCTGGCCAGGAATGCAATGGCATCGGTGGAAACAGCGATCGTGGTGATAGTGGTGGTGGCGGTGGTGTTAAGGGGGTCAATCTATGCGTGTAAATGGTGGTGATGAGGGTGCCTTTGTTTGTTGTTGTGGTTGTTGTTGTTGTTTTGGGCGATATTGTTGTTGTTTTTGTTGTTGAGTTTGTGATAATTATGATCTGGGTAGATTGGCGTGGTGTGAGGATTTGTTGGTTTTATGGGGTCTTTTTGTTTGTTTGCTTTATTGGATTTTGTTTGTTTGCTATTTCTGTTTTTGTTTGTGCTTTTTATTTTTATTTTGTCTGTCTGTCTTTTTCTCCCGCTCTCTCTGTCTGTCTCTCTGTCTGTCTGTCTCTCTCCAAATCAGAGTGTACAGTGTTCTTCCTCAGTCTCTGTCATCAGCAATCTGTCCAAATGAAGCTCAATCAGAGACGCAATCATGCACGAATGACGAATGGCCATATCGGCCCCATGTGCAACACAGAAAACGTTATATTATGTATGCTATGCTATGTTGTTTGTCTGTTTCTCTCTCTCTCTCTCTCTCTCTCTCTCTCTCTCTCTCTCTCTCTCTCTCTCTCTTCTCTCTTCTCTCTCTCTCTTTCTCTGTCTCTGTCTCTCTTGTCTGTCTCTCTCTCTGTCTCTTCTCTGTGTTTTTTTCTGTCTCCTGTCTATCTGCCTGCCTGCCTGCCTGTCTGTCTGTCTGTCTGTCTGTCTGTCTGTCTGTCTGTCTCTCTCTCTCTCTCTTCTCTCTCTCTCTCTCTCTCTCTCTCTCTCTCTTGTTCCATCAGCATGCGCGGCTTGTTCTTCGGTCATGCGTGACTTGTTCTTTTCCCCAGGTATTCAGCGAATGATCAGATCACTACAGGACGCAGAACTGCCCTAGATTAGCTTTGTATCCTTCTATCTTCTTATGTGCCATACAGGTGGGATGGCCTAGTGGTTAGAGCGTTGCGCTTGCGATTTGACGGCCCAGGTTCGAGCCACTACCGATACGCCTGTTCAACGAGATTCCCCCCCCCCCCCCCCCCCCGCCGGAGTTATCATCCGTACTGACTCTCTCCACTCCATCAAAAATCGTTTGGGGTGGGACTATAAAGTGAGGTCCTGTGTAGGAATTACCTAGAATATTTTGCGCACACTTTAAAACCTGTCCTGCTTTTTGGAAGAGTAGGCCATTCGTGACGGTTAAAAACAGATGGCAAAAATATGAATTTTAAAAATGCGTGCACAGACAGACAGAGATACAGAAAGACAGGCAGACAGAAGATAATATTTAAACAGGATTTAAACAGTACCACAGAAAATAGAGGATAATATTTAAATAGCATTTAAACAGTACCAAAGAACCCCCCCACCCCAGATGACAGAGAGCGAGAGAGAGAGAGAGAGAGAGAGAGAGAGAGAGAGAGAGAGAGAGAGAGAGAGAGAGAGAGAGAGAGAGCTACAGACAGACAAATCAACACAACAGACAGACAAATAAACGGACAGTCAGACAGATAGGCAGAAGCACTCCATCAATATATGACACCTACTGTTTGCCAAACTGAACACTTAATTATAGGGTGTCGATTAGTCAAATATTCTTCCGAGCTCAGGACTGTCACTGCACACCTCCAACATCATTATAGAATGTTCTATTATGTGATTCCATTCATCAAAGTACACTTGCAACACAGTATCATTTTAGAATGCTGTAATATCATTCCATTAATTAAAGTACACTTGCATTACAACATCATTTCAGAGTGTTCAATTACGTGATCCCGATGATTAAATGATACTGGCCTTACAGAATCATTTCATAATGTTGTAATACATGACTGTATTGATGAGAGAGAGAGAGAACTCTGAACTCTGAACAGTTTAATGATTAGACCTATGGCCCATTTCACGGGTGTACAAAAGCAGTAAATTACGAGAGAGAGAGAGAGAGAGAGAGAGAGAGAGGGGGGGGGGGGGGAGGGGGTTAGAGAGAGAGAGAGAGGGAGAGAGAGAGAGAGACTCATGCTCCATCGCTTAACAGTAATATTGTCATTTCTTGGAGAACTAAATCTATAAAACAAATGAATCTACCTTTTCTTTGCCATGGTCTTCTTTCTTCGTTATTCTGTGGTTTGGGTTTGATGTGTGTGTGTGTGTGTGTGTGTGTGTGTGTGTGTGTGTGTGTGTGTGTGTGTGTGTGTGTGTGTGTGCTGTTTAGTTATTGATAATTTCCTTTTAACTTGTTTTAGCTTGGTTTGGTGTGTGTGTGTGTGTGTGTGTGTGTGTGCGTGCGTGCGTGCGCGCGCGCTGTTAGGCTCTGATAACAGCTAAAATGAACCAAAAAACAAAAAACCAAAAAAAACAAGTAGCAGAAAAAGCAAGCGAAGCATATCGGCAGAACAAACAGGCTGACAAGCAAACACACACATGGTTGTCTGTATTTGGCAAGACCTGGTGGAGCATGGCATGGCTGCTGTTGATCATCTGATGGACGTTTGCCAAATGCGGAAGAAACCGAATAGCCTACGACAGAGAGGGAGGTATGGGGCTTTGGTGGAGGAGGGAGGGGTGGAGTAGGGGGGGGGGGGGGGGGAGAGGGAGAGAAAGAGGGGGAGGGGGGAGAGAGGGTAGGAGAGCAGAGGAAAACAAAAACTGGAAGATTATAAGGAAGTACGTAGAACACACACGTATACACGCGCACAGACACACACACACACACACCACACACACACACACACACACACACACACACACACACACGCGCGCGCACGCGGGCGCCACACGCGCTTGCTTGCTTACTCAAGCACATAAACACACAGGCATGCTCATGCAAACATATGCAAACATGTAAGCACGCACATTCTCTCACTCTCTCTCCTGCCTATCTGTCTGTCTGTCTGTCTGTCTGTCTGTCTGTCTCTCTCTCTCTCTCTCTCGCTCTCTTTCTCTCTCTCTCTCTCTCTCTCTCTCTCTCTCTCTCTCTCTCTCTCTCTCTCTCTCTCTCTCTCTCTCTCTCTGTACGTGTGTGTGTTTACATGTATGTATGTATGTATGTATGTATGTAATTTTGTATGTATGTATGCATGTATATGCAAGTGTGTGTGTAAATGCGTTCGAACACGCGTGTGTATTCATATTTTGTGTGTGTGTGTGTGCGCGCGCGTATGTTTCCTGCATGTGTGTTATGTTTAACAGGGATGTTTGCGTCATTCCATCGCCCTAGGCTGTTATGTTTGTTCTTCACGGGGTTGTGTTTAGTCTGTGATTATGAGCAGGAGTGTATGTAGGAAAAGGCAGCCTGCCCCTCTATCCATCCTTACAGGCTGGGCTGGGATGCCAGAGTTCTCTCAGACTACATACACAATAACCCTGCTGCACCGTCTGGAACTGTATGATGTGCCTGATAGCAATTCTGTCTTTCGTCTTCTTCCTTCTTTCTTCTCCTCTGTCTTTGTTCCTGTCGTTTCTATACTACTACTGCTGTTGTTGTTGTTGTTGTTGTTGTTGTTGTTGCAGCTGCTGTTGTTGTTGCTGCTAATACTAATTCTGCTGCTGCTGCTATTCTACCACTCTTTTTTTTTAAACTACTAGTACTACTACTGCTGCTGCTGCTGCTGCTGCTACTACTACTACTACTACTACTACTACTACTACTACTACTACTACTACTACTACTACTACCACTACTACTACTACTACTTATGACAAGCCTACAATTACTACCACTGGTTATACTGCTGTAGTTGCTGCTGCTGCTACTACTACAACTTCTTCTTCTACTACTACTACTACTACTACTACTACTACTACTACTACTACTACTACTACTACTACTACTGCTGCTGCTGCTTCTGCTGCTGCTGCTACTTCTACTACTAATGATAATATATGGAATTTATATAGCGCTGAATCTTGTAAAACAAACAAAACTACTACTACTGCTGCTACTACTACTACTACTACTACTACTACTACTCCTACGTGTCATCTGTTGTACCCCGCTTTTCATTCAGTTTATTTCCTCTCATTTCTGTCTTGTGGTTTACGGTCTCTCTGATTGATTCACTTGTATTGTGTCAAAAAACAATGTCCGTTTGTATCCAATATATCCAATATATGGGCGCTTTGACCGTTGCCTTTGTTTAGTGTGTAGGTCGCATGAACTGAATTGACTGTGATCATAACTGGGTGTGTGCTTAACAAGGTGACAACCCTGATGGGGCCTCTGTGGTCGGCAGGACTATGAGCAAAAGGAATGGACTGGATTGGCGTGTGTGTTTGTGTGTGTGTGTGTGTGCCGTGTATGTATTCTGCGACATCACGTACATAATTATTAACGGTGACATGGTATTTCGATGTAGGCGTGTCTTTCGTTCTGTGATTAATAAAAAGTCAGCGGTCCTAGGTCTGCTATATCAGAGCACATTTCAGCCTGACTTTCTGATCTATCTATCTATCTATCTATCTATCTATATATATATATATATATATATATATATATATATATATATTATATATATATATATATATATATATATATATATTGCTGTAACAAGTTTTCCTTGTCACTTTTCACTTTTTCTCCCTATTCCCAGTCAGGTAACGGTCCTTCCTATGAACCACAGTAATAAATCATGGGTTATTTTACAGCCAGAAGTGTCAACAAAACGTTCTCTAAACATTGAACCAGAAAAAACAAATCACAGTTTTCGACAGCCACCAGCTTCAAACAAAACAAGCGGAACGGTACACCCCACGATCTTCAGCCAATACGGCAAGTGTCAAGCTTACGTTCTTTGACAGAAAACAGATCCCACAAGAAAACACGGATCCGTGTGATCTGCATTGACCATCCATCCTGTGTACTGCTGCATTGCTGAATAACTCAACCCCTCTCACGAGGGCAGTTTGGCCATTGGGCGTTCATTGTGCAGGCAGAGGGTGGGTGAGGGATGTCTCTCCAGAGGACAGTAAAACTGCGGTGTGTTGGCACCCGTGTCACCCGTTAGACCACTGTCTGGAAGACGTCTGCAGCCCTGCAGATTTTCCCTATGTTAGCCGAGGCTGCAGTCTGTCTGTCTGACTTTGTTTTGTTTCTTTCTTTGTTTTTTTAGACACTGCGTGCGTTCTCTTTATCTTTCTCTCTATCAATCCTTTTTGAAGATAAGGAATAAGCACTTGTATGCTTTTTTTAAAAAAGAATCAACATCCAGTCTCTGTGTGCATGTGGTTTAGTAAATTGTCATCCGTTCCCTCTGGTAGACCACCAGTGTCCTCCTCTTCCGATAGGCGGAACAGGTTGACATTAAACGTGAGCACAAGATGTTTTGCATGCGTTCACCACACACGGGGCCTCGGGTTATAGTCTGTGTATCTGTCTCTCTCTTTTTACTTGCATCGTCTTTTGTCCTTCCTTTCCCTGTACCATTCTGTTTCCTCTCATGTCTGTGTTCAGTCTGTCTGTGCTCGACTGGAAAGTTGTAAAGGATGCTGCTGGTGATGGTTATAGATTACATGTTGACATCTTCCTGCTCATGACTATTGTATTGTATTGTATTGTATTATGTACCACTTTTAAGTCACTGCAGATTGATCTGCGTGAAATTCGGGCTGCTCGGGCTGCTCTCCCGCGCGTTGCCACAGGAATAGCGCCTCCCTATCAGAGTGGCTGTTTTCTACATAAGTTTTCTAGGGACTAGCTTACTACTACTACTACTACTACTACTACTACTACTACTACTACTACTACTACTGCTGCTGCTGCTGCTACTGCTGCTGCTGCTGCTACTGCTGCTGCTGCTGCTACTGCTGCTACTACTACTACTATTACTGCTGCTGCTGCTGCTGCTGCTGCTACTACTACTACTACTACTACTACTACTACCACTACTACTGCTGCTGCTGCTGCTGCTTCTACTACTACTACTACTGCTGCTGCTGCTGCTACTACTAGGCCCTACTACTACTACTTTTGCTGTTACTACTAATACTACTACTACTACTACTACTACTACTACTACTACTTTTGCTGTTTCTACAGCCACCATTATTTTATCTGGCAACGATGACTACCATCACCATACCACCACTACACCACTACTACTACTACTACTACTACTACTACTACTACTACTACTACTACTACTACTACTACTACTACTACTACTACTACACTGACTTAGGGGTTCCATCAACACGCGAACAGTCAGACAGACAGGAGAGCAATGGGCCGTGCAGCAGACAGAGGGGATTAGCCAGGAATCTGTCTTGTCTCCTGCCTCATTCCAACCTGCTCACGCATCAGGCGCTTTATCGACCACGACATCGGCACCAGCCATTCAAAGAAAAGCCATGCTAATTTCCCTCAGGTGTTCCCTCAGCCACCCCCTCCCCCACCACACACACACACACACACACACACACACACACACACACACACACACACACACACACACACACACACACACACATCGCCAGCCATGCCCTTTACCCAGCTGCTTCAAAACGGGCCGGTCATCCATCAAATCTCTTGCCCCTCCCCACCCTCCTCCCTTCTTCTTTAATTTCATCTTCTTTAACTCATAGTGCACGGCTGGTTATCAGAGGAACCGGTGTATTTTGTTAGGAGTGTTTCCGTGTTTGATTTTCTCCCCCCACGGCGATTTGTGTGTGTGTGTGTGTGTGTGTGTTGTTGTGTGTGTGTGTGTGTTTAAGGGTGTTTTGCAGTGTTAACATTGAGAGAGTTTTACTTGGAGGAAAATAAAATTCTCTGTTAATATGTCAGTGTTTATAATGCTTGAAGTGTTAAATACTGTTTTAAAGAAAGACAAAATAAAAATGCCTGTTTTATATATTAGTTTTTATAGTATTTCCAGTGTTAACACTGAGTGACTGTTTGTAAGGGCAAAATAAAAATTTGTGTTTTACATGCCAGCGTTCGCAATGTTGACAGCAAGTAAATAATTATCTGTAAGAGAAAACTCGAAGCATTTAATCAAAAGATATGATTGAATGTCTCTAGAATTGGGCTAATACGAAACAAATTATGTCATAAGAAAGAGTTGTGCTCTTGAAAGAAATCAGATCTGACTTTGTGCAAGAGAATTCTCAATGCTACATTGGCAAACACACGCTTCGAGAAAATTGTAATGTAGACAGTTTGTTTGACTCCTTACAAACGTTTACTGCATGATTTTGGCAACATAGACAGATTGATTCAAGATTTCAAGTTCAGCTTATATAAGCTAATCTCCCCACTGATTTAGTGTTCGAAATAAACTCCCTCGTAAGTTTGTGTATAATTATGTTCGTAAGAGTAACAAGCTGTCATAGTTTCTTTTGCTGTGTTGGACGTTCCATTGCAGCTTGAAGAGATGTGAGAGGCAGCTCGGCTGTCAACTGGAACCACCATGCAGTTCCAGAGACAGCAAAATAAACATTTCACTCTGTTGAAACTTCCATCCATTTTGGAAATTCATCAATTTGCTTTGAGGGGACACACATTTTGAAAGTAATAGTCGGACAACTTAAATCTTTGGTAAATTTATTCAGAATGATGAGAAGATAATCGTCAGCTTATTTGGCCTGAGAGCGAGCGAGCGAGCGAGAGAGAGAGAGAGAGAGAGAGAGAGCTCCCCAAAACTTTATACTTCAACCTAACTTAGTATAAGCAAGGGAGTCGGGCAAAAAGTGGATAGGGGACATAACCAGCCGATGTTTGAAGGGGAAGCCACTCCCGGGCTAGGCGTGTGTCGGCAGACGTGGACAGATCAAAGGGAGGTAAGCGGCGGGGGCCCTGCAGGGGCAAGGGGATCAAAGGAGAAGATGAAATGTCGGAAAGTGTTGATCACTGATCAATGCCATCAAAGATAAAGGCGCCTTCTTCGGGCCTCTGTGCATAGGGCAGTGAGAGGGGGTGGGGGCTATAGCCGTATAGCTAGGGGGGGGGGGGGGGGGGGGGGAGGGGCTATAGCCGTATAGCTAGGGGGGGGAGGGGTTTGGGGAGGGATGGGGGGATGGGGCTTTAGCTGTTTAGCCAAGGACCAAGGAAGGTCTGGTCTCCTGCTGTGTAAGCCTCTTGAGGAATGCTGCTGGGGATGCCGTTGGTAAACATTGGTTCTTGTGTGTGTGTGTGTGTGTGCGTGCGTTCGTGCGCGCGCGCGTGTGTGTGTGTGTGTGTGTGAGAGGGAGAGAGGGATGGAGAGTTTTTGCATATGCAACAGTTTTTACCCACCATTAAAGGTAGCCGCATTCCGACTTCGGGGATGTATGCCTAGCATGTTCGTGTTTCGGTAACCCACCGAAAGCTAACATGAAATACAGGATCTTTAACGTGTGTATTTGATCTTCTGCATAAGTATAACATATACACAAAGGGAATTGAGGCACTGGCAGGTTTGCCCTAGAAGTTGACCTGAGATATCGAAAAAAAATCCTCACCCTTATTTCAACAGACGCCGCCGGGATTTGAACCCACGACTTCATGGACCCATGGGATTGAAGTTGAAAGGTCTTAACCACTCGGCTGTAACGGCGTCCGTCAGTTTTTTTTCTTTCAAACCAGCCTCAGATTTATTGCTAATGCTCACGAGCAGTTGGCGTTTTCTCTTGCAGCCAGAGTAAGCACAACATAGTAAATATTTGCATGGTATTGACATCCCCCCCCCCCCTCTCTCTCTCTCTCTCTTTTTAAGATGTACAATAATTATTTAAAGAAAGAGATCAGCCTAAAAGAACGCTTTAGAGATCACTCTTTTTATCCACAAAAGTATTAAAAAAAACCCAAAAACCCCTTGCCTTCTGTGATGGATTTAGATACAACACAAACGAAAGGATGGGGAGACTTTCCTCTGAAAACCTAAATAAAACATACAGCAATGTTCGAAATCCAAGAAGACGATGAAGATGATAGTGAGGAGGAGGAAGAGGAGAACGTACAAGAGGATGAAACAGAAGGGGGGAGGTGGGTATGTTGAGAATCTTCCCCAGGACTCTACAAACAAATGGCAGGAGGCAATAGCCAGCTGTTCGTGCCCACACCAAAGGTCTGAAGATAAACACTACGGCGGTGAAGAACATGCCGGAACATTTTGCTACAGACCGTCCTACATCTAACTCAAGATAGCTCAGACCTACTTCAAGGCTCTGGTCTTGTGTAGTTAGAAAATAGATCACCTTTTATATCGTGGCAGGAAACTTTAACATACATAGACATATCAAAAG
>CM054139.1:65230185-65234313 GCA_028751875.1 Rapana venosa | reverse complement strand
TCTCTCCCCCCTCTCCCCCCCCTCCTCCCTCGTGTGTGATGGGGGATCGGTTCAAGGTAACGGCCGTCTAAAAGCGAAAGTCCGGGTCGAAGTGGCGGCGGTTCGTACCCCTTTGGACCGGAAATTTTTCCCCCATCCATTAGACCATGAGTGTGGTCTGGGCGCTAGTCTTTCGGATGAGACGTTTTAAACCGAGGTCCTGTGTGTTACACGTAATTATTTAGGGCACGAAAAAAAAACCCACGGCAACAAGAGAGTTGTCCCTGGCAAAATTCTTAGAAAAAAGCCACTCTGATAGGGAAACAAACAGTTGCAGACATAAAAAAAAAAAGGGGTGGCGCAGCGCTTGTGGCGACGCGCTCTCCGCTCTCCCCGGGGAGAGCAGCCCGAATTTAACGGAGAAATCTGCCGTGACTTAAAGGGGTATGAAATGAAATCTGAGCGCTTTGATTTGTTGCTTTACAAGATTCAGTGCTATATAAATTCCATACATTATTATTATTATAATTATTATTATTATTATTATTACTATTATTATTATTATGTGTGTGTATGATTTTTCTGCGGGTAAAGGGGAGGGGGGATAAAGAAGGAAAAAAGGGAAGAACGTCAAATTCTGATGTTCGGATTTGAGATGATTACAACAATTCGAGGACTAGCTTTTTGTGCTTTTATTGGTGAAAAAAACCCACAAAACAAAACAAAGCAACCCCCCCCCAAAAAAAAAAAGGAAAGAAAAAAACCTTAACAACAACAACAACAAAAAACAATAAAGAAAAAGAAACACTGGCGTGTTGCTTTGATACAAAAGGGATGATGTCGGGTGGAAGTAGGGGATGATGATGATGATGATGATGATGATGATGATGATGATGATGGAATAGACCGAGGAGAGGGTGGTGATGGGAAGGGGCGGGGTTTGGGGGCTGGGAAGGGGGCTAAAACTAAAACGCTTAAAGACGGGCTGCCAGATAGAATCTGTTCATAGATCTCTTGTAATGACAGTTGTTTGCTCGATGCCAGTTGTCATCTTTATTTCATTTTATTTTATTTACTATTTTTTGTCTATAGATGTCTGATAATGCTGATAGATAATGACAGTTGTTTACTTGGCTGTTTGGTGGCACAGAAGAAGATCGATCATTGAAAAGAAAACAACAGGCTGGTAGTTTACCATGTTTGATTCTGTGTGTGCTGGAGAGAGGGAGAGAGAAAGAAAATAATAGAGGAAGCAAATGTGTTGGAAGTAGTGTTTTAACATTGTCTTCATGGGAGTAGAGAGCTGGCTTCGCTTGTAAGCTTTTGCTTCTGTCTGTCTGTTTGTCTGTCTGTATGTCTGTCTGTCTATATGTCGGTCTCTCTGTCTCTGTCTGTCTGTCTGCCTGTGTGTCTGTCTGTCTGTCTCTGTCTGTCTGTCTGTCTGTCTGCCCCTCTCTCTCTTTTCTCTCCCCTCTATCTCTTCTCTCTCTCTCTCTCTCTCTCTCTCTCTCTCTCTCTTCTCTCTCTCCCCTGTGCTCTTTGTGTTGGTTTTGGTTTGCGCGCGCATGTATGTATGTATGTATATATGTATGTAGGTATGTATAATGTATGTATGTATGTTGTATATATGTATCATGCATGTATGTTTTGCATGTATATGTACGTATGTACGTATGAGAGGAGAGAGAGAGAGAGAGAGAGAGAGAGAAGAGGAAAAGAGAGAGAGAGAGGAGTAGAGAGAGAAAATTATGTCTGTCAGGGGTTTCTCAATATTTAACAAGGCGCCTTTTCATGAACACACACCTACACACACACACCTACACTTACCACAACACACACACACACACACACACACACACACACACACACACACACACACACAACACACACACACACAACCCCACACACACAACACACACACCTACACACACACACACACACCTTCACGCATGAGTATAAGTGTGCATGTATATGTATATGTGGTAATTTGTACTTTCAATGTATCTCCTTATCGATTTTTTCCTCTTTTCTTACTGGTTTAAGTTAACGGTAAAAGATGCAATAACGTAATGTCTTAGTATAATCATTACGAAAATTGTTTCTTAGATAGATGGCTTGATGAAAAAAAAAGAAAATGCATTGCTTATTCAATGTACCATCTGGAAATAAAATTTTGATTTGACTTGACTTGACTTGACACACACACACACACACACACACACAACACACACACACACACACACACACACACCTACACACACACACACACACACACACACAACACACACACACACCACACACACACACACACACACACACACACACACACACCCCACACACAAACACCTCTCTCTATAAAGCACAGTTCAGACTATAACGATGCTAATGTTCTATGTATGTTAAGGTTACTCCAGTGCCGTGGGAGTTTTTTGACGGGGAAAAATGTTGATGGTGAGTTGGTTTTTTTCATGTTTGGCTTTCTTTTTCTTTTTCTTTTATTTCATTTTATTCCCCCCTGTTCTATGTTATTCTGTTTCATGTTGTTTGAAATTTTTTTTTTTTGGTTGATTTTGCTTCTGTTTACTTTATTTTGTTTTATTACTTTTTTTATTTTCAAAGTTACTGTGTTTTATCTTATTTTATTTCATTTCATTTTATTTCATTTTATGTTCTGCTCACATTCAAGCACTATAGATGGGGGGGTCGGACATACTGGTTGATCGTAAAAGAGAAGAAAAGAAAAAGACGAAAGAGGGGGAAAGAAGAAGCCGACGAAAAAGAAAGAAATAAAGAGGAAAGGAAAGAGAGTTATAAAGAAATAAGAGAGAGAGAGAGAGAGAGAGAGAGAGAGAGAGAGAGAGAGAGAGAGAGAGAGAGAGAGAAATAAAACTAAAACAAGGAGGAAAAAGTAAAGAAAAAGAGGGAAAAATGAAGAAAGACAGAAGAAAAAGAGAATGATGAGAAGTGAACGGGGAAAGGAGAGTAGAAAAAGAAAGAAATTTTTAAAAAGCCAAACAGAAATAAAGAAAAAAAGGGGGAAAAGAAAGAAAAAGAAAAAAAGGGGGGTTGGGTGGAGAAGAGGGAGGAGAAGAAGTGGGGTAAAGGAGAGAAAAAAGACGAAGAACAAGAAAGAAGAGGATGAGAATGAAAAAATATGAAAAAGAAAGAGAAAAAAAGAGAACCAAGAACAAAAAGCGAAGGGAAAGAAAGAGAAAAAGGGGGGAAAAAAGGGTGGGGTAAAAGAAGATGAAGAAAAAGAACGAGGGAGAAGGAGGGGGGAAAGGAGGAGAAAGAGAAAACGACAAGAGGAGAAGAAGGGAAAAAAGAAAGAGAAAAAGGAAGAAAAGAGAAAAAGAAAGAAAGAAAAAAGGCGGTGAAGAAAGAAGAAGAAGCAGTGGGAAAAAAAGAAGATATCAAAAGCGAGAGCAAACATACCCCCACCCCCCAAAAAAAAAACCCACCACACACACACAAAAAAAAACAACCAACAAAAAACCCAAACAAAAACCCCCACATACACACACCAACCAAAAAAATCAACCAACGAAACAACAAACCCAGTACAACTGAATCTAGCTATTTTATGAATATCAGCAGTTTCAAATTATATCAGAATTGCAGAGGGGGTGGGGGAGGGGGGGAGGAGGGGAAGTACACATGCTCATTTTTAACCTTTCACGTAAGCCGTGGGCATGAATGAAATCACCCACCCACACCACTAGATTTTACTCTCTACACTCACGGACTTGCGCAGTCGAGTTAAAACAGAAAAGGGAGATAATAAAAATGGGTAAGAACACTGATACAGACGTTCAAAAAGTTTAGATTTAGAAAATACAGCTGGAAAGAAGAAGATAAAAGGGAAGATGCGAGTGGCGGAGGGGCGAGGAGGAGGAGGTGGAGGAGGAGGAAGAGGAGGAGAAGGAGGAGGGTGCAGGGCATGGTTTAGATGGAGGTGTACACACAGATTGCCTGTCAATAGAATTGTGTACATTGGAGGCGCCAACTGTAATTTCTTTCAGCCTCTGCCTGCCTGCCTGTCTGTTTGTCCTAACAAATACAAACGTCTTTTGTGGTCTGATGGAAGGGATTTGCCTCCCTTGATAACTGTTTATTGCCGAGCTAACTACCGTTACTTTTTACACTGCT
>CM054139.1:65222685-65225185 GCA_028751875.1 Rapana venosa | reverse complement strand
GTGTTGTGTGTGTGTGTGTGTGTGTGTGTGTGTGCGTGCGCGCGTGCCCGCGTGTGTATGTGTGTGTGTCCGTCAGAAAGTTGTTAAAGTGTCTGTCTGTCTCTCTCTGATCAATAAAAAAAATGGAGAGAGAGAGAGAGAGTGAGAGACTCCATTTTTTAATTGAACATTTAACTTTTCTTACATGTACACATCTTCATTTTATCCAGTTTCCTGTATTGTTGATTACAGATTACGTTGTTGGCATTCCTAAAGGGGCCGGTCATCTGGGCAAGGTATGAATCTGTCTGTCCGTCCGTTTGTCTGTCTGTCCGTCTGTCCGTCTGTCTGTCCGTCTGTCTGTGTCTCTGTCTGTCTGCCTGTCTGTCTGTCTCTATGTCAGTATTTTTGTCTGTCTGTCTGTCTGTCTGTCCGTTTGTCTGTCGGTCTCTCTGTCTGTTTGTCTGTCAGTCTTTTTGTATGTCTGTTATTAGGTCTGTCTGTCTATCTGTTTGTCTGCCTTTTTGTCTGTCTGTCGGTCGGTCTCTCTGACTTTTTGTTTGTCTGTTTGTCTGTCGTTCTATCTGTCTTTTTGTCTGTCTGTCTGTAAGTTACTCGGTCGCTTTTGTTTTTGTTTGCGGGGGCGGGGGTGAGGTCACAGTGTGTCAGTTAGTGTGTGGTTGGCTTAAACAACTTGTATTCAATAAATGATCACAAAAGCAAAAGTCAGTAATAATAGCACAGCAGTGGAAGAAAATCAAGCCATAGTTTATTTTAATTTTGTGTGTGTGCATGCCTGCGTGCGTGCGTGCGTGCGGCGGCGTGTGCGCGCGCGTGTGTGTGTGTGTGTGTGTGTGTGTGTGTGTGCGTGTGTTTAAATGGATGCTGTTGAAATCAAACAGTAGTTGCTACAGTAGCGCTCGACTTCTTATGTGACAGACACACAGACAATCAGGCAGTCAGAGACAGACAGATAGCACATTCAAAATCACAGTGTACGAACGTCTCCATAATAATAATAATAATAATAAATGGATTTTATATAGCGCTGTATCTTGCACAGACAAATCAAAGCGCTTGCACTCAACTCATTCTTACACAGTCATGCAACCAATAGCAAGTAATAGTTCTAACAAGTCCAAATGCACACACACACACACACACACACACACACACGCCATACACTTTGGCAGGGTGATGGAATTTTTGGCTGTTGAAAAGCAGGGATAACTATGAAATGAAACAGGAGAGGAAATTCTTAGGTTTGAAACAAATATGTCTTGAGGCCAGATTTTAAAAGTGTCACAAGAATAGTACTGAACAGTGCCACACACTACAGGTGATGTTTATTCATTGCATGGACACAACAATGGCCTGCGTGCTTTCAGGTGGCCATGTTTACCCAAGAACTGATCAACATCGACAACATCACTGGCGAACAGGTAAGGGGCGATCATTCATTTCTTCCCTAGGCTTCCAGAGTTTTGCTTCTTTGTTTTGAGTGTGTGCATTGTTTCTGTCGTAGGCGTGCATAGAGAGAGAGGAGGAGGAAGATATATTTATTTTTGAGAATAATGAAATAAGGACTTATTTCTTCCTTTACACCCAGTCCCCGTGAGCAGGCAGTCTTTGTAACTTTTGTTATCCGTTCCCACCGGCACACACTGGCCTACTCTTCCGAAAGGTGAAAAAGGTTTTAACGTGTGCGCAAAATGTTCTGTGTGCGTTTACAAACGGGACGTCGGGTTATAGTCTCATCCGAAGGACTTTCGCGGGGAGCAGAGTTGACACCGAGGCTAATTTCAGGGGTAAAATCCTTTTGAACGGGTGTCTTGCTGGAGCCTGGGTTCGAACTTGGGCTGGCAGATCGCGAGCGCAACGTTCTAACCACCAGGTTATCCCGTCCTCCCCAGACGAGAGAGAGAGAGAGAGCGAGCGAGAGAGAGAGAGAGAGAGCGAAAGAGAGAGAGCGAGCTCTGAACTTCACGGTAACCAACCATATTTTTTTCCGCTCTTCGGCTAGAGCTCCGAGCTTCACCAATGATGAGATTTTACGTATGCCACCGTTTTCGCCCACCATGAAGGTAGCCGATTTCCGACTTCGGAGATGTATGCTTGGTACGTTCGTGTTTCCGTAACCTACCGAACGCTGACATGAGTAACGAGATCTTTAACGTCCACAGTTTAGCTTCTGCATGTGTGTATACACAAAGGGGATTATGGATCTGGCAGGTCAGCACTTGAAATTGACCTGGGAGATCGTATTTTAAAAAAAATCCCCATCTTTAATTCACCGGGAGCTGCCGAGATTCGAACTCACGACTTCATGGACCCATGGGACTGAAGTCGAACGGTCTTAACCACTCGGCTATAGCGTCCGTCATATGATTTGATTTACGCCACTGATGACGATAACAAGGTGTTCATAATTCACGGCCAAAAGTGAAACAAAATGAATGGATAGACACTGAGTAATGATAATTACCGCTCTTTCTTTTGCCCAAACACATGACGCTGATTT
>CM054139.1:65187685-65217685 GCA_028751875.1 Rapana venosa | reverse complement strand
TTCTTTCTTTCGTTTACTACACTACATTTTTGAAGGGGGCTATTCATAATCTTCCCCTCTCTAGTAACACATTCACATTTAGCTACTAGTTGTTGAGAAGGCAAACTCTCTTCTCCGTCTATGGTCTTGGATGGTTGGCTGGTTTGATTGCATTAAGAGTCCCAGCAGAATTTTGTTCAATATAAGGCTGTACCACCAACCAGCCATCACCATTACAGTCATGTTGACTGACTGTGATCCCGGCAAAGCTGGGGTTTCATAGAGCAAGGAGTTTCCCAGCGGATTGCAATATGTTCCAGTTTACCATCAGCATACACACATTCTTACATAGGAACATACGTCTGTCTAACATCACTTTCTAGTGTATAGACATTAAAATGAACACACACACACACAACACTACACACACACACAACACACACACACACACACCACACACACCACACACACACCACACACACACGACCCCCGCACACACACACACACCACACACACACACACACACACACACACACACAGACAACTGAAACCACATCCAGACTTGGACACAGACTGACTTGTCACAAGCGAGTCATCCCCCAAAATATGGCAGTGAATGTAGGAAGGGTTACACTCGGTGTGGGACTAGGCCTAAGTGAAGTGCTTGGTGGACAGAGGAGAGTGGGTTCATTTGATCCAGGTCAATAAACTCTCTTCAGTGCTGGCTGTCATTTGAGAGGGTTTTGACCCCGCCCAGGCTGAAGTGCATTCATCTTGATAATTGGACGTAATGGTATGAAGGTGGAATCAAAAATTGATTTTTTAAACTAAAAAAAAAAGAATGAAAGGGAAAAAAGAAAAACGAAAGATAAAAGAGAAAATGTTGAAAGATGAAAGAAAGGAGAGAAATTAGGGAACAGGATAAAAAGAAGACAAAGAAGAAAGAATGAAACAAAAAGATAATAGATAAAAAAAGAAAGAAAAAAAGTCAAAACAAAGCAAGAAAAAGAACAGTGCTTTTTGTCCGTAGAAGAATGACTTTATCTTTTTAGCTTGTTCTGTACTTACAAATCTTCCATTTCACCTTGTTGAGAGAGAGAATTGAAGTGAATAAAATTTATTTAAAGAGGGTAATGGCATAAGCAGAGAGAGAGAGAGAGAGAGAGAGAGAGAGAGATGAGAGAGAGAGAGAGAGAGAGAGAGAGAGGGAGAGAGAGAGAGAGAGAGTGTATTTGAACCATATTCCCTTCCTCCCATCCGACCGCGCTCTAGCTTTAGCTTCGAAGAAAAAAACATGGCTGCTCATTTTACAACTTTTTTCTTCGGGTATAAAAAGATGCATTCTACTTTTTTAAAAAATGTTGCTGCTCATTTTAAACTCTTTTAAAGGCATAGAAATTAATTCTACTTTTTAAAAAGAGTTGTAGGGCATTTCAAAACTTTTTAAGGCATGAATAAAAACATTGTGGGATTACTCTTCCCCGTGGGGATGCCGGGGGCCTGTCAGTATAAATAGCATCCCCAACTCCTGGAAATTCTGTGCTTGGGAAATCCCTCTTTTCCACCCTTCTCTTTGTTTCTGCATTGTTCCTTTTCTTCTTGTCACCTCCTCGTCTATTTTCTGCCTTCTCGGTCCATTCTCCTGGCTTTTTTTTTCTAGAAAGACTTAAAAGATTCTCTCTGACATGCCGAAGTCGGATGTGCTGGGCCTGACTTGTCAGGCGCTTAACGGCAGCGCAACACATTTTCGCTCATATGACAGATAACAAGTTGCTGTCTGAGCGTTCCACGACGAAGAAGGATAACTTGGGGGTTAAGGGGGGGGGGGGGGGGGGGGGGGGGAGTCAAGGACATAGACTATCGCCACAGCCATGAGAAAGTTGAAAAGGATCTTCGTGTGAAGATTGCGTGTGTGGCCAATGACCCTGTGTGTGTATGTTGTGGTTGGAAGACTCGCAGACGACACGGGGAACAGACAGTCTGCTGGAAAATAAAAAAAATAAAACCTACCAAACTGGTTTTTAAGTCACTCCAGTGATGAATCGGGGATGGGGTAACTCAGTGGTTGGAGCACTCGCTTCCCCCCAGCCAATGTTAAGCAGCATCGAGCATGGTTACCACTTGGATGGGTGACCGTTTGCGCGCCTTGGCTTCAGTACAGTCCCCAAGTTCACCCAGCTGTAAATGTGTACCTGCCCTCTTTAGGGTCAGGGAAGGTAAAGCAGCGAGGGAGAGGAGATGGGCGTCGCCCTCAATTTGTCTCGCTGAGATCTCTGAGAAGTGATGTCTCTGACGCCCCCTACGACCTTATAGGTTATGGGACACCTTTACCTGTTTAGTTATGAATCAGAAGCTATTGTCTTTTACAAACAAAAATTTGCTTTTTTTTTTTTTTTTTTTTGGGGGGGGGGGATGCAATGATAATGCTCTGTGTGTGTTTAGAGTGTATGTAAAAATAAACACAGTACAGGAAATGGGCAACAAAATGAAAGCTGGACTAGCCGTTCCCCATCTCTTCTTTTGTAGTCCTATCTCAATTTCCCAACTCCTACTGCCTACCAGCCTTCAACACAACAGTGTATGCTATGCCTTACGCCTTACGCCTTCAACAATCGTGTTATGTACCAACCCGATTTCTCCATGAGTTCACCAGCTCTGTTGGTTGTGTATCTCTTTCAAACAAAGCCAAACAAACTGCTAGAAGCAAGCCAGCCATGAACCTTTCTCCTACACCTATCCTCCTCCAGCCATCGCAGAACGAGACACACATGCACGCACGCGCACACGCACGCGCGCGCGCGACACACACTTCTCACAACACACGCTCGCACACTCAACACACAGAAAAACGCGCGCGCACGCACGCACACTCGCACGCACGCACGCACGCGCGCGCGCACGCACGCACCACACACGCACGCGCCTCTCTCATCATACACGCATCCACACACTCACACACACACAACAACCACACACTCACACACCACACACCACCTCTCTCTCTCTCTTCCCCCACCCCCCTCTCTCTCTCTCTCTAACACTCACCACACACACAACACACACACACACACACTCATCTCTCTCTCACATTACACACACATGCATTACACCACACAACAACACACACACACACCACACACACACACACACACACACACCACACACACACAGCAACACACAACAACACGGCACACACACACACACACACACACACATACACACACGCACTCCTCCTCTCATCATCCTCACCACCATACTCTCTCTCTCCTCTCTCTCTCTCTCTCTCTCTCTCTCTCTCTCTCTCTCTCTCTGCCAAAAGAAGCTGGTATAGTGGATCTACCGAACTCCAACAACAATCCCCTCACCTTCACCATTGCCGAATCTCTCCTCCAACCTTGTCCTAGATGACGGTAGTAGTAAACTCCGTGCTTGTGAGTGTACCTTTCCATTTATTTTCCCTGGCATGGAAGTCTGACTTTCAAGATGTTGCCCCAAGGGAATCGTCAGGTAAAAGCAGACCTCCTCTCTTCACCTCTCCATTAGTCTAGTAGACCGTTGGGGGGAACGACTGAAGATTTTTTTTGCAACCAGCTTCCTCCAAAGGTAGACGGACTTGGTAGAAATAGTAAAATGATAGGGTAGGTTCAGAATTGTAATATTAGTCTAGTACAAGCAATGATACAAATAAATTAAGGAAAGGGGGTGGGGGTGGGGTGGGGGAGTGATGTACTGGCGAGGGGGGGGCAGGGGATGCTCGGGGGTGGGGTGGGGTGAGGTGGGTGTGGAGTTGGCATTGAGGTAAATGTTTAGGAAGTTGGGCAAGGAATTTAGAAAGGGGGGAGAAACCTTTCGGAGCTTGATGGTGCTAACAGGAACGATAAATGCTTTCTGGATGTGTGTGTGTGTGTGTGTGTGTGTGTGTGTGTGTGTGTGTGTGGTGTGTGGAGGGGGGGGGGGGGGGGGGGGACATGGATAGTTTGAAGTCAATCAGTGACGGAAGCTTCGGGCTTGTGATCTACTTCGTCGTCGAACGCTCAGACAACATCTATATTTGTTTGTCATAAGAGCGAAAATGCGTTGCGCTGCTGTTAAACGCCTGACAAGTCAGGCCCAGCGTATCCTACTTCGGGGTGAAAGAGAATTGTTATCTCTGTCAAGTCTTGTCGAGCGAAAAAAGGGCAGGAGAATGGACCAAAATGATAGAAAATAAACAAGATGGAGATGACAGAAAGAAAAAGAACAAAGCAGAAACTAAGAGAGGGATAGAAAAGAGGGAATTCGTAGTCTGAATACTGTAGGTTCGAGCCTGGCTCCCAGATGAGCCATCCAAGTCTAGACACTGGAGCGGTGGTCTAGATGTAACGCTCTTGTCTGGAAAGCAAGAGGTCGCGGGTTCGATCCCCCGTTTGAACTCGATTTTCCCCAATCCACAAGACCATGCGTGGTGCGGTTTGGGAGCTGGTCGGCATGATAACCCGAGGTCCCATGTGCAACATGTATTTTGCGTTCGTGAAAGAACTCATGCCAACAAGAGGATTTTCCTTGGCAAAATTATGTAGGGGAAAAAAGCGACCCTCAAAGGTAAACAAATATTCATGCACACACACACAAACACACACTCACGCACAAACGCACGCACGCATGCGCACGCGCAGCGAGAGAACTCGAACTCGAACTCGAACTCGAAAGATTTAATTCACAAAAAGGCCATTGGTCCATACATGAAGGATGGTTGCCAAACTGCTTAGTATTTTAGTGAGAAAAATATGTAACACAAAAAACCAAAATGTTATTGTATACCCACAGCCACCACAATAAAAAAAATCAGTTTTAAAAAATATGACTTGAGAAACCAAGATATCTCTTATTCTAAAGGCTTCACACAAATATAAAGCAAGGCTGCGCACAATCTCAGGGTGACTAGATGCCATGAGTAGACAGAATCTAAATAAATTAGGCTGTCTACTATACTTTACCGGAATGTAATTCTGTCTTACATCTTCTAATACTGGACAGCACAGCAAAAAATGAACATCTTCCAATGTTTGCTTACATAATGAGCATAGCAACCTGAGGTCATCATCATGTTCTATATATATAAATTTATGAACATTTATGTCTGATACACCAAGTCTAAAGTTAGACACAATTCTTTTGAAATGCATGTCCATATCAAGCTTTAGATAAGGTTTGACATCGTGTGAACCTATAAATTGTCTGTACATTTGAAATGTTTCACTGTTTTGTATATGACCACTCCACTGCTGCCAACGGCAGTCAATCAGTCTTTGCCTGAAAACGTTGATAAACTCTCTTCAATTTCCGACACCTTGATTGAGCCAAACAAACCCAAAGCCAAGTTCACATAATCAGGTACGTATTTGTGAAGCCCAGGTGCTTTTCCCCTTGACATCTAGATCATAAAGCATCTTGTAAGACTTAAAAGGCAAACTGCACTCATCCATATACAGAATCTTAATCCAATATCTAATGCATCTTACAGCAGCATTAACAGAGAGATGATATCTATTGGTTTCACTATAAACAAGATCATTAGGTGTACGTCTATCGAAGCCTAAAAACTGCTTTAAAGCAAAGAGTTGCACTGATTCACAATGTGTTACAGCTGCATCCAGTCCCCAAATTTCCGCGCCGTATAACACACTGGGCGCAGCGGAGGAGAGAGAGAGAGAGAGAGAGAGAGAGAGAGAGAGAGAAGGACAGACAGACAGAAAGAGAGAGACAGACAGACAGACAGACAGAAAGAGAGAGAGAGAGAGACAGACAGACAGACAGAAAGAGAGAGAGACAGACAGACAGACAGAAAGAGAGAGACAGACAGACAGAAAGAGAGGAGAGACAGACAGACAGAAGAGAGACAGACAGAAAGAGAGAGAGAGACAGACAGACAGAAAGAGACAGACAGACAGACAGAAAGCGAGACAGACAGACAGAAAGAGAGACAGACAGACAGACAGACAGAAAGAGGAGAGAGAGAGAGAGAGAGAGAGAGAGAGACAGACAGCGACAGACAGACAGACAGACAGAAACAGGAACCCTATACTGTGATGAATTCTGAGCACCCCAAGATAGGAGATGTTTTGCATTCTCAGACTCGTTACATACTTCACACTCACAGACACGCACGTACGCGCGCGCGCACACACCACAAAACATAACACACACACACACCCCACACACACACCACACACACACACACACACACACACACACACAGGCGTGTACACGAGGTGTTGGGTGATGAGAAGCTGAGCTTGTCAAAACAGTCTGTCAAAACGGCATGTACTTCAGAGCTACATCAGAAATTACACACATCCTCCTCCTCTTGTTGTCTCCTTAGTTAGTGTGTCTGACTGTGTGTCTGTCTGTCTGTCTGTCTGTCTGTCTGTATGTATGTGTGTATGTATGTATGTATGATGTATGTCTGACTATGTCTCTCTTTATCTCTCAATTTCTCGGTATCTATCTCGCTTTCTTTCTTCCCTCCCTCATACATGTGTGTGTATGCGTGTATGCGCGCGCGTGTGTGTGTGCGTGTGCATGTGTCCGTACGTGTATGCGTGTATGCGTGTGTGCGCGCGCGTGTGCGTGCGCACGTATCTCAAAGAAACGGAGAAGAAATCAATCAATCAGAATGAAAGCTCTTTCCCCATGAAATGAATGGCTCCACTCCTCGCAGACAACAGTTTTAAGCTAGGCTACAAGGCCTCAAAGACCGAAGCAGGGGCCGGCATGGAAATGGCTGTAGGTGAAAGCATCCCAAGACATCCTCTTTGGATATCTCTCCCTTTATATCTAGGGGACGGGATAGCACAGCGGTCACAGCACACGCTTTCCCCAAGCTAAGGTTAAACAGCATCGAGCGTGATTACCAAGTGGATGGGTGGCCTTGGCTTCAATACAGTCCCCTAGTTCACCCAGCTGTAAATGGATACCTGCCCTCTTTAGGGTTAGGGAAGGTAAAGCTTCAAGGGATTCTTCTTGTTTTGTTTTGGCGGGAGTGGGGGAGCTGAGTATAAAGATCCCTAGATGTGAATAGACGTTAGATTTATCACACACACATATGCACGCAAACACGCACATACACACATACACACACATCCACGCACGCACGCGGGCACGCACGCAAAGTAAAACAACCTAAACAAAACAAAAATGAAACAAACAAATTACAATAAAAGCTTTGTAGACAGGAAAAACAACCCTTACGCAAACAAAACCCAAAAAACAGCAAAATCCTCACCAACAATGAAAACTTTGGTATAGTCTTTACCGACATTACGAAAGGAACAACAACAAAAATCCACACCCCAAAAACAAAACAAAAAACCCTCAAACAAAAACACACAAAAAAAAGACAACAAACAAACTCTTGGCCTTCTCATAAGCTAGAGAGAACCCACAATATTTGGGTTTTTTCAAGTTCCAGAATAGAGGGTCAGAAGACAGGTCCATGCTCCTTGCTTAACGACTTGATGGAAGCTTGCATCTGTTATTTCTGTCCTCAGAAAAGAGTTTTACTGTCATGTTTTCGCCTGCTTTGGCCTTCTTAGATGGCTTAAAACTGACAACGGCCATTGTACTGTCTGAAGACTGATTTGGATAGAGGTATGAGGAGATATGTTAAGACGTTTTAGGGGTGGAGAGAATGGGGGCGGGAGGGTGGGGAGAAGAATTAAGGTTATGTGACCAGCAGAAGAGAGAGAGATAGAGAGAGAGAGACAGACAGACAGACAGACTGACAGACAGAGACGGAGAGAGACATAGAATAAATGAATGAATGAATAATCTTTATTTTTCAATGGTTAAAGGTAAGCATTCACATACTTTTCACGTGCACAGAGAGGGAGAGAGAGAGAGAGAGAGAGAGAGAGAGAGAGAGAGAGAGAGAGAGAGAGAGAGAGACAGACAGACAGACAGACAGACAGACAGACAGACAGACAGACAGACAGACAGACAGACAGACAGACAGACAGACAGACTGACAGACAGAGACAGAGAGAGACAGAGAGAGACATAGAATGAATGAATGAATGAATAATCTTTATTTTTCAAGGGTTACAGGTAAGCATTCACATACTTTTCACGTGCACAGAGAGAGGAGAGAGAGAGAGAGAGAGAGAGAGAGAGAGACAGAGAGAGAGAGACACAGAGAGAGACACAGAGAGAGACAGACAGAGAGACAGACAGACAGACATACAGACAGAGATACAGAGAATGAATGAATGAATAATCTTTATTTTTCACGGGTTACAGGTAAGCATTCACATACTTTTCATGTGCAGGGAGAGAGAGAGAGAGAGAGACGAGAGAGAGAGAGAGAGAGAGAGAGACACACACACACACACACACACACAACACACACACACACACACACACACACACACACACACACACACACACACCTCACGCACACTCTCACACACAGACACACAGATAAAGACAGACAGACGGACAGATAAAGACAGACAGACGGACAGACAGTATTGGCCCACGAAGGTCGCTTGCTACTCGTTGGTGCACCTGACATTTAAAAGTATTAAAAGGGAGTTCAGCCAGGATGATGGGTCATTTCTATCTGGGTTAATACGCTGGGCAGATACAGAGCTGTGTGCTGTGTGTTGATCTCAGCAGTGAAGTCACACCACCACAGTGTGGTAATGGGGAGACAGAAGAAATGGCAATGAGACTGTTGTTGTCTGCAGAATAGACACTTCCTCTCTCTCTCTCTCTCTCTCTCTCTCTCTCTCTCTCTCCTTCTCTCTCTCTCTCTCTCTCTCCTCTCTCTCTCTCTCTCTCTCTCTCTCTGTGTGTTTTCTGTTCTGCTTTCTTTCTTACTTGTTGCTTTTTTTTTTTTTCTCTCGCTCTCTCTCTTCGGTGATTTTTGTGGGGATTTTTGTGTAGACATTTTTTCCGTAAGCTGTGTAAGTGTATTGCTATGGGCTTTATTTTAATTTATTATCATATAATTATATCCTTAAGGGCGGGGACTGCATGTAAAAAAGCACATGGGTGCTTATTCATTATCTCGAAATAAAAGAATTTGTCATTGTCTCTCTCTCTCTCTCTCTCTCTTCTCTCTCTCTCTCTCTCTCTCTCTCTCTCTCTCTCTCTCTCTCTCTCTCTCTCTCTCTCTGTGCGTGCGTGCGTGCGTGTGTGTAGGTGTGTTGTGTGTGTGTGTGTGTGTTGTGCTTGCACGCGTGCGTGCGTGCGTGCATGTGTGTGTGTGTGTGAGGGAGAGAGAGAGAGAACTCTGAAGTCTGAAATGCTTTAGTTGCACATCGGCCTTAGACCACTGTACAAGATTTTTTTTTTTAAAGGAAAATATCTGATATAAAAACACGTATCTATGCCTTACAATCTCTAGTTAGCTCAAAGTCATATTAGAGAGATAAAGAGACAGAGACCGAGAGACAGACAGAGACAGAGAGACAGACAGACTGACTTAATTCGCTGGTGTAACGAAGGTAGGGTTGTTGTTGTTTTGTTTTTTTCATTCCTCGGCTAGAGCTCCCCGGTTCACCAATGGTGAGATTGTTGCGTATGCAACCGTTTTTTCCCTCCACCGTTAAGGCAACCGCATTTCGACTTCGGGGATGCGGTTGGGAATTGAATCTACCACTTCTGCCAGGATAGTCCAGAGGTGTTCTCCCTACTCTTTTTCCATTTTCAACTGTCGTGGGTTCTTTTGACGTGCGCAAGTCCGTAAGCAAGCTAGCGGGTCCGACTGGTTTAGAGTCTCCTCCGAAAGACTTGACATGCAGTTTGATTTTTTTCCTGTCAAACTGGGAAGAAAGGGCCAGGCTGGGAATCGAACTCAGAACCTCTTGGTTTACTTGTTAGCAGACGAACGTCTAAGTAATCCTGTAGCCTTCCTTTTTTTTGACGAAGATGAAAAGATAAGGCAAGCGCATACATCTTCCTCCTTTATCTTCTCTATCTCATCCATTCTTCTCACCTTTGAAGAGATTTATATTCTTCTTCTTAGCGCATAGGTGTTGTCCGTCCACTGTAGGATGTAGCCCGCCGTCTGTAGCAGCCCTCCCTCCTCCCTCTGTAGCAGCCCTCCCTCCTCCCTCTGTAGCATCCCTCCCTCCTCCCTCTGTAGCAGCCCTCCCTCCCTCTGTAGCAGCCCTCCCTCCCTCTGTAGCAGCCCTCCCTCCCTCTGTAGCAGCCCTCCCTCCTCCCTCTGTAGCAGCCCTACTTCCTCTGTAGCAGCCCTCCCTCCCTCTATAGCAGCCCTCCCTCCTTCCCTCTGTAGCAGCCCTCCCTCCTCTATAGCAGCCCTCCTTCCCTCTGTAGCAGCCCTCCCTCCTTCCCTCTATAGCAGCCCTCCCTCCTTCCCTCTGTAGCAGCCCTCCCTCCCTCTGTAGCAGCCTCCCTCCTCCCTCTGTAGCAGCCCTCCCTCCCTCCCTCTGTAGCAGCCCTCCCTCCCTCCCTCCATCAGTTAATTCCTGTCTTGTGCCTTTCTGTGCCATGTCACGCCCATGTCTTTCTTCATGTCATCAAGCCATCTGGTTGCCCGGTCTGCCAGGGGTTCTGTAGCTGTTATCTTCAAACACTTTGAGTGGTGTGGTGTTCGTCGGCTTCACCCCCATGACAAACTAAATAAACTAATGATGCAACATGCCAGCCCCATGATCGTATGGTCGCACCTCAGCTCGTCCAGCCCTTCGTTAATTACTCAGGAAGCCGAAGCAAAGGCCAGTTACAATTTCTCTCTCTCTCTCTCTCTCTCTCTCTCTCCTCTCTCTCTCTCTCTCTCTCATCTCTCTCTCTCATCTCTCTCACACACACACACACATTGACAAAATTGATTCTATATTTCTGACGTAATACCGGATTGACTTCTACTGCCACTATAACGGTTATCCTACTTGGAAAGTTGAACAGGAGCAGACGATGTAAGAGAAACAGGGGTAGACAATGTAAGGCAAGCAAGGGTAGACAGTGTAAGGCACGTAAACAAGGGCAGACAATGTAAGGCACGTACACAAGGGCAGACAATGTAAGGCAAGGAGGGGCAGACAATGTAAGGCAAGCAAGGGTAGACAATGTAAGGTACGTAAACAAGGGCAGACAATGTAAGGCAAGGAGGTGCAGACAATGTAAGGCACGTAAACAAGGGCAGACATTGTAAGGCAAGGAGGGGCAGACAATGTAAGGTGCGTAAGCAGGGGTTCTCTGATTGTAAGGCACGTAAGCAGGGGTAGACTGAATGTACGGTAAGAGCAAACCCATTTGAAGTGTAGATAGATCTAGCATTGACTAGGTTGCAAAGCCGGCATCAGTCCAGCTGAGTTGTAAAAGTAGGATGCAGGAGGGCAAAGGCAGAGGCACATGTCGACCCGTCAGCGCAGAGACAGCAGTCAGGAAATGTAGGGCAGAAGCCGTTATGTCTAATTATACTCGAGTCAGGTGAGGCCCAGGACATGGTCCTTGCTCAGTAATGCCTCAAACGCTGCCTTTAAAGATTTCTTAAATCTACCTTGTATAGGGGATTTGTTGTTGTTGTTATTGTTGTTGTTGTAATCTTTGGCGAAAATCATTTCTATGATGAGAATGAAGTTGTGAACTCGTTACCTGTACTTGTTTTCCTCCACGATATTATCTCATATCTATCTATCTATCTATCTATCTATCTGTGTGTGTGTGTGTGTGTGCGTGTGCGTGTGTGTGTGTGTGTGAGGGGGAGTGTATATATGAGGGGGAGTCAGGTGTAAGAACAAAAAAGATCGTAAGAGGTTGGCGGTGCTGGTGGTGGAGGTGGTGGTAAGAGTTGGCAGCATAGAACGTCTCGGCATACAGTCGTCCTCATGAATGTAGTTTTGCACTGTCTCGTTCGTCACGTCAGACAGACACACGCACGCATACACGCACGCATACACACACGCACGCACACATACACATATGTGCAGAACTGATGAAAATGCAAGTGAATAAACGAACAGTCATAAAAAGAGATCATCTGTACCTTAAAAAAGTTAATGATTGTCTACTTTGAGCAACAACAACTAAAGCAACCCAGCCACAACAACAATAGCAACAACAACTACTAAAGCAACCCAGCCACAACAACAATAGCAACAACAACTAAAGCAACCCAGCCACAGCAACAATAGCAACAACAACAACTAAAACAACCCAGCCACAACAGTAATAGCAACAACAACAACAAAACCAACACACACACACTCAAACAAAACAAAACAAAAAACGAAACATACAAAGCTTGGTAAACTAATTTGTTTGTCCAGAAAGTGGGTAGTGACTTCATTATTGGAAACTTAATCAAGGGCAAAATACCAGGAAGTAATTGGACTTGTCACAAAAGAGGGAACACCCTTGATAAGGGTGGGGGAAAAAACCCATGAGTAATTAATCACGAAAAGATTTTTTTTTGGAAACAAAAATACCACCAGGAATTGATGACAAAATGATCACACTAAAAAACCAATGCCTTTAACGATCAAAACAAAATTAATACAAACCTGCCCACAATACAAAAGATAACACAACACAAAACACAACACAGACACACAGACCCCCCCCCCCCCCCCTCCTCTCTCTCTCTCTCTCTTTCTTTCTTTCTTTCTCTCTTTCTCTCTCTCTCTCATACAGACCAAAACATTGATAAAATGAAACTGGTCACCCCCCCACCCCCCACCCCACCCCCACCCACCACAAAAAAACAACTACAGAAAACAACCCCCAAAAAAACTTAACGAGAAGGAGAAAAAAAAATCCACCAATTTAACTAGTCACAACAAGAATAAAAAATGCACTTAATTAACCAACTTAATGAAGCAACGGCTCCCCACCCCCACCCCCCCTCCTCCTCCCACTCCACCACTACCACCACCCCTCCCCCCCCCCCCCCCACCCCATCCTTAAAAAAACCACAACCCAACAACAACAACAACAACCCCACAAGTGGTTAGTTAGTTAGAAGATGCAAATGAAATTAATTGGCCATAAAAATGCACTGCACTCAAACGCCTCCCGGAGCTAATTGCATCGCTCACAGAGCAGTCTAGGTCATACTGGCCATAAAGTGACTGCTTGTCAGTCTCCGAGCCTCCACCCCTCTTGCCCCTTGCTCCCCAACCTCCCCCACCCCTTCCCTAATCATCATCATTATCATCATCATCAGCAGCAGCAGCAGCAGCAGCAGGTCGGGTTGCTAGTCCTCTACTGGGGGTTAATGAGTCAGAAGGCAATGAATTTATGTATGTATGTATGATAGCAGTGCCGAAGATTCTATCTGTTCAGGGTTGAGGCAGTTCAGTACAGTGCTGTTGTTGATTGAAAAAAACATCGCGGTATGTGTGTTGTGTGTGTGTGTGTGTGTGTGTGTGTGTGTGTGTGTGTGTGTGTGTGCGTGCGTGTGTGTGTGTTTGTGTTTAAAATTTATTTATTCTTTTATATCAAGAATAATGGTATAAGTACTCATGTGCTTTTTTACATCCAGTCCCCGTGTGTATGCGGTGCGTGTGTGTGTGAGTGTGTGTGTGTGTGTGTGGAGTGTGTGTGCAAGTGTGTGTGTGTGCAAGTGTGTGTGTGTGTGTGCGAGTGTGTGTGTGTGTGTGTGTGTGTGTGTGTGTGTGTTTCTCTCTTGGAGCGGGCCAGCGTTTAATATCTTCAGTTTACCCCGAAGTCGGAGTGTGGTTGCCTTCATGCGGGGCCTAAAGACTCAGGTGGCTTAGATATGCAAAATATCACCATCGATTGGTGGACCTCAGAGCTCTAGCCGAGGAACGAAATGAAATTAGTTTGATTTTTGACTTTCTTAAAGTGTGTGTGTGTGTGTGTGTGTGTGTGTGTGTGTGTGTGTGTGTGTGTGTGTGTGTGTGTGTGTGAGTGTGAGGGAGAGAGAGAGAGAGAGAACTCGAGTTCGAATATTTTGAAATCAAATATCCTATAATTTTATGGTAATTGGGTAAGCCAGAGGCCTTCAGGACCAAAAAAAAGTTAAAAAACAACAACAACAACAACAAAAAGAAACAAACAAGCCAAAACAAACATAACTGAATCATCAATGAAAGAGTCATAATTGAATCATAAGAGAGAGAGTGAGAGAGAAGGAGAGAGAGAGAGAGAGAGAGAGAGAGAGAGAGAGATTGGTGGGCATCTTTGAAAGTTTCCAAAACAAGCAAATAAAAGGAAATTCAAACAACAACAAAAAGATGACAGGCAATTGTGAAAAGGAGGCATCTACTTACACTGGGAGCCAGTCAGGAACCTAACCGTAAAAATGGTTCCCCATAAAAGATGATCTGTTTCTTTTTCTCGTTCATCTGTGAATGTACCCAAGATGAGAGAAAAAAGCTATACCTCTAGCTATACAATGAGTTCAATATGTTCAATATGTTCTCTCTGGATACATGATTTGTAAGCCATGGTATCTGATATTTAGATGAATTAATCCAATCTGATACTCATCGCTTTCTTATTCTCTCTTCTTAAACCAGAGTACAATGAGTTTACAATGAGTTCAATATGTTCTTTCTGGATACATGATTTTGTAACCCAAAGTATCTGATATCTAGATAAATCAATCCAATCTGATACTCATCGCTTTCTTATTCTCTCTTCTTAAGCAATCTTATGCGTGTGTGGTTGAACAGGAAAGAGCAGAATATTATTGTGTCGAGGAAGTTATACTCATTTCTTTGTGAGACAATCTGGTAACCAGTGCTTTGAGGGGATAAAATAAACATTTTAATCCAGCATTTCTATCTTCGTTGTGCTTTTTCTTCTATTCTCCTTCTCATTGGTTTAATGCCTAGTGGTTAGAACACTGCTCTCGCAATCTGACGACCCAGGTTCGATTCCCGTTCAAGGGATATTTTCCCCTGGAGTTCACATCAGTGCAGACTCCACTCTCCCCAAAAGTCCTTCGGATGAGACTATAAACCGAGGTCCCGTGTGCGAACGCACGCAGAACATCTTGCGCACACGTTAAATCCTGTTCCGCTTTTCGTAAGAGTAGGCCATTGTGTGCTGGTGGGAATAGATGACAGAATTTACAAAACCGCATACACACGGGGACTGGATGTAAAAAAGTACATAAGTGCTTGTTCCATTATCTTCAACATAAAAGACTTAACATTAAAATAAATAAATGTCCATTCAATGCAAAGTGTTTTACACAATTATCTAGACCTATTCAAATTGAAAGTGAAGAATATTGGGCAGAAGGTGAACGGTGGATTAAAGGGGTGAAATATGTCCGACAGATAGATTCTGCTGCAGCTTTCCCACCACTGACTGAACAAAAATATTTCAGCAACTGCTATTATCACAGCTTTAATCTTGTTTGTTTCTCTTTAGATAATACGTTTTAGATTATAAATATCAAAGTTGTGTTTGTTTGTTTGTTTGTTGTACATTTCTTTTTGTGTTTGTTCGTTGTTGTTTTCTTCTTGCTTGAATTGTTGATGGAATAGCTCTGTGTTACAGATCGGTGCATATTTTGGGGCGGCTCTTGCAGTGACTGACTTGAACAAGGATGGGTAAGTCTTTGCTGGGTTTCCTGTTACTTTTAGTTTCGGTTAATGATTTGGTTTAAAGTTGCATAATAATATTACGTTGCTTCATGGCGTTATACAACGTAAAATAATGGCCTTTGGTTGATTAGTGAATATTTATGACTCATGATTACATCCTCGAAGTCGGAGCGTAGCTTTCTTCATAATGGAAAAAACAAAACCCTGTAGCATATGCAAAAAATCTTACTATTGGTGAGCCTTGAAGCTCTAGCTGAAGAACAAAAACAAAAAATGAAAAACCCCAACAAACCCACACATATAACATATCCCTAATCCCCCAAAAGTAAGTGAATGAAATACACGAACCCAGCCCTGCACGCGCATGCACAACACTACATAGCACAACACTCAAACACAACCACACAACACAAACACAACAACAACAACCTACGCAACCACACTATCAACACCAACCACGCACGCACGCACGCACGACCACGCCACGACGCCACGCACACACACACACACACACACACACACACACACCACGCGCGCGCGCGCACACACACACACATCACCACACACACCACACCACCACACACACACACATATAATATAACACGGCTGATTGCTGATATAATAATATATATATACCTGTGCTGTTTCAGGCTGGACGACATCATTGTCGGCGCTCCATTCTACAGTGACTTCAACGGAATGGACTATGAACTGGGACGTGTCTACATCTTCTACCAGACATCCTCCGTGAGTATTAAAACTAAATAACAAAAACAAGGCACCCCCGCCCCCCACCCCCCCCCCCCCCCAAAAAAAAAAGAAAACAGCGAAACAACAAACAAATAACAACAAAACACAAAAAACAGCCCCCCAAAAACTACCACACATCCATGGAGAAACAACAGAAACAACAAACAACAACAAACACCACACAAACAACAACCAATCAACAAACTAAAACAAGAAGAGAACAATATAAACAACAACAGCAACAATAACAACAACAGATATTTCCATGTGGACTGGTGGTCTAAAACTAACACAGGCAATTGTATATAAAACGAAGAGTCATGGGATCAATCCCCGCTTGAATCCGAAACCCCATCCCCCAGCCCCACCCCACCCCCATCCACATTAGAATATGAATGGTAGGTGGCTTGGGTGGTCATATTTTTGTTTAGATGAGGTGAGGTGGTCATATTTTTGTTTAGATGAGGTGAGGTGATGAGGTGAGGTGGTCATGTTTTTGTTTAGATGAGGTGAGGTGGTCATATTTTAGTTTAGATGAGGTGAGGTGGTCATATTTTTGTTTAGATGAGGTGAGGTGGTCATATTTTAGTTTAGATGAGGTGAGGTGGTCATGTTTTTGTTTAGATGAGGTGAGGTGGTCATATTTTTGTTTAGATGAGGTGAGGTGGTCATATTTTAGTTTAGATGAGGTGAGGTGGTCATATTTTTGTTTAGATGAGGTGAGTGAGGTTCATATTTTTGTTTAGATGAGGTGAGGTGGTCATATTTTTGTTTAGATGAGGTGAGGTGGTCATATTTTTGTTTAGATGAGGTGAGGTGGTCATATTTTAGTTTAGATGAGGTGAGGTTGTCATGTTTTTGTTTAGATGAGGTGAGGTGGTCATATTTTTGTTTAGATGAGGTGAGGTGGTCATATTTTTGTTTAGATGAGGTGAGGTGGTCATATTTTTGTTTAGATGAGGTGAGGTGGTCATGTTTTTGTTTAGATGAGGTGAGGTGGTCATATTTTTGTTTAGATGAGGTGAGGTGGTCATGTTTTTGTTTAGATGAGGTGAGGTGGTCATATTTTAGTTTAGATGAGGTGAGGTGGTCATATTTTTGTTTAGATGAGGTGAGGTGGTCATATTTTTGTTTAGATGAGGTGAGGTGGTCATGTTTTTGTTTAGATGAGGTGAGGTGGTCATATGTTTGTTTAGATGAGGTGAGGTGGTCATATTTTTGTTTAGATGAGGTGAGGTGGTCATGTTTTTGTTTAGATGAGGTGAGGTGGTCATATTTTTGTTTAGATGAGGTGAGGTGGTCATGTTTTTGTTTAGATGAGGTGAGGTGGTCATATTTTAGTTTAGATGAGGTGAGGTGGTCATATTTTTGTTTAGATGAGGTGAGGTGGTCATATTTTTGTTTAGATGAGGTGAGGTGGTCATGTTTTTGTTTAGATGAGGTGAGGTGGTCATATGTTTGTTTAGATGAGGTGAGGTGGTCATATGTTTGTTTAGATGAGGTGGGGATGTTTTTGTTTAGATGAGGTGAGGTGGTCATGTTTTTGTTTAGATGAGGTGACAGACCGAGGTCCTGCGTGCAACACACATTTAAAGGTGGCAGGATGGTTAAGACGTTCTCCTGCCGACAAGTAAACCGTGAGGTTATGGGTTCGATTCCCAGCCTCGCCCTTCCTTCCCAGTTTGACAAAAAAATCGAACTGAATGTCAAAGTCCTTCGGAGGAGACTATAAACCGAGGCTCCGTGTTCGAACGCATGCAGAACATCTTGCGCACATGTTAAATCCTGTTCCGCTTTTCGGAAGAGTAGGCCATTGTGTGCCGGTGGAAACAGATGACAGAAGTTACAAAACCGCATACACACGGGGACTGGATGTAAAAAAGCACATGAGTGCTTATTCCATTATCCTCGATATAAAAGAATAAATAAATAAATAAATTTCATAGACTTTTCTGCACAGTCTGTCTCCAGGCTGACTGTTCCAGGTCGTTTCCATGATGATCATCTGTTTTTGTCCCCCCATTCTGTGTGCAGCACGAGTTTCTGCCCCAGCAGCAGGACATTCTGGACGGGAGGAATCACAGAGGCCGCTTTGGCATGGCGCTGACTCGACTGGGCGACATCAACTACGACAGCTTTCAGGGTCAGCTGTGTATTGGAGATCTTTGCCAAGGAAGGAGAAGGGTTGGGGTGGGGTGGGGGTGGGGGTGGGGGGTTTAGTTTTGTGTGTGTGTGTGTGTGTGTGTGTGTGTGTGTGTGTGTGTGTGTGTGTGTGTGTGTGTGTGAGATCTTCAGTTTAACGTCTTTTCACATGTGTGTGTGTGTTTGTGTGTGTGTTTGTGTTTGTGAGAGTGAGTGAGTGAATAGGAGTGAGATAGATAGATAGATAAGTAGATAGACAAATAGACAGACAGACAGACAGACAGACAGATAGATAGAGGTGTATGTATTGTAGTCCAGCTGCAAAAGTATTCACTGATTGATTGATTCATTCATTCATTCAGCAAGATCATTTTGGCACAATCACAACATAATACTTTACTCAGTAAGATTATTTTGATTGATTGATTGATTGATTCATTCATTCATTCATTCAGTAAGATCACTTGGACACAATCACGACATAATGATTCACTCAGTAAGATCATTTTGACACAATCACAACAAAGTGATTCATTCAGCCAGATCTTTTTCCCCGGAGTCAAAATGCAGCTACCTTCATAGTGGGCAAAAACGGCTGTACACACAAAATCTCACCTTTGTTGAACCTCGATGCTCTAGGTGAGTTATGAAAAAAAAGAAGAAAAAAGATCATTTTGACACAATCACAATCATTTTGACACACGTCACGACATACTGACTCATCCAGCAAGACCATTTTGATACAATCACAACACAATAATTCATTCTGTAAGATCATTTTGACAAAAATAACAACATTTTTTTTTTCTTCGTTCCTCAGCTAGAGCTCTGGGGGGTTCATCAATGGTGAGATTTAGCCTATGCTCCATTTTTTTTACCCACCATTAAGATAGCCACATTCCGAATTTAAGGCTATAACACAATAGCTCATTCAGTAAGATTATTCTGACACAGTCACGACAAAAGCTACCCTATTCCAAACTGCTTGACAACAAATTTTGACAAATTCTTTTATTTCGAGGATAATGAATAAGCACCCATGTGCTTTTTTACAATCAGTCCCTGCCCTTAGGGATATATAAGAGAAAGAGAGAGAGAGAGAGTGTTGGGGTGGAATTGAGCCTAAGTCTGTTGGAGATTTTTGTCCACGCACCCTTATCAACCCTTAGCCCATCATCCTACCTACCATCTCTGTATGTTGACAGACCTGGCAGTGGGTGCCCCCTTTGACGGCAAAGACGGGCGAGGGGCGGTGTACATCTACCACGGCTCCAACAAAGGCATCATCACGCAGCCGTCACAGGTCATCACGGCACAGGATGTGGCTCCGGGGTTGTCTACCTTTGGCGGCTCTCTGGCGGGAGGCCGGGATCAAGATGAAAACTTGTACCCAGGTTTGGAAAATTAACGTCCTTAAAGTTTGTATTTTGATGAGTGTGTTGATCCATACATAGACTGAGTTTTGTAGGGTGTTGTGAATCTTTTACAGCATCTTTCTTTTTCTGTAAATTTCTGGCTGTAAGGTTGATATAGGAACAAAACTTAAGTCTGTATATGCAAGGTTGGATACTATAAATTATCTTTTATTTTTTGTTTATTATCATATCAACATATTCAGCTGTGGTGGGGCAAGCCTAGTGGTTTAGAGCTTCAAACTTGTGAACAGGGAAACAGGTTATGAAAAATCACCTTGAAGGTAGATGTACGATTAATAGACTGCAACTTAATAACATCACCTATATTTTGAAAGAAATTAAAGCAAGACTATAACATGTTTTATGGGTTTTCATTCGCCTGCTCTCTGTTTCAGACCTGATTGTGGGGGCCTATGATTCAAACAAAGCTGTGTTTCTAAAGTGAGTTGGTTGGGTTTTTTCAGTGTGTGTGTGTCTCACTCTGTCGGTCTGTGTGTCTGTCTCTCTGTTTGTCTGTCAGTCTGTCTGTCTGTCTCTCTCTCGTCATGTCATGTCATTATTTGTTTATATATAAAATTTCGTTATCGTTATCTCTCTCTCTCTCCCTCCCTCCCTCCCTCTCTCTCCTTCCCTCTCTCTCTAATTTTAACCTGATCATTCTCCATGATCAAGTCAAGTCAAGTCAAATTTTTATTTCCAGATGGTACATTGAATAAGCAATGCATTTGCTTTTTTTCATCAAGGCATCTATCTAAGAACAAATTTCTTAATGATTATACTGAAATACTACATTATTGCATCCTTTACCATTCAATTAAACCAGTAAAAGAGGAAAATCGATAAGATAATACATTGAAAAATACAAATTACACACACACACATATATATATATATACACACATACTCATACACACCTGCTCGCGTGCGCGCTCACGTACACACACACACACACACACACACACACACACACACACCACATTCACACACACACACACACACACACACTTGAATAAACAATGTTTTCAGAATTAAAAATAAAAGAAAATCATAAAACGTCAGGACAAACAAATTACTTCACCTACTGTTTCATCCATTCTATCACGTTTATACTTTTATGATCTGTGAAGGACGCGGCCCGTGGTTCAGGTATACGCCAGTCTCCGTATCGACCCCAAAGACATCAACCTGGACCAGAAGTCCTGCTCACTGATGCTGGACAAGAGGGTGCCTTGGTGCGTGTTCAATCCAACCCAGTCCTTTTGTTTACAGCCCCGCATGCTGTTTGCCAGCAACAATAGTCTGTAGGAGGTTTTTTCTGTATAGTCAAGTGAAGTGAAGTCAAGTGAAGTCAAACACACTTCAGTCATCCCTTGAAGGGCAATTACAATTCTGACAGGCACGTTGATAGGTGTAATGATCTTGAAAAACACAAGAAAGCTGTATTTCATATTGGTTTAAACATTCCGAGATGACTTTAAATAAAAAATATCAAACACAAACACACACGCACGCGCACACACACACACACACACACACACACACACACACATATACACACCCGCGCGCGTGCGCACACGCATGCACACACGCACGCACGCACGCACGCACGTACGCACACACTCACACCAATGTAGGAGTACAATGTTATGAAAAAACATTGACTGGAAAAGATATATAAACTTATTTTTTTACGCATGCACGCACGTAAGCACTCACACACGCAGGCACACTGTTGTTGTGTTAACAAAGCTGCCCTTTACTGGGTTGCAAAGAAAGCAAACTCTAGGAAGAAGGTGGACTTCATGTATTCAGAGGATTAAGCCCCTTTCTAAGCTAGTAAGTGTTTCAGCGAATATGTCACGGAAGTGAACAAACTTTCATCAAATTAAATCAAATCAGTCCTTAACGTCTTATCATTTGTGTGTGCGTGCTTGAGTGTGTGATATGGAAGGAAGCATGTGTGTGTAGGGGGGGGGGGGGTGGGGGGGGGGGGGGGGGGGTGGCACGTAACGTACATAGTTTTGGTTTAAAAAAAAAATTTTACACATTATTTTCATAGAAACGAATAAATCATACCTATGTGTGTCCATTTTCAGCATGAAAGTCTACAGCTGCCTGGAATATGATGGAATCGGTGTGCCTGACGAACTATGTGAGTTGACACACATAATAGAAGATCTTGTGTATCATTCCCAATTTATGAATAGCTAGCTGTTATTTTTCCCCTGTGATGCTGAAGATAAGATCCGGCACTGGTCTCTTTTGTGTGCAACTTTTGTTGTTTGATTGGAAGAAATAATTTTGAAGATACACAGAAATGACTCATTTCAAATCCAGACTCAGATGACTTGGCTCATTCCTCGGTATTCTGATAAAAAAAATTCATGAGGTGTAACTCTGGAACTCTCTGCCACCAGCCGTCAGACATGCTCCCACTTTATCCCAGTTTAAGTCTTCATTGAAGACACATCTCTTTAATGTATTTCTTAGCTAGTTAATATATTGTGCTTGTCTTGACGGTCGCCGTTTGTCACACTGTAGGCTACTTCATGTGCATGCCTGGCTGTTGGTTATGGGTTTTTGTTTGTTTGTTAGTTATGTTATTGCTAGAGCCTTTTCTCTTGAGTGTACTGTTAATTGCCCTGCTAGTGTGTGCCCGGATGCAAGTGTGTGCCTCTACAGTGGGATAGGTATCTCTGGTAAATTTATTTGCGCTTTAGAAATGCTCATTATCATTGTTGTTGTTGTTGTTGTTGTTGTTATTATGTGCTGTGTGTGCATGTGTATAGATGCGCATGGTATGAAAGCGCATTGAGTCATTGTTTTGAGAAATGTGCTATATAAATGCTATTCATTATTATTATTATTATTATAAACCTAGCTAAAAATGGACATTATCCAGTCTGTGGTGGGTATTTTGGGGTTTTTATTTTGACAATTTTCTGTGATATCACATTAAATGTTTACAAAGTGATCTTTTCATTTTATTTTTTATTCTTTCTTTCTTTCTTTCTTTTCTTCTTCTTCTTCTTCTTCTTCTTCTTCAACAAAAAAAAAAAAAGTTGTCCTTTTCTCGATCTTTTTTTATGTCATAAGTTTTGCCCTTTTGTTTTGCTTTTTAAAAAAAAATCTCTTTTTCTTATCCAGCTCCTATTTTCATTCGTTTAGGGTTTCTTCTGTGTTTTTTAAAATTTTTATGTGACTTGCATTCTGTTTTCTTTTTTTTAATTTATCATTTTTTCCCTCTTTGTTTCCATATTACACGCTCGCGCTCTCTCTCTCTCATACTCTCTCTCTCTCTCTCTCTCTCTCTCTCTCTCTCTCTCTCTCTCTCTCTCTCTCTCTCTCTCTCTCTCTCTCTTTCTGTCTCTCTTGTCACTACTTGCTTGTGTGTGATGCAGATTTTGATACAACCCTGGAGCTGGATGTGCTACAACGGAATCTGACGGTGGACGAACAGAGAGTGTTCTTTGCCAACAACCCGGACAGCTATGAAGAGAACGCCACCCACAAGCTGTCCTTCAAAAAGATCATGTGTACCACCTCCTACACCTATGTCACGGTACCCCGCCCCGAGTTGTTCTTTTCTTTACTGTTTGTTTGGTTTGTTTGTTGTTCTGTTTTTGTTTAGATCGTCATCCATCCTTCCTTCTTTCCTTTTCTTCCTTTTCTTACCTTTTTTCATTCTTTGTTTCTTTGTTGTTGTTTTTTCACGTGTGTCCCTTTTTTCCACTCTGTCTTTTCAGTCTTCCTGTTGTTTTGGGGGTTTTATATGCTAATTTACTAGGGTTTTTTGCAGGTTTATTTTTTCTTTGTTTGATTTTTAGCTAAAATTTAGTTTATTTTTATTTATTTATTCTTTTATTTCGAGGATAATGGAATAAGCACGCATGCGCTTTTTTTTCATCCAGTCCCCGTGTGTATGCATTTTTGTCAATTTTGTCATCCGTTCCACCGGCACACAATGGCCTACTCTTCCGAAAAGCGGAACGGGTTTTAACGTGTGCGCAAGATGTTCTGCGTGCGTTCGCACACGGGGCCTCGGTTTATAGTCTCATCCGAAGGACTTTTGGGGAGAGTGGAGTCTGCACTTAGGTTAACTCCAGAGGAAAAATCCTCTTGAACGGGAATCGAACCTGGGTCAACAAATCACGAAGACATCACTGTAACCACCAGGCCATCCCGTCCCCCCTCTAGTTGTGCAAGCGTGCGTGCGTGCGTGCGTGTGTGTGTGTGTTTTATTGAGTTCATAAACATATTTCATAGGCTAGATCCATGTTAGATATTAACTTTTTTTCATTTAGCATATATATGTAAATACATAACTTTGTATGAGAATGTGTATGAAAATATGCGTAAGATATACACTATAATCAATTACTTGTAATAATGTACCTTTATTTTGATAATGCGCATGTTTTGTCATTTTCATTTTAGTTTCATATCTTAAAAAAATCTATGGACATTTTTCATTTTCTTTCTTCTTTTTCTTTCTTTTTTCTTTTTTCCTTTGTGGTGGTTGTAAGGATTAAAGTCACATCATGACATTTTTACATCATTTGATTTTTCTTGGGGGGGGGGGGGGGGGAGGAGGGGAGGGGGTAGACAGAAATAGTGTGAGAATCTTGCTAACTTAAATTTTTTTATCATTAAAGCAGAGTTTTCTGAAGTGACTCAAATTTCCATTTTTATATTATTTATACCACTTTAAGTCACAGCAGATATCTCTGCATGAAATTCGGGCTGCTCTTCCCGGGGACAGCGCATTGCCACAAGACCAGCGCCACCCATATTTCCTTTTGATTCTTTTCCTGTCTGCTACTGTATTTGTTTCCCTATCAGAGTGGCTAGCCACTTGAATTGATCGCTGTGCTGGATTTTCAGAATGACCTGGTGGACAAACTGACGCCCATTGCTGTGGATTTCAAGTTCAAGCTTCACGAAAAGCCGTCTGACAAACGCTCCAAGAGAGTTCCAGAGCCGATTCTGGATCAGTACATACCCACGTCAGTCCGTGCAGAGGTAAAGTATGCGTTGTTTTGGTTTGTTTTTGTATACATGGAGAATAATATTTTGCATGTTGTTGTTAGTGAACAACATACGTTGTTGTCAGTGAACAATGTGCATGTGAATTTTGAGGGTTACGCTTTGTTGTTCATGCAATAAACAATATGTGTAGGGTTTGTTTTGTGGGTTCGTCTGTTTTTGTTTTGTTTGTTTGCTTATTTGTTGTTTGTTGTTTGTTTGCTTGTTTGTGTGCTTTTGTTTCTGTGTTTGATTGTTTGTGTATGTTTTGCTGGGGGGGGGAGGGGGGGCTGGGGGGGGGGGGGGGTTGTTGGTGCTTATTTGATGCATAGTGCCTGGTCTTCTCCTGTTCAACTCAAAAAGAGGTCTGCCAGCTGCTGTCAGATGATGCATTTCGATTTCATCACAGTTCATTTTTCTTTGGTATGGGATGCATGCTGTGTATCTTGGTGTTTCAGTAAGCCACTGAACACTGACATGAATTACCACATTTTTTTAAACATACATATTGGATCTTGTGCATATGTACATTCATAAAGGGAATTAAGGCAATGTCAGGTCTGCAGACTGGAATGATCATAAAAATCCTCACCCTTTAATTCACCAGATGCTGCTGTGTTCCCCTGGAGTTAACATCAGTGCAGACGCCACTCTCCCCCAAAAGTCCTTTGGATGAGACTATAAACCGAGGTCCCGTGTGCAAACGCACGCAGAACATCTTGCGCACACATTAAATCCTGTTCCACTTTTCGTAAGAGTAGGCCATTGTGTGCCGGTGGGAACAGATGACAGAATTTACAAAACCGCATACACACTCGGAGAATGGATGTAAAAAAGCACTTAAGTGCTTATTCCATTATCCTCAATAAAAGAATTTTTTTTTTAATTTAAAAAAGATTCAAACTTCCAACCCACGACTTCATGGACCCAGGGGACTGAAGTCAAGCGGTGTCAGTGACGAGGCCTCCGTCCTTGTAGCGTGTTTACCTCCCCTCTTGTTCCTTGGCTAGACTTCTGAGTTTTCATATATGGTGAGATTTTGCTGTATGGGACCATTTCTGCACCACCGTTAAGGAAGCGGCATTACGACTTCAGGGGATGCTATAGTGTGTGATTTCTCTTTTCAGCAATAAAAAAGATATAATTCATGTGGTTGCAAATATTTTTGTTGTTGTTGTTTTTGTTTCTTCAGGCGCAGATACTGAAAGACTGTGGGGATGACAACAGATGTATTCCAGACCTTGTTCTCATCTCCTTCAGGTATGCCTCTTTTGATGATTTTGTGTTTTTGTTCTTTGGTGTCATTAACGAAATACATTTCAGTTGATGAAAGAATTACACACACACGCACGCACGCATGCACGTACGCACGCACGTACGTACGCACACACATATGCACACAGACTCTTACACAACATAACCACACAGGCACACACACATTCACACGCACACACATATGCACACACACTCTTACACAATATAACCACACACACACACACACACGCACGCACGCACGCACGCACGCACGCACGCACGCACGCACGCACGCACGTACACACACATACACACTCTCTCTCGCGCAGGATTCCATTCTGTGGAGGGTTTTTGCCCATTTATGACATTTCATTTTTCTTAGGGAGTGGGGCTTAATTCGAAGTGTTTATCTCTTTTATGCGGTCTTGTAGTCTGAGGATGTCATCCAAGTTAAGGAGAATGGCTGGCTTCCTCAGCACAGTCAGGTTCTATTTGCGTATGGAATGAAATAATCAAGGTACTATGTTATTTAATGTCGTGTTTTCAGGTTGGTGGATATTTCAGGAAGTGTGTGTGTGTGTGTGTGTGTGTGTGTGTGTATGTGTGTGTGTGTGTGTGTTGTGTGTGTGTGTGTGTGTGTGCGCGCACGCGTGTATTTATGTGTACGTATGTATGTATGTATGTATGTATGATGTATGTATGTGTGTATGTAAGTATGTGTGTGCGTGTATTTATGTATGTATATATGTGCGTGCGTGCGTGCGTGTGCGTGCATGCGTACGTGCGTGTGTGTGTGCGTGCATGCGTACGTGCGTGTGCGTGCATGAGTACGTGGGGGTGTGTGTGTGCGTGCATACGTGCGTGTGTGCGTGCGTGTGTGCGTGTGCGTGCATACGTACCTGCGTACGTGTGTGTGTGTGCGTGTGTGTGTGTGTGTGTGTGTGTGTTTGCAGAATCACAGCGGCCCACATCATCGGCAGTGGCACCACCCTGGAGATCATGGTGATCGTGGAGAACCGTAAGGAAGACGCCTTCAACGCCAAGCTCTTCGTCACCCTGCCTCCCGGGGTCATTTTCCGAAACAGGGCAGCAGTCACTTCTGTGAGTGAGATGAGCAGAGAGACAGACAGAGAGAGACAGACAGACAGACAGAGAGAGAGAGAGAGAGAGGAGAGAGAGAGAGAGAGAACTCGAACTCCAAAGATTTATTCACAATAAGGCCATTGGCCCATACATGAAGGGGGGGTTGTTGCCGAGCTGCTTAGTATTTTAGTGAGAAAAATAAGGAAGCACAAAAAACCCCCAAAATGTTATTGTATAACCACAACCACGGCAATAAAAATCAGTTCCAAAAAATATGACTTAAGAAACCAAGATATCTCTTATTCTAAAGGCTTTACACAAATATAAAGCAAGGCTGCGCACAATCAGAAAGAGAGAGAGACAGAGACAGAGACAGAGACAGAGCATTGTGGGCTGTTGTGTTATGTTACATTCTATTGCTTTTGTGTTGCACCCTATCTTGTTGTTGCTTTGTATTGTACTGCGTTGTGTAAGTTTTTTTTGGGGGTGTTTATTATGTTCTGGTCATCACATTGTACATTGCATTGTATTGTGTTTATGGCATTGTTGTCAAGCATTCTCTAATGGGATAAAATCCTGGAGGTCGAACTAAATGTGTACACTGTCTCACTCATTACACCTGGCAATCCCTGACTCATCACACCTGGGAATCCCTGACTCATCACACCTGGGAATCCCTGACTCATCACACCTGGGAATCCCTGACTCACCACACCTGGGAATCCCTGACTTATCACACCTGGGCCCTGACTCATCACACCTGGGAATCCCTGACTCATCACACCTGGGAATCCCTGACTCACCACACCTGGGAATCCCTGACTCACCACACCTGGGAATCCCTGACTCACCACACCTGGGAATCCCTGACTCATCACACCTGGGAATCCCTGACTCACCACACCTGGGAATCACTATGAGACTGTTCAGTACACACTGGATGTGATTTTTGCGTTCTTGGCTGTTTTGTAATAATAATAATAATAATAATACTAATAATAATAATATAATAATGTATGGAATTTATATAGCGCTGAATCTTGTAAGGCAACAAATCAAAGCGCTTTTCAAGTATTCTGCCATAATTATATAGGTGGCTGTTCTTCAACTTAAACAGTGTAATACCTTTTTAATCTTTATCAATGGGACACATCACATTATCTGCATGCAACTGAGGCCATTGGGGGGAAAATAGAAAGAAAAACAATTAATGATATTTTACCTAATGCCTTTATTCAGTTGTGTTCTTTTAAAAAATCAGTATATGCGTACATACCTGTCATGCCGAAGTTGGATGCGCTGGGCCTGACTTTTCAGGTGTTTAGCGGCTGCCCAGCGCATTTTCGCTCATATGACAGATAACTGTAGTTGCTGTCTGAGCATTCAATGATGATGGCGAAGACGACGACAAGAAAAAGACAAAGGAAAAGAAGAGGAAAAAGGGAGAAGAAGAAGAAGAAGAAGAAGAAGAAGTACCTGCATGTGTGTACATACACAGAAATAGTTGCATGCATTGATTCATATACATGGATGTGCGTATGGTGTGTAACTTTGTCTTTCTCTGTGTGCATTCGCAGGTGGTTCCTGTGGACTGTGAAATGAGGAACAGCACTGTCATCTGTAAGCTGGGCAACCCTCTGCCACGTGGAGAAAAGGTGAGGGACTTTTCAGTGATGATGGTAATCCCTGAGCTCTTCAGGGTCTATCAGGATGAATGGAGTCAGTATTGATGTTAACTCCTGGGAAAAAGTCTCCAAAACCGGTGGATCCCATACCATCAGATCATGAGTTCATTGTTCTAACTGCTAGGTTATCTCCCCCAACCCCCACCCTGTGTATTTCATTTGATTTCATATGACATTGTATTATTTCAGTTTATCAGTTTCATTTGAACGTCATTTAAGAAAAAGATCTATTGATTTTGTTGTTGTCATTGTTGCTATGACAGAGAATGTCTTGTTACTTAAATCCTGGTTCCCTGTGGGGGTTGCCAGGGGCCTGGCAGTATAAATAGCATCCCAACCTTCTGGAAATTCTATGCTAGCAATTCTCTATTTTCTATCCCTCTCTTTGTTTCTGCCTTGCTCCCTTTCTTCTTGTCACCTCCTTCTTGTCTATTTTCTGCCTTCTTGGTTCATTCTCCTGCCCTTTTTCCAAAAACTCTTAAAAGATTTTCTCTCCCATGCCGATGTGGATGCGCTGGACCTAATCTGTCAGGCGCTTAATGGCTGCGCAACGCGTTTTTGCTCATATGACAGACAACAATAGTTGTTGTCTGAGAGTTCGACAAAGAAGAATCTGGTTCTCTTTAATCCTTGGTTCGTAAGACAACGTTGTCTGCCTTCTCTCATCCCTTCAAAACTCCCTGAGGAGTCATTGGGGCACTGCACTGAAGTTTTCAAGCGTGTCCTTGGGCAAGTGGAGCCCATCCCCCTCAAAGCACAGGATGCATGCTGGGTATGTTCCTGTTTCTGTAACTCACTAAACACAGACATGAAATAAGGAATCTCTGGCTTGCATATTTAGTCTTCTGCATGAGTATTATTCTGCTGTTTAAGTTGACCTAGGAGACTGCAAAAAACCCTGCTCTTTTTTAACAATTATTTTGTTTTGTTCCTCGGTTGGAGCCCGGAGGTTCACCAATGGTGAGATTTTTTGCTTATGTGACCAGTTTTGCACCCTATTAAGGAAGCTGCATTCACCTTCAGAGATATCCCTACCATTACTTCTTCTGCCGATATTCAAACCCATGACTTCATGGGGCCATGGGATAGAAGTGAAATGCTCTTGATATCCAGTCAGCTAGATTAAACGATTCTAAG
>CM054139.1:65090185-65182685 GCA_028751875.1 Rapana venosa | reverse complement strand
TTGAATGTAAACATTGGTGTTGTATTTATACTACTTTCGGTCACAGTAGGTTTTTCTGCTTGAAATTTGGGCCACTCTTCTAGGGAAGAGCATATGGCTTTGAAAAGAGTGCCCCTCCCCACCCCACCCTATTTAAAAAGGGGGGTTGTTTTGTCTGTGTGTGTACTTGTTTTCCTATCAGACAGTTTTCTGCCAAAATAATTCTCTTGTTGCCATAAGTTCTTTTAAGTGCATCGAATGTGTGTTGCACACGGGACCTCCGATCATCATCGCATCTGAAAGACTAGTACCCAGATCACCAATCAAGGTTTAGTGGATGGGGAGAAGAGTCAGACATAATCGGGTATCGAACCCTCTTTTCTGACGTTCTAGGCAAATGCATCGCCTCCAGACCTAGTGGTTAACTAGTTTGATGTGTTGCTGGTTTCCTAACACAGGTTTTGTTGTGTTGTGTTGTGTTGACAGAAATACGGCTACGCCCGGCCTGGTCACTTTCAAGTTGTGTTACCCAGTGACCAGGACGAGTTTGAAGATGAAGAGCGTGGAGATAGTGTAGTGCTGGTAAGTACACATTTCGCTAGCTTCAAGATGCAGGGTCTGAAGTACTTAGTTTGTTGTTGTTTTTTTAAATGGGCAGTTTTAAATTCTTAGTTTTTGCTGAAGTAGGTGTCATTCTTTAGCTTTTCCCTTTCATTTCATGTTCTGCATTACAAATTGCACAGGACTGTGAACTTAAGCCACCCTCCATCCCGCCCCCCCCCCCCCCCCCCCAAAAAAAAACAACCAAAAAAAAAGAAGAGAAAAACCCAAACAAACAATAACAAAAAAAGGAGAATAAAAGGGGAAAGTTATTATGAGGTTTGAGTTTTGCTCGTTTTCTTTGTTCATTTCAGTCTTTGCAACATCTATCATCCATTCTGTGTATTGTAAATAGTAACTTGGAATACAGGAATTTTTTTAAAAAGTGATGATTTTTATTTTGATATGAGGGACACTGCATCTGGGTGGATAAGAATGTTTAACTTCTACCCTGCGGGTTCATAAGGGGGTGGGTTTGAATCTCAGCAGTCTGGTCTTTTGAATGAAGGGTGGAGATTTTTTTTAATGATCTGCCAAGTCAAATTTAAGTGCAGACCTACCAATGCCTCTAACTCCCTTCATGTGAATATGCATTCTGAAGAACAGTAAAACACGTCAAAGAGAGAAAAAAAGGAAATACACATCAAAGATCCTATAGTCGGTGTTGACGCTCAGGGATACAGAATCGCAAACATACCTAGCATGCACCCTGTGCCTGGATAGGGATGGGCTCTGCCAGGTTCATCTTGCGCAAGAGACAGATCTGAAAAACTCAGTGAAGTGCTCCACGACTCCTCAGGGAGTTAAGGGGGAGAGAGAGGGGCGGTGGGGAGGTAAGTAGAGTTTTGGGGTTGTTGTTTTTTTACCTTCTTAGATTTTGTGGGGGGTCAGACAAGGTTGCGTGATCTCGCCGACAATTTTCCTTGTCGTGATGAGGAAGGCCACCAGCGATAGGGCAAGAGGGCTGGTATGGGGACTGACAGCCAGGCTTGAAGACTGTGACTTTGCCGACGATATTGCACTGCTGTCGCATGCACAGAAAGACATCCAGGAAAAAACATCACGAGTTGACCAAATAGCCAGCAGCGTGGAACTCCAGATTCACCCCGACAAGACCAAGATCATGAAAGTTAAGACAAAGAGTGCAGAGAAGACCAGTGTTCGAGGCTCAGCTCTAGAGGAGGTAGAACACTTCAAGTACCTCGGCAGCTACATCTCAGCCGACAGTAACATTGAGAAAGAAATTTCAACCAGGATAGGACTTGCAGCCCGGGCATTTAGTGGGTTGAAAAACTTTGGAAGTCAACTGTCCTGCACACCAAAACCAAGTTGAAGATCTACAAGTCCAATGTACGCTCAGTACTCCTATATGCCTCAGAGACATGGAGAACCAACAAGAAGATTGAGAGCAGGCTCAGAGGCTTTGAAGGAAGGTGTCTTCGCCGAATCCTGAAACTTCACTGGCAGCAGTATGTCACCAACAGGGAAGTATCAAAGCGCACCGGCATTAACAACATTGTGGCCAAGGTAAAACGGCGGCGATGGAGGTGGCTGGGACACTCTCTCCGAATGGGCAAGAACAGACTCCCTCATACTGCGCTGAGATGGGCACCACCAGGGAAGAGGAAACGAGGCAGACCACTCGGCACTTGGAGGAGGACAGTAGAGGAGGAGATGAGAGAGGCGGGCAAGACCTGGAATGAATTGAGCTGGCTTGCCCAAGACAGAAAAGGCTGGAGGGATTTTGTTGGCGCCTTGTGTTCCGGCACATGGGATGAAGAGGATTAAGTAAGTAAGTAAGATTTTGTGGGGATTGTGTGTTGCAGGCCTGCAGTAAACGAAGATGTACGGTGATTCAGTGCCTTGTGGGATATCTGGAAGCCAATGGCAACTTTATCATCCTCATCAAATCCAAGCTCAATGTTCAGAGTTTTATCCGAGTAAGTACCAACATCTTGAGTATAGAAGTATGATATGAATTTTTTGTTTGTTTGCTGTCCAGACACCATTGAACTAACAACATTATAGCTGGTCTAATGTATGTGTGCATTTTCATTCCTGAATGTATGCTTGTAGATGCTTACACATTGTCATAAACACACATGCATGTGCTCTACTCACACACGTGCATGCGCGCACATGCGCACACACACACGCTATCCATAAAACATTGATTAGATATAGTTCTTATTTGTTATTTGAAAATGAACGAAAACGCATTCTTCTTTTCTTTCAACTAATGTATTTAATGGAAATGAAACTATTCCTTTTGATAAAGTTTTGATTTTTGAAATTTTGGAATGCATGTTTGTGCATATAATTCTGTGAGTGCCTTTTTTTCTCTTCTAAATGCACACAGTGGATGGAATACCATTGGAGAAAGGTATCATAGTACACAGACACACGTGCGCATGCATACATGTGCTTGTGTACGTACGCACACACACACACACACACACACACACACACACACACACACACACACACACACACACTCTCTCCTCTCTCTCATCGTTGTCTGCCTGTCTGTTTCACTCTGTCTCTGTCGCTGTCTGTCTATCTTCTGTCTGTCTGTCTGTCTCACTCTGTCTCTGTCACTGTCTGTCTGTCTGTCTGTCTTCTGTCTGTCTGTCGCTCTCACACTCACTGTCTGTCTGTCTGTCTGTGTGTGTGTGTGTGTGTGTGTCTGTCTGTCTGTCTGTCTGTCTGTCTCTCTCTCTCTCTGTTTTTCTCACTGTCATATTTTGTAACAATTTTTGAAACATGTTAAACTAAATAGCTAACCCACAGACAGACAGACAAACAGAGGCAGACGGACCGACCGACAGACACACACAGACGCCCACACATATACACACAGGCTCGCATGCACGCACTATTTGTTCTTGTCGTATTATGTTTACATACCTGGACAAGTGTTTAGTATATCAAAATTAGGGTTTTTCACTTTATTAGAATTAAACTGAAGTTTGATTTATGATTGTATAAAGTTTGAATGCTCATGAGAAAGTCTGCAAGCAAATTACTTCATGTTAATTGTGTGTGTATGCGTGTGTGCGTGCGTGCTGCGTGTGTGCGTGCGTGCTGCGTGTGGGCGTGCATGCGTACGTGTGTGCGTGCGTGTGTCTGTGCATGCGTGCATGCGTGTGTGTGCGTGCGTGTGTGTGTATTTCAGAGAAGGGATGAAGCTCAGGTGTATCACATCCGATCCAGCGCATCAGCACGGATAAAGTCACTACCATACAACCTGGCCACTGTCAACGTGTCTCGCTTTGCTGTGGCAAGAAAGTCGGTGGGTATTTTTGTGTGTGTGAGTTTTTAAGGAGAGCATGTTGTAATAAAGCCATATAGGAACCACATCCCTGTTTTCAGATTTTATGCAGTTGAGTAGCCAGAGAGAAGTGTTAGCATAACATAATAATAATAAATGATAATAAATAGATTTCATGTAGGGCTATATCTAAAAAAAATTAAAAAAACAAATCAACTTGTCTGCATTCATTCCATTCCTACACATGCAACCAACAATGATTAACAGTTTTAACAAAATCAGATATGCACACATGAACAGCACGTGTGTACACACTCACACACACACAGGTTATATGCTTCAGCAGGGTGATGGGAATTTTGGCCATCGAAGGCAAGGACAGATAATTATGAGATGAAACAATAGGGAAGTCTTAGGTTTGAAATAGGTATGTCTTGAGGATGGATTTAAAAGTGTCATAAGTAGGCTTTTTTAAAAGGGAGAGATGGAGGTCATTCCAGACTGCTGGACCAGAAAATTAATAGAGAAAGAGCGATGGCCAAGGTGGAGTGGTTGAATCTAGGTTATCTGCAGCAGAGTCGAGAGAATGATAAGGAGTGTTCAGGTGAAGACATTTACAGAAGTAGGAGGGTGCTGTTTTGTGGAGACATTTGTAACAGAGGGTACTGAACTTGTACTTTACTCTCTGTGGCACAGGCAGCCAGTGGAGAGATTGCAAGAGAGGAGTAATGTGCTCAGATTTTCTTCTTTTAGAGGACTAATCGAGTAGCAGAAATTTGAATGTGTTGAAGGGAGTGTATAGATGATGCTGGCAGACCAGCCGAAAGAGAATTGCAATAGTCCAGACGTGAAAGAATGAGAGATAATACAAGTTTGGATGTTGCATCAGTGGACAGGTACTTTCAAATTGCACTTATACCCAATTATAATTGATAGTAACACAACTGGCAGGTCTGGGTGAATAATTTTTGCATAATGTTACATAATGTTGTCATAATTATTTTGTAAAGCCAGTATATGGGGCCTACTATACAAAATTAAACAAATCTGTAGTAAGATAATTTGAGGGAAAATGATTTTTTGTTTAGGGGAAACTGCTATTAGTACACTATCATAGTTTCTAGAAGAGACCAATGGCCAAGACCACAAGACCAACTTTATGGGCTGCTTGCCAGTTGGAGCTTTTTTAAATTTTATTTTAGGATAACCCAGGTCAACATAACATGCAAACCTGGCAACTGTTGACTCCCCATTGTGTATAGATTCTACATAATATGTAGAAAAGCAAGGCAAAATAGGTAAAAGGAGGTAAAGGTAAAGGAGTCCCATAACCTATAAAGGTTGTAGGGGAGCGAGGCGTCAGAGACCTCACTTCTCTAGGGCCAGCATATTGAGGGCGGCACCCATCTCCTCTCCCTTGCTGCTTTACCTTCCCTGACCCTAAAGAGGGCAGGTACCCATTTACAGCTGGGTGAACTGGGGGAACTGTACTGAAGCCAAGGCGCGCAAACGGTCACCCATCCAAGTGGTAACCAAAATGCCTGTTTAAAATCTGGTCATTCTTGTCAGCATTCAATAGCTTGCATTATAAACAAGATGATACTAAGCATATATATACTTAAGGCTCAGTCAGTGTTTTTGACGATGTGGCTGTCCCCATCAGCACATAGCAACTTTCAAAGCTAAAAGGAAAGACTTGGATTTTGCTGCATGCACTCCAATGTCTTACCAAAGAATAAAAGATAAAGGTAAGGGTGTCCAAAAAGCTGTGTGGTCGTAGAGGAGTAAGGCATCAGAGACCTCAACTTCTCTAGGGGCCAGCATAATTAGGGCGACGCCCATCACCTCTCCCTCGCTGCTTTACCTTCCCTGACCCTAAAGAGGCAGGTACCCATTTACAGCTGGGTGGACTGGGGGGACTGTACTGAAGCCAAAGCGCACAAACAGTCACCCACCCAAGTGGTAACCATGCTTGATGCTGCTTAACTTAAGCCGGGGAAAGTGAGTGCTCTGACCACTGAGCTATCCCATCTCCCTACCAAAGAATACCTGTGGTAAACTAGCTGTCATCAGGTATTAGGCCTACCTCTTGGAAGTTGGCAAAGTTGGGTGACACAGAAGGCATGACTCACTTTTTGTTGCTGCTTGGCTCATTTTGGGTTAAGTAACAAACCATATTACAGCCATAGTGGTAGATTAGGCAAGGAGTACTGATACACACAACACTGGCACTTATATGTCCACAGATCATCACGACAGTCAACACAGATCGTTTAAAGCCAGGAAAACGGAAGGTGGAGATCTGGGTCATTGCCTTGGCAATCACTGCCGGTATTTTGGTTTTATTGCTGCTGATACTTCTGCTGTGGTGGGTAAGTACCTGTGGAAAATGGTCCTGTACATTTGGAGATCTACAAGTCTGCTGTATGTGTGTAGTTCATCCTCTTACAGTTTTTTTTGTTAGTTTTTTCCCATTGCTCAGCTGGAGCTCCAAGGTTCACCAATGATGAGATTTTGCATTATGCAACCGTTTTGTTTTCCCACCATCAAATCAAACTTCACAGAAAATATGAGGAAATCAAAGTAGATGTGCAGATGAACAGAATACACAGGCGTGAAAGAGTCTGTGCTCAGGATTCACATAACATTATTTGTGATGCTCCACCACTTTGTTCAGTCCCTTTGCACCTCACCCACTTTTCTGCTAGGAGCCATTTTTGGCAGGTGGGGGTTAAGTTGTTGATTTTGATTGGTTATAAAACTATTGCTATTCTTCTACTTTGTACTGAAGTATGAGGGGAGGTGTAATTTTGTTTCCTTTTGTTTTAAAAATGCATTTACCCAAGCCCTATAACTGACCACCTATTTGCACTGCAGAACTTGTCAATTTCTCATTTTATCATTTTCTGCAGTTTATCATTTCAATTTGAGATAACTTTTCATAGATTTTCAATCTGTTTTCTTTTTATTGCAGATTGACAAGGTGTTAACAACTAAAAATTGACCTCTGGTGCAATGCTACTCATTATGTGGTGGAACATCACATTTTAAAAGTTCAGAATCTGTATAGGGTCACATTAAAAGTTCAGAATCTGCATAAGGTCACATTAAAAGTTCAGAATTTGCATATGGTCACATTAAAAGTTCAGAATCTGATTAGGTCACATTAAATGTTCAGAATCTACATATTGCCATAATGATAACTGATGTATGAGAAATTACCATACAGGGCACTTTAAATCTAATGTTATGTGTGCCTGTTCCAGAAATCATTTTGTCAACCTACTCATCATATATTCATGAAGCTTTAAAAAAATTTTTATTTAGAGATACAGATCTCACATTTATCAGTTTTAAACCAACTTCATGTGAATAACATTTTCATTGAACTTCTGGCACAAATTAAACATCGATCAAAAGTACTTCGACTGTGGAAGATCAGACAAATATGTGAAAGAATTTGGACCTTTGAGTTGGTTTGTATTCATGATGAATTAAACAGATCAGAGGTAACACATTTTGCTGGACAGGGACCAAACAGTTTTTTGTCATATAAAAGTTTGTTATGATGTTTAGTCATTCAAAGTTTTCTTCAGATGGATAGAAAAGTTATCCAACAATGCAAAATATGTAAATCAGGTCAGTGTTGACAAGTTAAGTGTTGACTGTTGTTTGTATTTTGGCTGAAGAGTCATTTTAAAGGTGATCATTTGAATTTTGGTTGGGTTTTGTTGTTGTTACGGAGGCACCGTGGTCGAGTGGTTTAGGCGGTCAACTCGTGATCCAGAGGTCGCGGGTTCGATCCCCGCTCGGCTCGGTGTTGTGTCCTTGGGAAAGACACTTTACTCCTATTTTCCTCACTCCACCCAGGTGTACAAGTGGGTACCAGCTCTGCTGGGGAAGTATCTGGCGACAGACTAGCGTCCTGTCACAGGGGTGGTGAAAAACCATCAGTTCGCTTAACGCTACAGAAACCGGGATAAGCTCCGGCTCTATGGGCCTTCTGGCTCGAAAGAACATACTTTTGTTGTTGTTGCTATAGTTGTTAGTCATGAGGGAATTAGTGTAGGTGGCCACAACATCAACAACCTGAGATATGCAGATGACACAGTCCTTATCGCCAACTCTGAAGAAAAACTTTAACAGATTTTAACAACAGTAACAGACGAAATCGAAAAGAAAGGATTACAGCTCAATGCAAAGAAGACAGAATGCATGGTGATCTCGAAAAAAGCTGTTATACCACAATGCAACATAGCCTATAAAGGAGAGAGAATCAGACAAGTAAACACCTTTAAATACCTTGGTTGTACTATCACCCCGGACGGCAAGTGTAACACAGAAATCAAGAAGAGAATCTGTCAATCTAAGGCAACTTTTAACAACATGAAATGCATTTTTACCAACAGTAAGATAAGCCTCAAGACAAAGATCCATGTTGTGAGAGCCTACGTATGGTCCATTCTTCTGTAGGGATGTGAGTGCTGGACCCTAGCCAAGGACAAAGAACAGCGACTAGAAGCAGTGGAGATGTGGTTCATCTGGAGAATCATGAAAGTCTCATGGACAAAAAGAAAAACAAATGCAGAAGTAATGGAAATGGCTGGATACAAGAGATCCCTTCTCAACACCATCAGAGAAAGACAGCTCAAATTTTTTGGCCATATAATCAGGGCTGACGGACTAGAGAAACTGTTATGGAGTGGCAAAATATGTGAAAACAAGAGCAGAGGAAGACAACGCACAAAATTCACAGACAGCTTAAACAAATTCGCAACAAATAAAGAGGGCACCAACAATGAGCTCATGAGAGGGACCGAGAACAGGGAAGAATGGAGAGCCATGATCATCGATGTCTGCAGGACCAGACCGGACACTTGAAGAAGAAGATATAGTTGTTAGTATTCAATTATTTGTCTTCTTAAGCCCTATGTTGTTGGCTTTTTTCCAGTGAGTTTTTGTTTCATATTATTTTGATAGTGCAGCACTTTTAAAAACTTTATTCATGTAACTGGAATAATGCTGCAAAAAATTATTGTAGGATATAGGTTTTATTTAGTAAAAGAAAACTTGAGAGCATATATTTTCATGTTAGAAACTGATGGGTTTTCACAGAATTGTTAAAACCAATGTGTGGCCTGTTTCAGTGTGGATTTTTCAAGCGAAGGAAACTGGAGGATGAGGGCTACATGGTGACTGGTGTGACATCATCCAACATTGATAACAAAATCTATGAGTGATCAGCCAACCACCTTTGAATGTGTGATCCTTTATTTATGAAAACAAACAAACAAGTTGATGTGATTGACAAGATCTATGCAAACTTTACCTGTGTCATATGTACTTAATGATGATTTTCAAATGTGATAAAAGGTAAGTCTTTTAACGAAAGTTTTGTTGACTGTTACACTGATTTATTACAGAAATTTGTGATACTGACTTACAGGTAATAATGTGGCTTAAGATGACGATTTAAAAAAAACAACAACAGACAAACAAGTGTCACAAATTGGGAATGAGAGCAATCAAGATAAATGCTGTTATGCTTATCACTATAATACTTTCATGTGAGCAACAGCACTGCCAAACATTAAGAAACACATATAAATAAAAGATGAAAGCATATGTAAGTTGATTGAAATGAACAGACAATATTAAAATGTGATAAAAAAAGAAGAAGAAACCTAACAACATCTATGCAAGATATGAAAGTGGTGAGTTTGAAAAAGACACCAAGATTATTATGGCATTGAAAAGGAAGGCAATAGTAAAGTCTCATCTTTGAAGGCTGAATATGTGTCAGGAATTAAATTGTCTTGAGGGAGTTTTCACCCCAGATGGTTCCCGTCCACAGCTGGATGTGCCATGGGTTTTGTGGGAAGAGTGGGACCATGCAGTACGTTGTCATCCTTTTCAGAAAGGAAACTGAAGGGAGTAATTTTTCCTGAGAGGCATTGAGGATATCTGTATCTCAGGCCTATATTGATGTCTGGATAGGTTGAACATGAAAGAAAACTGACCATAAACCTGGTGTGTTGTCTTGAAAACTAAGATGATCTCCTTAGCATAGCATTGTCATCCCCATCCTCTTCAGTCCTTAAGGAAAATTGTCTCATGTTCAGTGCCCATTGGTTCGTTTTAATGTTTCTTACTGACAGTGGAATATAGATGAATGTGTTGGAATTTTTTTTTAAAAGGGGGGGGGGGGGGGGGGGGTAAGAGGGATGGGTGTAGTAGATTTGTAAAAAAAAAAAGTCCCCAAGGTAAGTATGTAGGCTGATAGTGAGTTTTCGTTCTTAAATCTGGAGTGCTTGTATTGAAAGCATGTGTATGCAGAAGAAGAAAAAGAGTGCCAGATATTTGGGGGCACAAGATCCCAGTTCCAACTTTTTCTACATGTTCTCCTCCTGAAATGTATGTTATTTAAGCAAAATATTTCTTGGTGTTATAAGGATATATTCCTTTCACTTAAAAACAAAACCATTTTCCATCAGTAGGTTTTCATTTTGTTGTTGTTGTTGTACATTTCTACATTTGTCACTGAGAAATTTCAAACAATAAACAAGAAAGGTAACTTTCATTCCAAAAGAGGTAACTCCAGCCAGTAATTCTTGTATTGCACCCAACCAGCGCAAGGAGGTCTTCTCTGTTCCCTGTTGCCATTTGTCTGTATGCTAAACATGGTGACCAGCATAAACACCTTTGATTTGTTGTCACATAGCTTTTCTAGTTTGCAAGGATTAAAATTACCTGTTTGTGTGTTCTTTGTATCAACAAAATACTTTATTGTGAAGAAAAAACCTGGGGTGGGGTTTGATTAAAAGGAGAGGATAATAAAACATGGTGTTGTTGTGGAAGAGACAGGCAGAAGGGGAATCCTAAGGAAGGAAAAGTGATACTTAAAAATGAACAAAACAATTACAGCACAGATTATGGGAAGAAAGGGTATGGGACCAGAAATGGCCATTGACATTGGCCTACATTTTCAATTGTTGGATCAGAATCAAGAGATCAAGAATGGAGATGACATTTTTTTCTGTATTGAGGATTCCATATGGGCAGTATGATGAGTGCTGAATGGGCTCTTGTTCATTTTCTCCCCTTCTTCTCATGGGAGCCATTGGGGGCACTGCACTGAAGAGGTGTTTACCAAATTCCATCATTTATGTTGGTCTTGTGTAGAAACCTAAGTCCTTGTAAATGTTTTCACTTTAACTTTCTCCAGTGTTGTTGGTCCACCATATTTTGGAATTTTGGGGGGCACTAAATGTGATTTAGAAATTATATGATTTGTTCAAAATCAGTTTGACAATCATCCTACAAACAAAATCCCAGTTTAGAAGGTCCAGCACTTTGGTTTCACTTTCTGTTCCAAACTGCTGATAAAATGGACAAGGAACTGACAGCTGGTCAGAATTATTAACTGCATGTCTGCAAGAAAGGATTTTCTTTTTGTTATGGAAGGATACATTTGAGTGATTTGTCATGTGTGAATAATGCAAACAAAAAATGCTCAAAAAATTAATTTGGGCACAGTCATTGGTCAAGTCAGTATGGAAAACAACATGCAAAGTTGTTGTTGTTGTTGCGCACATGTGTATGTGTGTGTGTGTGGTGTGGTGTGTGTGTGTATGTGTGTGTGTGTGTGTGTGTAAAACAGTGTCCACACAATCTTTCCTTGCCAAAAATGCATGAGTGCTGAATATTTGTTATTAAATCCATACACCAACTTACTGCATTATGTTTCATATTGGTGCTAAAGCTTACTATACAGTGTAACAATGGCATGTGCTGATAATTCATGGTAAGTTTTGGTATTGGCTAAATAATGATCAGTGTCAGCTGCAGCATAATCTCTGTGTAGTGATTGTGAAACAATTTCTGTATGGTCTTGCTAGCATTTGATACATTATGGCATATGTTTGTATTTTAGGTTGCTTGTGGAACTATGTGTGGAACAGCAGGAGATATACGTTATCATAGTCATTATTGTCTGCTGTCTTTTGCCATGTTGTCTGATGATTTCAGTGTTTATTGTGTATCATCTTTGGTTTGTAAGTGACATACTAGCACATAAGAGATTTAGCTTCTCCATTTTTGCTTAAAAAAGGTATATTCATTAGAGATGTGGCTTTTTGTGAGATGAGAAGTGTGTGTGTGTGTGTGTGGGTGGGGGGGGGGGGGGGGGGGGGGGGGGGGGGTATGCGAGTGCTAATATTATATATATATATTTGTTATCTATTTTTATCCAAGGTATTACTTACATCTTAAGGTAGATGTCCTCATTTGTAACTAAATGTGAGTTAGTTTTGCTTTTGTTATGATCTGATCAGATCTATGTTTGTCACATGTGTCAGCCACATCAGACAGGAAAACCCCAGTCTTGTAGGAGGTTGTGGTTGGTTGGGCTTTATGTCCTCCTGGGTTTCCCATGTGGGACATTTTTTGATTATGCTCTGGGGACTTGTAGGAGAAAGACCCTGCTGTATTTATGACCAATCAAAATCAGTGTTTTGGCCCCTGCAGGGTGTGCTACTTAATGCGAACCAATGACTGTGTGCCTCTCTGCCTTGGTACCCTGCATCATGTGACCTGGAAATGAACTGTAATTGGCTCCCAGGAAAACTGAGAAGACCAAACAGTCTGTTTTATCATTGCATATGGGGGTGGGATAGCCTATTGGTTAGAGCATTGGCTTGTGATTTGACGACCCCCCATTTCGAGAGGATTTCCCCCTGGAGTTAGCCCCAAAGTCCTTCTGATGAGAAGGGGGGGGGGGGGGGGGAGTTGGCACTTGTGTTAACTGCTGGGGAAAATATTCCTTTGAATGGGATTCGAACCCAGGTCAGCAGATCACAGGTACAATGTGCAATGCTCTAACCAGCCATCCCATCCTGTTCTGTTGACACTTCAGCCTACTTCAACTCTGGTAGCCAAGTTTTTGGTGTGACATAATGTTGACACTTAGATCAGTCACACATGGGAACACCTCCTCCACTGTTATGATCATGTGTGTGTGTGTGCCTTCGTGCATGTGTGTGTGTGTGTGTGAATGAGAACAAACATTAATCATGTACATTGAAGTATGCTTGGGATCTTGACTAGTCCGCTTTTGATGCTGCCTCCCCTCACCCCACTTGTTGTTTATAACACTTTCTTTTGGTTGTTGTTTACTTTGTTATGGTATCATTTTTGAATGGAGGTTAGTGCAAACGAGTTCAGATTATTCAGTTGCATCCTGTGATTGATAACCTTCATACATTTTTCTCTTTGTTTTTCTAACACAATTCATGTTCTCTTAACGAAAATCAGTTTTGCTTTGAGTGACTCATAATTTAATTGCAAATCCTGATGGATCATATTAGGACTGAAGTGGGGTCATCAATGGTTTGTGGCAGTCCTTGTTGAGGCATTTTGTTGATTTTATCATCTTTTTTTCTTCAGTATATGAAGTCGTCATACTTTAGATATTGCAAAGAAGGATTTAGAAATGTGTGAGAGGTACATATCATGACTTGTGATGTTGGTGCCCTTTCAGGCAAATTAAATAACCATGTTTATGATGAATTCATGACATACCTTCTATAGAAAAAAAGGTGTAACAGGTCTACTCCAGGTCTAATGTGTTAAAGTTCCCATTTTTCCTTTAGTTAAAAATAATGAAGTTTTTAAATTCTTCATAGATTTTACATAATTTGAACAAAGGAGAGTTTTATACCAGATCCACTGCAAGTCAAAATGTACAAACTTTCATATTTTCTTTCTGTTTCCTAACATCTTTCAAATAGCATAAATTTTCACATTTGTTGAATGAAGACATCTAGAATATTTTTCAGCACTGAATATGTACTAGTTATCGTGCTACAATCCCAGATAAAATAAATATGCCAATTGCATATTTAAAAAAACTCATGATGGAATGCATGGATGTTTTAGCCAATTCTAAGAATACCAATAAAAATGCTAGAGACATGGTTGCTTGAAGTTTTTTTTAGCCATCTCTCATCTATGTGTTTTCAATAAACTGGACTTCTAAGGAACATAGTGAATTCACATCTTCTGTGTTGAAGTGAGGTCATTAACCTTAGAATGCAGTCCCCTCTTTTCTGCTCTGTAATATGTTTGCATTATGTTACCAAGCCTTAGTGGAAAAAAATGCTTTGACAGAATCTTATTATTTGGATTATTCAATACTGAGTTGTCTAATCTGTTCATAGTGTGTGAAATTAATTTGTGTTGCCAATGATATGTGTAATTAGGAATTCAACTTTATGTAAACTTTGTGTACATTTAAAAACATACATATGTGACTAATTTCATTTGTCAAACCAATTGAATGAGATTCATGCAAGGGAAAAACTCATATACTTCTCCTTTGACTAAATGTTCAGATTTGTAGTGTGTGTGTGTGTGTGTGTGTGTGTGTGTGTGTGTGTGTGTGTGTGTGTGTGTGTGCGCGCGCGCACGCGCACATGCTTGTGCTTGTATGGGAGTGTACATTGGAAAATTTTAAAGAGCATATAATTTTGTAGGCTCACACCATATTAGATTTCTGTTCTTCTGAACCTCTGGCAATAGAATGTTTTTTTCTGCATTTTGTTTATTATATTGAGTACTCTCTCTCTCTCTCTCTAATCTGCTTTCTGGCTGTGATTTTTCCACAAATTGAAAAACAGTGATGCTGATAGATTAATTTCTTTTTTCTAAAAACTTTAGACAGATTCTCAAGCGCTGGGTTTTTGTTTTGTTTTGTTTTTGTTTCGTAAGCATTGTATCATGAAGTTCAGTTGTTGTTTTTTCTTTTCCTTTTTTTCACACAACTTGTATTTGAAAAATATTATTAGTGGTGATGAAATGTATGTATATTTTGAACTTATTTGTCCGTCCAGATTGAAAAATCTGTGTGCAAATTTTGGGCTTTTTTTGGTTTTGTTTGCTTTTTTCTGATTTTTATTTTAAATAGAAAAAAGGGAGTCATTTTATCATGCCTTTGTTGCCAAGAAAATAATGTTTATGTATACTTTTATGTGCTTCTTTTAGCTGTTAGTGTGTGTGTGTGTTATTTGTGTACTGTTTAAGTATTGTGGATAAACATTTTATACTTTTCTTTATTTAGCTTAGCTTTTGTACACAACACATAATAAGTGTGATCTGCGATGTTGTGTTGTAATGTTTCCACACCTATGCCCTTGTTTGTACAACTGTTTAGGTTGAACATACATAATAATCATGTTTGTTAAGGAGAAGACTTTTTTCCCCAAAGAAGTAAAAGGTAGAATATGAAATTAAGATATGCAAGTCGATTCTTCAGTATGCACACGTGTACATGCGTACACGCGTAAGTGCACACACACACTGTCTTTCTTGTTGTCATGGGTAAACCTAATATCCAGGCAACAGAACATTATTACTGCGCCTACTTTTTAGGATTATACACACAAGACATTCTCTTTGCCTTGACTGCTCAAGTTTCTAAACCAAAGAATATCATTTGGTTTATCATTGATTGTTTGTAGTAGTTGGTACACTGGTTCATTACTTTTGGTAATGATAGAATAGTATTATAGTTCCTTATTACTTGTGTGGTCCATTATTATTTATAATAGTAGAATATTGATGTGATTTTTATGGGATTTTACTTAACGCAAAATGGCACTTTGTTCTTTTATTTTGACTCCATTTGCATTAAATTTTGTGCTTTCAGTCATAAAAATGAAAAGTTTCTTCCTATATAATTACTGCAAAGAAACTGAAAGACAGTCTTATGCTATCAATTTTAATGCTCGAAAAAGGTGGGAGGTTTATTTCCCCAAAACACATGAAAATACTGGTTCATTGGTAAAATTATTCACCAAACTGCTTGCATCCTATCACTGACTGTAGAAATGAGTTATGTTAAAACCCTGCATGCATGCACACACACACTCTGGCAGACTCCATTAAATTTGGTGTTTTTTTTTTAAAGATTTCTCTTCTTCACTCAGGGAAAGACACAGGGTAGGGTAGAGTAGGTAGTGAAGGGTGTTGTACATTGTGAATGCCTGGATAGAAGATTTCTGTTCTCATAGCTCTGTGTGTGTGTGTGTGTGTGTGTTGTGTGTGTATGTGTGTGTGTGTGCAGTCTTTGTGTGGCATTACTTTGCTGTCATGACAAATAAATATTTCTGATTTTGTTACCGTGTGTGTGACTTGAGTTTCTTGAGTTTGCTTCAGGGAGAATAAGGAGAAATTGTGACTGCAACAAGACTCCTTTAAGAGCTCCAGGAAGTATTATTGTTTATTGTTAAGTCAGATATTTTAAATGAAGTTTGTTGTTTTATTATAAAATTTTATCTTTTTTATCTTTTTTATTTTTTTTAGATTTTTAAACTGTCACGATTGATTTTTATTTATTTTTTTATTCTTTATGTTAGTTCTGTTTTGACTTTTAAAAAATGAGTTCTCTCACAGCACATGAATATGAGTGCATATTTAAATGTAGGTTCTGCCTGATTGTAAGAAAAGAAATAGCGCATGAGAATTCAGTGCACAGAATGTTTTCCCATAGTGCTTTTTTTAAAGATTGCCATATTGTCTAGGTTCTTCCTCCTCATCAGAAAAAAAGCATGTAATATCAGTGGAAATAATGTTTTTGATAGTGTTTTTCTAAGACTGCCACATGAACAAGCTTTGTAGAAGCTTGTAGTGTTATCAGTTGTAGAAGAATGGAACCAGTGCATTAGCGATCAGATGTCTTTTGCAGACTGTTGTTTGAGGCTTCAACAGATAAGTAACAAGGTGATGGCATGTCAAAGCAGTGTCAACACTGGAGCAAAAGACAGAGTACTTTACGGCAGAATACCGAAGCTTGAAGACAGCTTTAGTAGTTTGTTCGTTCACTGTGGTGGTAGCCCCCAAAATAATGTGGTACAAATGCAGCTGTGCATGTGTAAGCAGGGTGGGGAGCAGAGGTGTCTTTCCACCAAAAGCACTTCTGTTCAGGTGAATTATTTCAGCTACTTGGGGTGGCTGTAAGCCGGTAGTTACTGAAGTCACATATGGTACTGTTGAATGGGTGATTTGCCACATGAACAGATTGGGATGGTTTTTTTGTTCCCTGGCTAGAGCTGTGAGGTTCACCAACAGTAAGGTTTATGCTATGCAACTCGTTTTCCCCATACCATTTAGGTAGCCACATTCCAATTTTGGGGAGAACAAATGGTTTAATCTGGGGACTCTGACAGCCTTCACTTCAAACAACAAACATCACACCAGTCATCATTTCACACTTGGATACACATACTTTATTAAAATTCAGAGGACGTAAGACCAGTGTGTTAAAAAGCTGTGGACAGAGTTATCAGTACTATGCAGAGTCATCGTTGATACACACACAGTTAAGCACATGGACTACTTCAAGATACAGTCCAGTCAGTAATCTACATCTCTTTGCAATGCCAAAGAGAGATCAAGAAAAAAGATTTCTCCTTTAAACCTAACTAACAAAAGAGTTCTAACGAAGAGCTTTCCCCTACAAATTTGATTGCTGAACTATTTACATATGACATAACAAGACGTAGCGTTTCAAACCGTCACCTACAGGATGTGATGTTTCAAACAGTCACATATAGGATGAAATGTTTCAAACAGTCACATTTCGGATGTAATGTTTCAAACAGTCACCTACAGGATGTAATGTTTCAAACAGTCACAGTGCCTGAAATCTCCACCGTAATGAAGCCATGAATTTCATGGAGACACTCACAGCTATTCCATGTTCAGATGATACTGTTACCCCTACTACACTTACCTACAAAAAAAGCACAACATTTCGAAAAGTCAATGGCATGGCTTTTTTGTCTGTTTTTTATTTTACAAGCTGGATTCTGATGAAGAATGCCGCACACCTAACCATCGGCCCTGAGATGGATTTCTTGAAAGAGCTGGTTACGACTGCAAAACAAAAAAAGCCAAAAAAGACTCCAAAAACAACCTGGCATGCACAACATCCGGACGAGGTAACAATCTCCAAGTATCTCCCAGTGTAAGGGATTATCTTAGTTCAGTACTGCTGTAAAGAATGTAAACCATTCTCTAATCTTGTTCTTGATGGCAATGGAATGTATCAAAACTTAAGAAAAAGCCCCAAACGTGTTGCTTCCTGAATACTTGCAAAACAAAATATACAAATAGGAGTAGTGATCAAAACAAATCTCTGTACACAATAATTCAGAACTGAACTTACCCGCACTCGCTGTAATTAATGCATTGATATTTATTTGGGGGGGCAAACTCCCTAGTTCAAGTCTTCAGAAGCAAAATTCACTGACAGGTGATCCCAATTTCTGATACTATCTTTTACACCTAGACTGAGAAGAATGAAACCACCAAGTGTTTTTTCTTGCTTCTGGGGTCCTGACAGAAAACGTCACACAAGCTTGAGCATATTTGAGTGAATACCAGTCACAACTAGTCTACACCACTGATGATGACCGCAGCACAAACATAAAAAAGACTTGAACCACAAAAAAAAAAGCTTTTAAGGAAAATTCATGATTTTTTGTGTGATACAGTCACTGCTACAACAGAGATCACACATAACATCAAGACAGTATTGGTTTTTTATTTTTCAGAGAAAGAATTTGCACAACTCTCAAACAACAGACTTTTTGGACATATTTTGAAATTTTTGCATCCAGTGGTTAAAAAATATTCGTTATTTAATTTTTTTGCCCTTAACATTTTTCAGAGAAGCTTACATATAGTGAGTCTGACTTTCAATAACATCACCATCACAAAAGAGATCAGTCACCTGCATAAAATGTAAATGACTTGGATCAAAACTATGTAAGCATGAGCTCACCAAGTAGGCCTACACTTTTTAAAAAATGAGCATGCCACTTAAAACTTCAGTTTTAACTTGCAGTTCAATCACACGAATCTTTGGATCAGCTCTTTCATGAATATGTAGCATTGCAGCACAGAATCCTGGAGAAGACCAAAGCACACACAAAATGTGACTCCTATCATTTCTTGTAGATATGAGAATATGCACTTCATCACCAAAACAAAATCCCTATGAAAATATCTCCAAACAATTCAAAATCAGAACTAACTCCATTTTGGAGAACAAACTGCCACTGATGGGGAGGACAGACAATTAATCTCCATTGCTGATGATCACTTACAGCTTTTCCTTTCAGACTATGTGACCCTGCCTCTTTCTGACACTTTCATAACAACAACAAAATCTGTCAATTTGTGTCACAGAGGTAAAAAAAGAGAAAAGGTTTTCTTACTGGAAAGCAAGAAATTTCTAAATAGCTGCCCCCCCCCCCCCCCCTCCCCTCCCAACACGTTTAAAACTTTAGTTTTGCAGCCTTCCATATAGAATGTATGTCACTTTGAACAGGCTTGAATGCATGTAACATACATGAGTGCATTCATGTGACTTTGATTTTAAACATATCTGAAAACGTACATAAGTGCATACATTTGGCATTGGTTTTCAATAGATTAGAACATTTGCAGCCCATGATCTTAAGCTGCAATAAAGGGAGTCCACATGAAGAAACAAATCATTGTTCATGGAGTCAGAGAAAAGCACTGAGCTGCTGACTGCTCTCCCTGCTGTTTGCGCTAAAGATAAAAATCAGTGCACACAGCATGGTTAAAAAAAAAAGAGTGCCATCATCGTTATATGCAGGATTAAGGATTTTTACTCTGTAAGGGCTGTTTAAAAGAATGTGTGACATTTTCTTTTCTTTTTTTTTCTAAAAATATCAAACAACGTAATGCTAAATTCACACATGCATACAAACATTAGAAATGATAGAATTTTTTTAAAACAAGAGAGAGAGAAGGGGGGAGAGAAAGAGAAAGAGAGAGAGAGAGAGAGAGAGAGAGAAAACAAAGAGAATGTGATCAAACTTTTATGTACAACTTTGAAAAAAAAAACAGAGCTGAAAGTATATGAAATACAATAAAATGCAACAACTTGAAACCAACAAAGTTTTTCTTGTTGAAAACAGACTTGGCTGAATGCAGTACTGAAACATAAAACACACACCATAACAACAAAGCAACACTGCCACAGTTTAAAATAAACACAGTCTAATATGTCCACTTGACTTAAATAAGCCCAGGGAGAAAAAAAGTCAACAAGAACAATAACAGTTAAAGATCAACTGCAGATCTTATTTTCTCCAAAGAAAGAACTTTAAAAAAGAAAAAAAGAAGGAAAAAAAAAGATGATCACAGAGCAGCTCCTATTTTTTCCCATTCAAATCTGCAAAAAAAGAGATCTTATTCCACCATAGAAGAAGAGATCAGCTCACTTGAAAGGGATACTTATGCTGTGAATGGAAAAAAAAATCGCAGGATCGAGCGCTCTTGAAGTTGGTTAACCATTGCTTTTAGAGAGTCCATTCTGGCAAATGTTTTTCTTTCACAGTCTGAAAGACTGGATGCAAAGGGGAGTGTACACACAATACTAAAGCCACTAACCAAGCAACCCACCAGCAACAATCAGTGAAATATGTCCAAACGCAAGAGAAACAACCCATGGATAAAGTATCTAAACGCACAAGTCCAACACAGGAAAAAAGAAAAAGAAGATACCAAAAAAAAAAAAGGTATGTGGTTGCGTCAAGTACAAATACAAAAAGAATTACAAAAATAATCAAAATACACACACACACAATCCCAAGTACAAGAATACACTTACGCATGAACAAAAAAAGGTTAAAACTTTTTTTTTTTAAATGACATTTTCGAAAGAACATTGGGGGGAGGAAAACATGATAAAAAGCAATACAATATTAAGTTTTTGCGCTGAAGTATGCCCATACAATTATACAAAAATAGCCACACTCAACCTCTGATTAAGCAATATACACAAGATAAAGCAAAATACAAAAAACAACAACAACCCAACAACAAACAACAAATCTTCAAATACAAAATCACACACACATAAAGATACTTCTGTACATGTTTGATATGATATGGCATGTATCATTCATTTCACAATTCATCAGCAACACTTTCCCATACAACCAATGGCATCCCCCATTTTGCATATGTTGGAGCTGAAAAAGATGGCAGAAGTCAATGCTGTCAACCCGGCTGTCTCTGGAAAAAAACAACTCTACAATAATCCTGGCTACATGGCCTGTGCATAAACCTACAGAACCGCTCACAAAGAAACATGCGTTCATTTTCTATGAGCAATTTCTTGGCATGGGGGGAGATTTTCTTTGAAAAAAGAAAAAAAAAGCCTAAAAGCTACATCAGTATCACAAAACCAGCATTTTACAACTGAAAAAACCCCTCCTTTACTGGTTTACTTCTATAGAGAAAAAAGCTTCCCTTGCTTTTTTTTCATGCTCTGATTTCTTCAATGCCTTTTTCTAAAACACTGACAATCATCAGTCAGTTAGTATATATTATAATCTGGCAGGTGATGCTGCTCATGTTCAATAATTTGACAGGAATACCCTACAGCTTACTGACGGCAAAAAAGAAAAGACGATCCTCATAATCCTACTGGTGGCTGGATCATCCACATCCTGAACAAATTACCGGTAAGTGGGGCAAGATTCAGCCATAAACCCACAACAGGGTGAGTGAGACCTTGAGAAGGGAAGAAGAGAAACGGATGCCAGGATAAGCAGAATCGTTGCAAGAGTTAGAAATGAAAGCTGCTTGGATAAATTTCAAACTGACCATTTATTACCATTTCATTCCAGGCAAATGATTGATGAGGGAACCAGCCCAGTATTCAATCCACAAGCAGGCACCAGTTTTGCCAAAAGCAAACAAGCAGCTTTCAAAACACATACCGCTCCTCCGTTACTGCTGCGTGTTCATGGGTTAGGATAAACAGTATATGATTTATATACACCCTCGCAGGACTATCCAGTTCTACTAAGATAGTGGACATCGCTCTGCCAACAACATGCTCAACTTTACCAGCAGGTTTTGGTTGACCATTTAGGGGCCAACCTTAATGAGTTTGCTTATGCTTTTATCAAGGTCAGTCCAGTATCATCTTCACAACAATACAATGCGGATCCTACAAATGCATTTTCCCAATCTGTACGCGTTTTCACACACACACACACATCTCATTCACCTAATAAGTAGTACAGTGTGTACACAAAGTTCCTCATGCCCAAGCCTCTTCCAACCAATTCTGGCCATAGTGCTATCACAGAAGCCCTGTTTATCTCAACTTACCAAAACCCGGCATTTACATCATCACAACGGCCACAGAAAATTGCCTACTTTCTTCATTTCACTATGTTAAAAATGTTGAGGAAAAATAAGCCCTGGAATGAAAAAACAGTAACACAAAAATGAAAGAGGAGGAAAAACACAATTCCAAATACACAAAACACAACCAAACAATCCACCTAAAACACCACAACAAAGAAACAAACCCAAAACAACAAACATACAATCAAATCAGGACCAAAGTAAAAGAAAAGATCATGCTTTTCTTTAACTGTTAGACGACTTCGGTTTAAAAACCATATAACAAAACAGATGACATAATCAAGATTTGAGTTCCTCCAAGAGTGCAAAGCTTGCATCACAAAGGTGATATTTTTTTTCTTTCAGCTGTTTGACTACTTTACAGGAGCAGAGACTGCGTCACCTGGTGATCCTTCAGGACAAAAAATGGAGTTCCTATTATCCTCCACAGAGATAGAGGCAGGTGACAGGTGAGAGTACTTCAGTTTAAAAACCAGATATCACAAGACGACAGAACGAAGATTGATTTCCTTCAAAGCTCATGTCCCCACCAGTTTATGTGCACGAGCAGATTTCTCAAGATGGTACAGCAACCCTTTCTTTCTGAAATTCCAAGAGCTATGACTAGATTTTTCAGTTGATGAAGTTCACAATTATGACTTTCAGAGCCATATGCCATCTTCCTCAGCTGAAAAATAAAGTCAGTCAGTATCTTAGGGGCTGATGTGCACAAGCCTTATGGAAATAACAGATCTTTCTTTTAGATACTTGGCAGGAAAAGATCAGATCGAGTATCAGGCAAAGTCAAAACTGGAACCATTCCACTGCTCACACAATGACATCAAACTAAACACACATATTATTTTCTCAGGTTACCAACAAACGGACAGCAATATTATTATGCTACACAGTAACTCTTATACATACAAACATGGAGCATAGTTAGATATGATATGTAAACAGTGCATCACAAAATCAGAAATTCGGCAAAATGCTTTTAACAAAAGGGGAAAGGGAAAAAACCTCCCCCTTTAAAAAAAGAAGAAATCTCAACCAAAATGGCTAAAAAGAGAGAGCTGTTGAATATGCATTACTCAAGGACAATAGCAGCTGATACAGATCACTTTCAGGGTAATTTATAATCAATAAGTCTCTGGCCAGTGAAAGCTGAACAAACATACATACTTTCTTTTTTCTTTTTATCCGCCCATGGGAGAAGGGGAGGGGGGGGGGAGAGAGCTGATGTTACAGTGATAGCATAAAAAGTTATTCACAAGTTGTTTAAGGCAGATCAATGTAACAGAATCAAGCATTACTCCTTCACAAACACTTCAAGCCATGTGCAGGGGAAAAAAATACCTCAATCAAACATACTTTTAAACCACAACAAAACTAAATAAGAAAATGATATTGTCCTAACTCTACTAACTGAAATTCGTACAAAATCAGTCTTGGGTGGTTAGTTATTTTCTTTTTTTCCCTATACAAATTTCATCTTTAGCTCTCTCTGCCTGTGGATCAGGGACTATAAACAAGTTTCTTTAGCTGAAGGGAGTATCTTTTTCTACTTCAGCTTTCTTTCAAACATTTCACAACCTGCTGGGGTACAAATCTGACCACCCCATTGGGTATAACATGATATTCCCTCTTGCTTCATGTCCCAGTACTAACCTATCTCATAAAGGCTAACAAAACAAAAAAAAAGAGTCAAGCGCTTTAAAATTTACTACACAGCAGGAGACATTTTAGCCACAAACAAGCCAACTTGTTCTTACGTTTCAAGCAGACACTGACGATCATAGACCAGCATTCAAACCACACTGAGTTCATTGGTGGAAAAGAACCAAAAATGGCTGCAAAATGTAGCCACCTGGAGCATTGATCAGTTAAAAAACAAAAGATAAAAACAGCAACCAGATGGAGAGGCCTTGCTTTGAAAGGCTCTCAAATAAAGCCAGGGAGTGGCATAGGAATCAAGACATTGGGATGGAGTGGGGAGGGGTGGCGGTGGAGTTCTGAAATGAGTTTGTCTTCATCCCCCTTACGGAATATTTGAGAATTCTTTTCAACACTTCATCACCTTTTTGATTTCTGACAATGCACAAAAGACAGATTGGAGAAACTGTTTTAACCCCACTTTCTCATACAAGGAATTTTTTTTTCAAATCTACATTTCCACGAACCTCCTATCTACTCATTTTGTCTCAATCTCTCTTCTTTTTCTATCATCAAAACTGACACTTCGCTTTGGAACTTTTTGCCATATTCTGAAAACTTAAGATGAGAAAATGATTTTTTTTTTCAGACTAAAAAAACCCACTCAAACATGCATCTTATATTTTCAGATGCCTTGTAATATGTGGTTTAATCAAAACAATAGCAAATGTTACAATGCAATGTTAAAATAATGCTCATAAACATACTTTGTATTTCAAGAATGAGAGCTAATTAGAATACTCATTTGTTACTCCTCCTTTACAACACCCCTACAACTCTCCTGACACACAGACAGTGTCAGAAATGCCAGGATAACCATCTTTGCCACTACTGGAAAAGCAATATCAACTATCAAGGGAGACAAATCTGTCAAGAAGACCTCAAAAGGATGTTTCAATGGGTTTGAGTTAAATCTTTGTGAATGGCTTTTAACACTTCTTAAGAAGTTTAGTCTTCACAACATTTTTATTCAGTCTGATTTACATAAAGGTCTCTTACACCTGATAAGTCCTATTTTGCAGGGGAGTGCATCATTTTTTTTTTTTTGGAGGGGGGGGGGGGGGTGGTTAACTGTCCCCAACTTCCACAACCAAACTAGAAGCATGCTGCTGCCTACCAAAACCAAAATGTATTGCATCCATATTGTTAATTTCTGTCATGAAAGCACTCTTCCTTAGCTGGTAACTTGAATACTGCACAGGAGCAGCTTTAAGTCAGTCTTCAGCCCTTAGTCACAGAGGCTTGGTCTATTAAGTCTCATTAATAAATTAAAAAAAAGGATTGGCAAATATTGCACTGGAAAGGAGGGAGGACAATTTTTTGTAAACAGTTCCTTCCCAAAAATGCAAACGAGGGAGAACATCATTGATGCATAAGGTTTTGTCATTTCAAACTTTTGCCTCTCAAACTGTCTGCTGCTTCAACATTTTCTGTGCTTTCATCTTTTGCTACTATGTTTATGAAAACATCAAATTGTAAAAAAGGATACCAGACTTGTTTTTCATGGAGCTTGCTGCAAGTAAAGCGTGAAAAACCTTCATTCAGAATGCATATTTTAAAAATGAATTACAATTGTTTTTCAATCTTGACAGTTGACAAACAATCTAGTCATTAACACTGTCTCTATAAAACAGACCCACTACAGAATAAGAGTACTTGTTCCCCAGGGTTGCTATACAAAATATAGAATATATTCAGACAGCCTGATAACAAATCTTCATGATTGTTGAACGTTCTCCAGCTGAACACGCTGGGGTTTTCACCTGAAGATGCCCTCTGTCTCACTCTTCACACCTGGGAATCACTGTGGGACTAAAAGTACACCCCCGATGAGAAGTTTGCCTGTGTGGCTGGTTTCAAATATCTTACCATGCAGATAGCTATACCAAGGACTCGAGACTTGTTTCTTTCTACCTGCATACCTTTACTGCCTGTACTGCTCTGTCACTCAACAGGATCATTTACCTGTAACTCTGGCATTACAGTCTATGAGCTTCATTGCATATGAAATGTCTTTCAAATCTCTATCTGGCATAGAAGTATTGCATAACAAACTCTTTTCACGTCTTCACCATACTGCTGAGTACAGTTATAATATCAAGTACACTTGCTACAAAAAAGAAAGGTAAAAAATAAGCTCTGTGAATATTGCTCGGATAGAGCTCTCTGCCAAAGAATCTCACTGAGGCACTTTGCAACTGATATCAGTGGTTTTCATCATAAGAACAAGAAAAATATTGAAAAACTGAATCAACCGAGAAACAGAACATTCTTTTGACAGATCAAAGTTGTTTCAGTGTGGAGTATTCAATATTTACAGCTTCCACAATGTCAACATCTTTCAAATATATATTAAAAAAGAACATACTCTGACCATTTTCTCTCTGCCATCCTCTTTTTTTCCAACGTCTTTTCCAATATGAATTGCAAACACAAAATATGTACAGCTGTGGACTAAAATACCAGACCTCCCTGTCGTTTTTGAACATGGAATGTTTGAAAGATGTACAACAATACTGGCATCATCCTGAACATGAAACAGTATTAGCACAAAATGAAACAGTATTAGCACAAAAAGCGACCCAAATGGCAACAATGGGTTGTTATCCTTAACTCCAACAGAAAGCCAACAACAATGTAAGTCATGACAACACACAGGACCAGAGGTCCTTGGACAGCTTTCAGAAATCCTCTGACCGACTTTACAAGTGGGGGGGAAGGGAGGGGGGGGGGGGGGGGGGGGGGCATGCTGTCAAATGACAAAATAGTCTGATGATTATCAACTCCTCCAAGTGAAATGCATACAGTTTTTGATGTCTGAATACTCTTATGCAATTTCAAGAAAATCTACTTTCATTGTCTGAGAGTCATCCCCAAAAGTGAGCTGCCATCTTGTGCAGGGGAGACAATTACTGTGCAATTTCTTTGTGAAGAAAACAGAAAAAAACACCACCACCACCACCCACTGGAGATAATACACCTGTCACTACTGACAAACTTGTGAAAGACAATGCCACAAAGCAAGGCTTTTTGTGGCTTCTACTTATAGAGTAAATCAAAGCGTGTCAAGAACAGTTTGCACAAGTGTTTCCTCTTGTCACACTAGTAAGTTTGCCTATGAGACAACTTTCACTACTTTTAACAAACCCACTCATTTTCTAGCTGGGGACCTTTTGGCAGCTTTTCTTTCACAAGAACAGGGTCAGAGTTGTGCACCATCAGCCCTGAATCCATCTTGAAATGAGAATGTGTATGAGCGAGTGATTCAACCAGCTGAGGTGAAAAAACCACCCTACCTACCCTTGTTTGCATCTTGTGATAAACAACTGAAATCTTAACGCTAGAAGATGCACTAACTTTTGTTTAGAAAAAAAAAGTTAAACAAACCATACATGTAATCATGTTTTTGTTTATTTTAATAGCAAACAATAAATGATGTCTATTGTTACAGCCTATCTTGCCATTTGAGAGAATGTCCCCATAGATAATCCTATGAAACGTCTACCAGCCATCTTAAAGCAAAATATTTCTCAAGCAGGTACACTGCTTCAACATTAACACCACTCGTTCCTAACATGCAGACATTCTTTGTGACCATCTCATTTTCCAGCTGTGAAAGGGTGTTGATGCGTATCCAATGCTTGGCAATAATCAGCCCATACAACTTCCACAGATTTTTTTTATATCAAAAAGAACAACAACAAAAGAAAAACATCTTCACAAATCCCCAAATCTGAATAAATAGAACAGAGATCCCTACTAGATCAGATCATTTTCCCATGACAAAGGATTACAGACAATGCACTGAATCAACAAACAATGGTAAAACATGACAATGGCTTCCCACAGTCTTTAACACCAGATCCTTCTTCCACAACAAAGGACTAAAAAAGAAAAACCACAACAAAGGACTAAAAAAGAAAAACAACCCTAACAAACCAACAAAGCTGTGGTCAGACAAAGCCAACAAAACTTAGCTTTCCTACACTCTTCTAGTCATCTTTCCCGGCTTTCCTCTCTATCTCAAGTGTCTTTCAACCAAGCCAGTGAGAAGGAGAGACACTAGGAGTCCTCTCCACGAGAACATGTTCTCTCTGACCCTGGCGGCTAGGACAACTCGAGCTTGCCTTGGACCTGGAAACTCTTGAACTGGACAGGGGGGCTGGCTGACCACACTGAGAGGAGCTGACAGCTGGTGACAACCACAAGACTGCCAGAAACTAGGAGTTTTCTGTGATAAAAATGGGCAGAGTAAGGTAGCTTTGCCTGACTTCAAAACAGCAATATTCCTACAATCCCTGCCCCCCTCCTTCCTGCATTAACAACAAACTAAATCACCATAAAGTACACGTGGTTTTTGTTGTTGTAAATATACATTAAAAAGTTCCATAAAACAAATAAAGATAACTAGAAAACAGAGGCAAATTTACTCAATTTAGTTTAAAAAAGAAGATACTGGTACAAATAACTGCAATGTACTTGATAAAATAACAATCTTTGCACATGTTGCCATGACAAACAACCTTCTCTTTGGAATCAATAGTAAAACATTAAAAAAAAAACGTTATGACAGTGAAAAAGGCACCCCTAAAAACAAACAAACAAATCCCCAATGAACTTTGCCTTTCCTGCTTCTCTGTCACTGTCTCTATATTGTTGCATGGTTCTGTTTTGCTCGCCCTTTTCAGACGCTGTTCTATCTGTATTCACAATACTTCACCCAACCACAAAATCTCATAGGCAGCATTCACAAATTCAACAACAAGTACATCAACAACCTATGTGGAAACACTTTTGTAAAGTTAGTGGTTGAAATTGCTCTTTTTCTTTTAAAAAGTGGAAACAGTTTTTAAAATAACTACACTTTCAATAAAAGGTATATTCCATATACTTGTTTTCTGACTAGAAATATATATTTATCTATATATCTACATTAGGTGCAATCAGTTAAAATACACAGTGTAGCTGTTTAACCATCTATACAGAGACAACCAGGATGCACTACGGTATGCAAACTCAAGACATACCAGCTTGTTAAGGCACAGACAGTTAACATGTTTGCAAATTCACTGGCCTTTCTGTTGTTGTTGAGTTTGCAAGTTCTCTGTGCTGGTATCTGATGGCAAGAAACCCATGATCAAGTGCAGGGAAAAGCCATACATGTGTGTATCTACACTGCTCCCCACCTGTGTTCCATTTCTCAACAAGGCTAAGACAGTAAATGCAAGTGCAGGCATACAGTAACAATCACAAAACTCTTCTTCTTTTCTTCCCCCACCCCACATCATCCAAAATCTCATTGCATATTCCGACAACCATCTCTGTCTTTGAAAAGCTGATTTGCAGCATGTGTGAACATGCACACACATGCTTGCATGCATGTACGCATGCACACACAGACACACAAACACACACACACAAACACACAAACCTCCCACCCACAAACCCACACCATTTCTCTTGTGGTTACTCCTCACCACTACCTGTGGATTTGCTAAAACAGTAGATCACAACCAGTGCCTCCTCCATCCTTCCACTCCCTCCTCCTCCTCTCCCTCAATCCCCACCCCCAGGTGACAGTGGTGGTGGTGGTGGTTCTCCTCTCCTCAGGCTGTGGACTCCATGGCGTACTTGGAGCTGGCTGGGGGTTTCTTGGCACAGCACGTCAGGTTGGCCAGCTTGGCTCGGATCACACTGGGCCGGTGCTGCAAGCAGAACACACACACTTGCCTTCACTCTCGGCACTCACACTCCAGTTTCTCCTGTTGCTGTCGTATACTGTGATGGGCTGTGTCGGCCCTAGTGTTCTGGGATGGGGGGTGGGGGGGGGGGGGGGGGGGGGGTGTCTTCTTTTCGCATTCTTTTTCTTGGCTAGAGCTCTGAGGTTCACCAATGATGGTGAGATTTTGTGTATGCGACCACTCTTTTACCCACTGTTTATGTAGCTGCATTCCGACTTCGGGATGGCCTTAGTTTAAACATTCAGCAAACAAGAATAAGATTGAAAAAGACAGACATACCAATTAGAAGTTTACTTTGTACTGGACAAAAACGGTTGTATGAACTTGAAATTTATATCGTATACTTTTAATATTTATGAAGAATTTTTTTTTGCATAAATGTCTGTATCTCTGTGCACTTGATTTTTAATTTTAGCCAGTGAATGCTTAAAAAAAACCACTTAAATTTTTTTGTGAAACGTTCACATGCTTACCATGACAAGATTTAAGCATCCATCAGCTAATCCTCAACAAAAAAGAAAAAAAAAAGAATGATTTCATACACAACACAATCCCCCAGTCAGAATACAGCTTCCTCAATGGTGGGCAAAAATGGTCAGAACTCTAACCAAGGAGCAATCCCCCCCTCACCCCCTAACCCCCCACTAAAAAACCAAAACAACAAACAAACAAAACAAACCAACAACAACAACAACAAAAAACCCCACAAAATGCCACAGTAAACTGTCTGAGCCTCAGGAATCAGTTTTGAAAGAAAACTTGCTGTATTTACTGGAAAAATGAATGGAGTTTTGTGCCAGCATCTTTTTTGAGAATCCAGTGTTAAGCAGTAGAATCACAAGAAAGAATTAATATGAAAAATGACCATTGCTGTTCAGTTAGCAGTTAAAAAACATACACTCTCTCTCTCTCTCTCTCTCTTCACACACACACACACACACACAACCAAACACACACACACACACACACACACACACACACACACACACACAGAGGCACCAGTGTCTCACCTCCATGAGCCAGATGCCAGAGGAGGAGGTGGGGTGGGTGTAGGCGTAGTACCCCCAGATGCCCACTGCGATAATCAGAATGGCCAGCATCACCGAAATGGTCACTGCTGCAGCCACACCCGCATCTGCCCACCATAACAATGTAATGATCAACTGTAACACATGCACTTTCTGACTGCTGACTGGCAAAAAAAAAAAAAAGAAAAAAGAAGAAGAAGAAGAAGAAAACCCTCTTCCTACTAAATGAAGATTTGATGTCTGTTTAATCTATCTGAAAATGAACAAACAAGAACACCCACCCAATCACCTCCCCAGACTTGTTGTGAATATGATTATTGACACAATTAACATGATGCATACTTTGGGACTTAAACCCTTCGAAGCATCAAACAAACAGAATGAAAGTATGATATATGATCTTACCATGTATTTAATGTTAATTTTATATAGAAAATTATTTTTTATGCAGATCTTATGATGTATGTTATATACAGTTTGTTGTTTGATGATCTGAAGGGTCTATGACCCAAAGTACTCATGTTGTTTGATGATCTGAAGGGTCTATGACCCAAAGTACTCATCATGTTTATGCTTTCAATTAATCATACTTACAACTGACTGTGTAATGCCCCCCCCCCCCCCCCCTCCCTCCCTTTGTACACACCATCAGAAACTTATTTTCTGCGTTGTGTGGTTAATCTTACAAGCTGTCTAGTCCACCTGGGCAGACTGTCAGCTACTTTGAATTTAAGAGCAAAACTGCATGTTTCTTACTATCTAGAGGCACAACTGTGATTTCTCTGAATTAAGAAGCAAAGCTGTGCAGTCTGTCTGAATTTCGTTTCTGATTGAAATTTGTGGCTGAATTTAAAGTAAAAAGGAGAAGTCAAAATTTATAGATATAATGAATTCATACTCTGCTTTGCTTGATTATACTGCTACAGCATCAGCTGTGATAATTCTCCTCACAGATCAAGTCAACCCCACAGTCTGTTCAAAATGACTATACTCAATGATTTTCACCTGAGATCAGCATGTAAGCACAGAGACTTTTTATAGAACACACTTACGTTAAGTTGACAAAACAACACCCCAAAATAGCATGAAGTAAGACAATTCTGCAATTGATTTATTAAATGTAAATATTGTACACAGTACCTCGCACCCACCTTACACAACCATGCAAATTCCTTTTAACTAACAGTCTTTTTCTCAGAGGATCTACAGCTTCATCATTTTCTTTGAAAACTGTGCAGACTGAAACTTGACTGCAACAATTTTTTTTTTCAACGCAATGTTTCATTTTGTCTCCCCCATCCCCCTTTTTTAAAACATCATTTTCACACAAAAATTTAATTATCCCCTACTATTTCAAAAGCACATAACACTTACATCTGAATTTGAAAAATAAACAAACAGAATCATATTCAAAAATGGTACTCAACATCTCTTTTTCTCTCTTTAGATTTTTTGGGGGTATCACCTATCACTTAATGTGGCAACTTTTACAGCCACAGCTTCTCAAAATTATTCTTCAACAAAGAATACATTTTTTTACCTGCAGATATCAACCTCACATGCTCTGGAAGCTCGCATCCTACATATACCTTATCCACCTTTTGCAGAAGAGTAGGCCAGCAATGGCTGGTGTGATGGGAAACACCAACATACCTAGCATGCATCCTGCGATCTGAAGAAGAATGGGCTCTGTCAGGTTCAACTTGCCCTCAACACACTGCCAGCAAACTTCAGAGCTGTGCCCCAATAACTCCTCTAGGAGTTCACGAAGAAGTCAAATCAATACTGTCCGTCTCTTCAAAAATGGAAGTCTGTGTTATCTTCAAGAAAACAACAAGACCAGGAGGAGACAGATGGAAAAGGAAGACTGTTCGGACTTTTCACTTTTACTGATAATGGTATAGTTCTGCACACACCAGGCAGTGTCGCGTCACTGCACCATAGAGCTAACACCTAACAATCCTACAAAAAACATCAGAATATCATTTAAAAAAATACCTCCACCTTTGAACAGAGACAGGACATGGGCTTCCAAGACTCCACTGGTAATACTCACATAACTGTCAGGTAGGACACAGATTGATAACCTCTGCAGATGTAAGGCACTTAAATGCACCAATTGATAAAGAGCCCAAAACTCCTATTAAAAGTCCCAGATTAGTATCAAATGTCCCATCAAGTTATCAAATGTCCCAAAATTTAATTAGCACCGATTGTCCTAAACTGGTATATAAAGTCCCAAATTAGCATTAATTATCCTAAACTAGAATCAAAGTCCCAAACTGGTATCAAAACCCCCAAACTGGTATCTAAAGTTCCGGACTGCCAGAGCTTAATGGTGGACACCAGTAAACAGTTTGTCTTCAGGATCTATATTTCAGGTGTTTGTAATATTTTGTTTGATGTATTTATGGCCAACAGATGAGAAACAAAGTACACAGTTGTAACAAAATATATACTTTTTTTTTACTCACTTTTCTCGCTACGGCTGCGACAAGCCCCATCCTGAAAAATACAACACAACAAACAATTAAGATAGGAAAAGTTTTGTTTGCTTTTTAAATCTATCTATTGAGATTCATTCCAGATGTATACCCATGAACTGTAAGTCAGAGTCGGAGAGAGACAGTAGGATATATATACAAAAATACAACAACAATAAGAGAGAGAGAGACACACACACACACACGCATGCACGCATACACGCACGCACACACACACACACGCGCGCACACACACATACAGAATGACAGCCAGAGAGAGAGAAGGTGGTGGTGGTTGGTGGTGGGGATACCGAAAGAGAGATATAGTGCCAGCCTGAGACGGAGGCATACAGACAGACATAGACAGAGTGAATCAGAGACAGAGCCAGGGAAATGAAAGACAAAAGGATGGCAGGAAGAGAGAAAGAAAGAAAGAGTATGAAAAAAAAAAGAGAGAGAGAGAGAGAAAGAGAGGAGAGAGAGAGTAGAGAGATAGGGGAAAAAAGAGAGAGAGAGAGAGAGAAGAGAGAGAGAGAGAGAAACTATTTACTCATTTACTATAACATCATCATCACTTCAAACCCTTTACAATCAAACTGCAAATAAAAGATAAAACTCCTATATCTTCATATTATATTTCTTCATGGACAAAAAAGTTCCCACTTAAAACGTCACACAAGCATCACAAATCGTTTACCAGAACTCAATTCTACCGCCATCACTTAATCATTTAATTTTTTTTAAAACAACAACTTACGCCTAATACTAATACGGACTTAACACATAACAGGGATTAAAACAACTTACGCCTAATAATAATAGGGACTGAACACATAACAGGGATTAAAACCTTTCTACAACATTCTCTCTGCGCGCCTCAACATTTATATTTCATAATGATAACAAGCATGAACCAAATCATTCTCATATAAGGGTGGGGGTTTTGGTGTTTTTTTTCCAGTTTCTGCCAAACTTTTTTTTAAAAAATGGTCTGAAACGATGTCCTGATTTCCATTCACAAGCTGAAACCAGCTCACTGTCACTACTTTGCAAGGCAAGCTTTTCTCTTCTTTTTTTGTTTTTTCAGGCAAACCATGACCACGATCTACACACACATACACGCACAGTGAGTAGGAAAACCTCATCATCTTTCTCGCCAAAGTTTCATGCAGAACTGCTATACTGCATGCATGCCACAAGGACTACTTATTTCAGCGTATCAACATCTCAGTTCCTTGTTGCACTATAGATTTGGCATATGGGGTTACAGGCTTTTCCAGAAAGAAAAAATAATATTATTCCAATGTTACTTCAAGCTGTCTGATATACATCCTGGCAGTTACAATGACATGGAAGCCTTAGTGCTTTAAAAAAAAATATAGCCGCTTATAAAGGTGACTGTTTAATACTGCTTCTGTTTATATATAAAGCAATATGGATTGTGTTGAGTATGGTTACCCCATCATATGTATGCACATTTACCTAGTCCCACGTATGACCCCATAAATTCATAAATTCACCCCCCCCACCCCCACCCCCCCTATCTCTCTCCCTTCCTCTCTTACAAAAGCACAAGCCTTTCTATGTCTGAAACAGAAATACAAATATCTTTTTGTGTACATATTATATGATGTGTTTAAAATCGAAGCAAATTCCAGGATCATAGCATCACACACCACATCACATGCTCTCACAAAGACCAATCCCAGAGAGGATGATATCAACATGGCAGGACAGAAAGAAGAGTAACTTGGAAAGACAGTATCAGATCATAATAATAATAATATATATGGAATTTATGAGAGCGTTATATCTTGCAATTACAAATCAGAGCGCTTCCATTCAATCCGCTCATGAATGATGAATGATCCGGCTTGATCTTTGCTAATTCCCAGAGAGAAGAAGAAGAGAGACAAGGATGGCAGAAGACAGTTGGGGCAACAGAAGAACCCCCTGCAACCCTACGGTTAGGGGTGATCAACTGATTATCTGACACAGACACATAGAAAGGGTGTGTGAGTGAGAAGTCCAAAAAGGAAGATTGAGAGGAGAAAGTGAGTGACTGTGCGTGTGCGTTGCGTGGTGAGAGAGAGAGAAACTGACAGACAGATGGACAGACAGAGACAGAAACACCAACAGAGATTCTGTGACAGAGTACTCATGCAGCTAACAAAAATGAGAACATAAACAAAAATCAAAAACCTGCACGGCAAAAATAGTTTTGAACATAATCCTCACAATTCCTTCTACCTTAAGATTTCAAACACTATCCAACTAATTCTGAACATCACTTGCACACAAATCCTTTGACCTTAATTAATAACACCCATGTAGATACAATTTAGTGATAACAGAAACTGAGAAGGAGAGACAGAAAAGGTTTCCATTTCAATATCAGTTTTCGCAAACAAGCATCACCACATGCACAACATTCCATACATGCTACACCTCATCGGCCAAGACAGCTTGATCTCAAGTAGAGCCTAGGGTGCCCCTCAAGCTCTAGTAAATGGCTGCACACCGGACACTTGTGTGTTCCCCAAACCCACTCAATGCTGATGATACCAATCAATGAATCTTCAAAGTGCAGCACTGGATCTTCTACATGTGGTTGTAGACGAGTATACATATACATACAAAGGAAGAATGACAAGCAGAAATGGGACTGCGAGAGTATAAAGACAGTGAATCCTGAGTGGGCAGACAGGTCTAGGTATACAGATTGTACTGAGGTTCAGGGATGTGCATTTATACCCCAGAGCAGGTGCTGACTTGATCAGAGGCAGGTTATAGATGCGTTTGCAAGGGCACACAGCATTGTGTGTCTGTAGAGTGTATGAAGTACAGAATGTCATGAAGCACACACTTTGTGTGCACATGAAGAACTTTACAGGTTTTACCGTATGTTCACATCAACTTATCAAAAAGCATGTTTCAGATACCTATAGATGCATGTACACACACACTCAGAACATCTTGCGCACACGTTAAATCCTGTTCCGCTTTTCGTAAGAGTAGGCCATTGTGTGCTGGTGGGAACAGATGACAGAATTGACAAGACTGCATACACACGGGGGTTGGATGTAAAAAAGCACATAAGTGCTTATTCAATTATCCTCGATAAAAGAATAAAATAATAGAAAATAACACACACACTTTACAGCCTGGTTATCTTAACCCTTTTTTTCTGCAGCTGGGTGAAACAAAATCAACAGAGTTTGGAACTGGACCAAATCCAGTGTTACCTCACATACTTAGCAAACGTTATAACTAATGCGTTTTAATGCTGGGGTATCATTTTCATGTCTCTAACTGAACATTAGGTATAGTCAGATGATTTGAGTATAAGTAAATCACATAGTCCAAATAATATCATCTAACTAAATCAAAGTCGTCATCTTGCTATCCAACAAACAAAACAACAAAAATGTTTTATGTAAAAAAAAATTCACACTAAAATGCAAGACAATCACAATTTTTTTAAAAATTAAAGAAACTTAAAACTGTCATTTTGGCTCTCAAAGAAATCTTGTATTTCTCTTGGAAATGTTAACAATTCTACCAAATCTCAAATTTTGACTGATTGTAATAAGAAGTCCTGGAAATATTAGCCTGGAACAGACATTACACACATGTATGTATAGTACATTACAGACGTACACCAGGATATATCCCTCTCCAGGATGAATGTCTAGATGATATACGATTAATAACTTATTTAGGGGGCTACACAAAGTAGACCATTCTTATCTACGTCTAGCTTTCCACTTTCAGAAGCATTGTAGTGTGAATAATGTTAAAGAAAGCAACGACACCAGCGGTCACCATGTAATCTTTATATACAGCTGCTATTCTCAACTCTTCTCTGTATGGCTTCTAATACTACAGCTCTCTGTTCTCAACTAATCAGCCTCCTCCTTTTCTTTCATCACATGAGTTTCTCAATTTCTTCAAGAAAAGGTGTGATAGAGGCAACAACAACAACAACAACAAGGTAAACATGTTCCAGGGAGCGAGGTGTCTGAGATGTCTGCTTCTCCAACGGCCAGTTCTTGAGAGTCGCACCCATCTTCTCTCCCTCGCTGCTTTACTTTCCCTGTCCCTAAAGAGGGCAGGAAACCAGCTACAGGTGGGTGAACTGAAGCCAAGGCACACACACACAGTCATCCATGGCAAACACGAGGCAACCATGCTCAATGGTGCTTAACTGTAGTTCAGGGTGAGCATGTGCTCTGATCACAGAGCCATTCCCTTCATACACATAAGCCAGAAAATCCTTGTTTATACACTGCTGATACTACCTAACACTGGCAAGCGTATTACATCTAATTTCCATTTCATCGTTTCTAAACTAGCTTTGCTACAATCGTTTAAAAAAAAAAAACAACCACAACAAATTACAAACACTTCATTTTTTGGCAAAACATTTTTTTTATAACAGTCACAACAAACATTTTACACAATCCTTATTATGACATGATAAATATCTAGAAAGTGACTGTCAAGCCAAATTTGAAAAAAAAATCAAAACATGTGTGAAGGAAAAAACCCAGATAATGACTTAAAAAAAAAGATTATTTGAGTCAATGATCTTGAACCTACAGAAGCGATGAATGTTGATACAGTATGTTATTCATGCGTGCAGGCCGCATAGTAAACTTTATTAATTCAAAATGTGGTATAAATCTGTTAGCTTTATTTTAGTAAATTATGAATCAGGAAAAAAAAGCACCAAATTAACAAAACGAGAAGAAAATAGAATACACACCTCCATCCCATTCACACCAAGAGTGATATATAGGCTAATAGTGTGTGTGTGTATGTGTATATATATATATATATATATATATAAACCCTCATAATATATATATATATATATATATATATATACACACATACATACACACACACCAAGTAAGCCCTAAATGATGCAAGCATTACTCTTCAAGGGTTAAACCTCAAAATCTGCCCCCATACCAAGATAACATAAGGTAGGCAGGTTTGCTGTGACTTTATGTGCTCTGATTGAAAAAACTTACAAGAGCCTTCAGAAAAAAAGAAGTACTGAGTACTTGTGACACACATACATGATTCTTTATTCTAATCTTACTCTACATTTTATCTCTTTAATCTTGCTATATTAAGTACATCCCTTATATTTCTATGAAGAACAGACATTCAGATTATGTGAGATATATTCTACTCTCTCTCTCTCTCTCTCTCACACACATACACATGTGCAAAGACATGCCAAAGGGACAAATGCAAACACAGAAACATACACACGCACATGCACACACACCACTACTCAAAACAAAAAAAAGACATTCAGTCTATGTCAGATGTACTCACACACACACACACATACATGCATAAGAAACAAACACAAACACACAGATGCACACATGATGGCATGCATGCACACACATTCAAAGACATTCAGTTTATGTCAGATGTACTCACACACACACACACACACAACCACCCCTCCTCCCACCCTCCACACACACACACACACACACACGGGGCAGAAAACAACCATCAACAACAACAAAAAAACGTGAATGGAAAACAATGCAATTAAAAAAACCTTAACAGAAGAAACAGGCCAAGAAGAAGGAAGAAGAGGAAGCCCTACATTCAAGACACGGGCAGTATACACACATATTCACGAGCCAGGAAGAAGCCAGATCATGACCAGTAACAAACACAAAGGTTGTTAGTAGGAAGCCTAGTCCAGTACTGACAGGGAGGCAGTACATAACGAGCAATATTAGGGCATTAGCAGTGCACTAGCCAAGCGGTACTGTAGTACGCATGTCGCCGTGCACAAAGTCCGGCACTAACCAACAACAACAACAACAACAAAAGGTTTACCATGCAGGTTTGGCTAGCCTGGCTGGCGTTGTGCGCACCACCAGTGGTGATGGTGGAAGGGACGGACGAAGTCTTACCAGCGGCGGTGGTGGAGGAGGAGGAGGAGGGTCGACGGGTGGTGGTGGTGGTGGGGACAGGGACAGGGGAAGGGGTGGTGGTGTTGTGCATGACTGTGGGTGTGTCGGGTTTGGCGGTGGGTGTGGTGGGGGTGAGAGTAGTGGAGAGTGTGCGGTTACAGAGGAAGGGGTCTGCATGGGCCTGCGAGACCAAGACAGTAGTAAAGCCTCTACATCAACACCAAAAAAACCTCCCAATAACCAAAAAGGGCAAAAACACTTTAAAAAATAAAAAATAAAAATTTAAAAAAAGAAAGAAAAAAGGCCTTACTCCTGAGTGCTATTTATTAACAACATGAACAACAATCCTGATCACAATTTTCTGGACCATAAGTTGAAGTGAACAGAAATCTTTGCATGCTCAGCTGGCTCCAAGAGACCTCATAATAAACTTTCTATCACTTGCTGATCGTTTGTAAGCATCAACTACAACACCCCCCCCCTCCCCCCCGAAATAAAAAAAGGCCATAAGTATGCAATCTTACTTTTTATAATGCACTTTTCTCTCTAAAACAACATAGAAGAACAGTCTGCATTTGCCACAAAAAAGCGAGACTTCAAAAGTGCGTCTGCTAAAGATGGACCAAACGCCATAAAATTCATTCTAGGGCAAGTCATCTGTCAGACACTGAATTTACCATACACACACATGACTGGTCAAATGCCATGCCAACTTGTTGTTTTCCATGATGAAAAAAACAAAAAAACTGGTTAGTTGCTTTTATTGATGAAAAAACTGAAGAGGCTGTTTTCAATGAACAACAATAAAAAAACAACAACACACAACCGACTCTTTTATGGCAATCAGCTCACTATAAACTTTTTTCTTTGTTCCTTCGAATGATCAGTCAGGAGGAATGTAAGATTCTTGTCTCCTGTATTTCTTTCAAACAGCTTTAACATCTAGCACCAAAATGGTTTGGTTTTGCTTTCTAAAATTTTTTGATGAAAACTTGTTTTATCTAGGCTAAAAAGACCCAAATCATCCCAACCTCACCCATTCACTGTCTGAGTGTGATTTTGTTTTCCAGCTCATCAAGAGAGAGATAAAAGCTTAAGAGATAGGCAGCCCTGGCGTGTATGTGCGTGTGTGTGTGTGTGTGTGTGTGTGTGGTGTGCGCGCACACGTGAAACAGGACATTTTGCAGCTTTGTTCAGGTGCCTATGCGAATGGTGAGAAAGTTCACTCGGCACTCAGCAGTCAATTATTTTGCACATTACACACATCAGGCTGGGGAACTGACACCTCCTACAACCTCTGCAAGGCAAACTCAGTTCATAGAAAAGCATCTATGATTTCTTTTCTAACCATTCAAAACAAACACTGAGATTAACATTTTGCAGCAGAAACAGATGACTTAAAAAAGAAGCTTTTTATGAAGCAGACTTGAGAATGAGTCAAACAAAAGTATCCTTCAAAAAACAAACAACAAAAGAAGGAAACAAAAAACCCCACTAACACTTTCCAGCAGTCTTGTTACAGTGTTGTTGGGCAATCCACAGCTTAACATTCTCTGGGGTCACCCAGAAAATACACTCCGTCTTATTCATCACATCAGGAATCGCTGTGAGACTTGTAAGTACACTCTACATGAGAAATTTGCATGTATGACTGGTTTTGTTTATGTACCTCAATATCATCATCATCATCAGACCCGTGACCTTGGCGGTCGTGGGGGAGACATGGAAGACGATGCCGTGGTAAGCCTCCTCCATCCATCTCGGTCCTCGGCTCTGTCGCAGTAGTGCCGAGTCATTCATCCTGGTCCATTCTCTGATGTTGTCCATCCATGACTTGTTCTGTCTTCCCCTCCTTCTGCCACCTTCGAGTGTTCCCTGCAGTACTGTTTTGGGCAGAGTGTTGTGGCGGGTGGCGTGGCCGAACCATGTCAGCTTTTTCTTCTTGACGATGGTGAGAAGGGGTTCCTGTGGACCTGCCAGCCGAGTTATTTGACTCTTGACAAATTCGTTGGTCTTTCGTTCTCTCCAGGATATGCCCAGTAGTTTTCTATGGCATTTTGTTTCGAATGACTGGATTCGCTTTGCTGTTTCAGCAGTCAATGTCCAGGTTTCACTTCCGTACAGCAGGATCGACTGAATTAGGGCTTTGTAGAGCTTTAGTTTGATTGGGAAACTGATCTCTTTACTTTTCCATATGGTGGTGAGTTTTGTCATGGAAGATGTTGCCATGGCTATTCTGACTTTGATTTCTGTCGTCGATCGCCCGTCCTTTGTGAGTGTAGCGCCGAGGTATATAAAGCGTCTACCTCCTCCAGTTGTTGGCCGTTCATGTAAATTTTAGCGGTGGCATTGCTTGTGCTGTTCACAAGTACTTTACTTTTCTCCGAGCTCACCTCCATCCCATATGCTCCAGCTCTGTTCTCAAGTCTGGTCGTAGATCTTGCAGCTCTGTGTTACTTCCGCCCATGAGGTCAATGTCATCGGCAAACCGTAAGTTGTTGAGGGGTCTGCCGCCAATGGAGATGGTAGGGTGGAAGTCATGGAGGGTCTCTCTCATGATGTTTTCCAAGAACAGATTGAACAGGACTGGAGATAACAGGCATCCTTGTCAGACCCCAACTGTGGTTTTGAAGTAGTCTCCGACCTGATTGTTCAGAAGGACTGCACTGCTTGCAGTGTTGTATAGTGCTTGAATGGTTTGCACTAGTCCTTCTTCAATGCCAAACATTCTGAGGACCTGCCACAGGCCTTCGTGCCATACTCTGTCAAAAGCCTTCTTGAAGTCGATGAAGTTGTGGAACAGGTCTCTCTGATGTTGAAGATGTTTTTCCATCGGATGTGGCAGTTAAAAATCTGTTCGATTGTGCTCCTGCCTGCCCTGAACCCAGCTTGTTCCTCTGCAAGGTGTTCTTCTGCCTCCTTCTTGAGTCGATTCAAAATAACTTTGAGCATGATCTTGCTGGCGTGGCTGATGAGGCTGATTGTTCTATAGTTTTGGCATTGGCGTAAATTCCCCTTCTTGGGCAGGGGTATGATGAGTGATTGTGTCCAGTCTGTTGGCCACTGTTTTGTCTCCCAAATCTTCTGACAGATAGCTGTAACATATGTGATGACTGTTTCGCCACCATGCTTGAGCAGCTCTGCTGGTATATTGTCTGCTCCTGGGGACTTTCCTACTGGTAAGCTGCGGATGGCTTCTTCCACTTCTTCCCTCAGTATAGGTAATGGCGAGGGTGCTCTTGATGTTGCTGCTTTCTCTTCTATTATGCTCTTGTCAGGTTGTATTGGGTAGTTGTACAGTTCTTGACAATATTCAGACCACCTGTTCAATGCAGCTGAGCTTTCTGTGAGGAGGTTTCCGGAGCTGTCTTCAATGACTGATGATTTGGTTTGAAGTGGTTTTGTGAGTTTCTTCAGGGTGTCGTATGCCTTTTTACTGTTGCCCACTTTCATGTTTTTTTTCGATCTCATCACATTGATCACTGATCCACTTCTCTCTGGCCTTTAACATTGACTTCTTCACGAGATTGTTGGCCTCCCGGTATTCTTTAGGGTTGGAAGACCTGGTTGGTTTCAGTGCTCTTCTTGTATCGCAGAGGTCCAAGATGTCATTGGTAGTCCATGGCTGGTGTTTATTCCTCTGACGACCGAGTACCTCCTCTGCTGTTTCTCGGACTGCCTCATTGAAGTTGTTGGTGAGGTCATTGATGTCATTGTCCAGGAGGGTTAATGCCGCAAAACGTCCGCCAAGCTTAGCTTGGAAGAGCTCCTCGACATCTGGATCTTTTAGTTTGTCCACGTCAAATTTGATACGTGGGTTTGCAGGCTGTTTGTTTTTCTTCAGCTTCATTTTGAATACCAGCAGCACAAGGTCGTGGTCACTGCCTATGTCAGCTCCAGGGTAGGTTCAATATACAGGGAGCCAAACTCCTAACTTTTGAGGATTTTTTTTCTCTGTTATTGGAAAGCACAGGTTTCTATGCGCACACTTATCAAGGATGAAGACGATCTCAATTTAATCCTGTTATTTGTCCTAAGTTATCAACTTTGTCGTAAAATCTTGAACCAGAAAGAATAATGAAAATCCACAGATCAGATCATGGTCAAGCTACTGTTGACTTCAATATCTGCTTTTGTTTAACATTAAAAAAAAAAAAGGTATTATAATTGATGCAACCCCCACCCCCTTTTCTGTCTAGAAGCACAGATTCAGAGGAAGGTTCCCCAGCGTGACTAGATTTCATGATATGTAGGTGACAACTGATTTTATATTGTGACACTACCCTGAAGTGAACATTTATTTGTGTGTTTTAGTACCAGTGCAAATGTACCATTCTTCTTCTTCTTCTTCTTCTTCGTTTTTTGTCATGTTTCTCCCAGGGGAGGTTTGACATTGATGAGCCTTCTCCATCTCTCTCTGTTTTGATGTACCATTGGTGGCATTAATAAAACTGTTAAAGAAGTATAGTCAACAAAAGTTTATCAATAGTGATACAGCTCAGTGATAACCAACAACAAAAAAGAAAGTCTGAAAATTCAGTTTTAGCAATCTTTAAAAAAAAAAAATCTTATCTGAGACAGTACATTTATCATTGATGGTAGACCTGCTTGTTAATGTGAATCATTACCAGGTCAACTGCTTGGAAGGGATTAAAAAACACAAAAAAACCTGTCACTAACAAAGCAGTATCTCCTGTGAGTATTTGGAATCTCTGGTTAGAACTCAGAATTGGTGAGCAAGAGTGATTAGCATTTTGGTTTATTAACAAAATTACTTCCCCAACTGAACTAAATGAACCGTACAGTAGAATTAGCTCTGATTATTACAGTGCCTGTTACATGTACAGTGATACATGCAATGTCTATGATCTGAATACAAAAAGTTTCCCACCTGCCAGTTAAAGAGAAAAATGGTAACTTCATGAATAGATATCTTGTCCCATGCATTTCCTAAGTAACCATTTCTTGATGTATTCTGAGACAGAGTTGGTGGTAGCCCATGAAAGTGGGCATGATGTGCACGACAAAAGATGGCATTTTTCCTTATTTAGACTGGGACACACACACACACACAACTGTGTGTGCAAAAATATGATGCACAGAGAGAAAAGTGTAAGCGGTATAGAAAGAGGCATTATATCTATGCAGTCCGGTAGACCACAAAAAAATCACAAAGACTGCAAATTAAGGCAAGAGTTGACGAGAAGTAAAACACAAGAAGATAGCAGGAAGTAGGGGGAAGGGGGTTGGAAGGAGAGAAAGAAGCAGACAGAATAAAAGCAGGAAACCCAAATGAAAATAATGAAAGCTACCACAGATATTTTTTGTTTGAATTTTCAACATAAACAGGCATGGTGTTGTTCTGAACAAAGACGTAACTTCACACACTTCAAACTTGACTTGACTTCCCTCACAACTCCTGGAGGAGTTACTGGGGGTAAAGCAGTGGACCTTTTTGGGGCAGAGTGTCATAGGCAAGTTGGAACCTGGTGGAGCCCATCTCTCATCAAGTTGCAGGAAGCATGCTAAGTATGTTCATGTCATCCATGCCACCAGCTGCCATAGCTGGCCTGCTCTTCTATGAAAGGAGGATGAGGCTTTAAGTTTAACGTGTGCACCAGACATACTTCATGTGTTCACACAGAGGACCCCAGTTTACAGTTTAATCTGAAGGTCGTTTAGGGGAGTGGAGTCAGTGCCAATATGAGCTTCAGGGGTAAAACAAAACAACACCCTGAAAATGGACATTTCAGCGGGGGACTGGAACCTGCACCCGCCTTCTGTTACTGCCTGTCATATCCAGATTTCAACACTCTAACCACAAAGCAACCACTAGGCTGTCCCATCCCTACAGGTACCAGGGAACAAACATCTTTATTCATTAGTGGACATGGCCTGATTCACAGCACCAAAACATGAAGGAATGTGCCAACACAAAACAGGTTTTTCAAGAATGGATTTCACTATCTGATCTTACACAAGTTGTACATGAAACATCAACAAAATGAAAGAAATGAAACAACTTTGATACGACTTCAGTTTATGTTTAAAAAAAAAAAAAGAGAAAAAAAAGAGGGGTTGATGCATATATTTAACAAGTACACAAAAACAACCTCCCTACACATCATACAGCTTGTAAACAAACACATCCTTACATGCACATATACACAAACAAAACAAGTACAAACACACAGTCCTTTCCTTCAACTGAACGCACATTCATAGATCTGGATACAATCTTCCCTTCCTCTCACTCACAGCCATCCAACCTTCTCTCCACAGCCTTGCAGGTTAAAACCTAGCACGCAACAGTAACCATTATTCAAATTAGTACAAGTGAAGCAACACTGACCATAAATTCTCTAAAACAAATGCTTTGCCAGATTTTAAAAAAAACAACCACCAAGATTACTTCAAACACCTCCCTAATGCTGTTCACTGTTAGTACAGATATAAAGTAGGTGACCTGATAATCATCAGACCCTCCCACAGCAGAAGACAATATCCGAAAGGTTCCTAAACAGATGGCTGAATAGGCACAAGAATAGTTTACTATTGAGAACCCACAGCATGCTGCTACAGAATAAAAAATCTATAGTGCTATGGCAGTTGTTAAGTGCTACGGCAATACAATATCCCCACCTAAGACCAAGAATGGCTGTGATGATTGTGTAGCTTTTCATTTCAAAGGTTAATGATGATAATAATGTATAAAATGAATACAGCACTGAAACTTGTAAAGGAACTAATCAAAGTGGCAACGACTATAAAAAGCGCAGCAGTGCATTCTATTATATGGTGATCCAAATCATCTGAAGATGGAGACTAAGCACAGTGGCTGAATACAGTGAACATCATCAAACCAGAGGGCGGCACAAAAGAAGACATCCACAATAAACTGGGCAAGGCCAGGAGTGTGTTTAGGGAGATGAACAATATCTGGAGATCAACTCAGTACAGCACCAACACGAAGCTGAAGCTATACCAGAGCTGTGTTGTATCTACGCTCCTGTACGGTTCTGAGTGCTGGAGGATGATAGAAGCAGATCTTACCAAACTTTGATCCTTTCACACCATATGCCTCCGAAGAATTCTTCAGATCTTTTGGCCAGAGAAGATCTCCAATGAAGACCTACTACGGAGATGCAGGCAAAAAGACATGGGAACCATCATCACCAGACGACGGTGGAAGTGGATTGGGCACATCCTCCGAAGAGACCCACAGTCAATCACAAGAACAGCATAGCACTGGACCCCAGAAGAAAGGAGAAAGAAAGGAAGACCAAAAGCAACGTGGAGGAGGACTGTAGAAATTGAGATGAAGGCAATGCAGCACTCTTGGGGATCAGTGACTAGGTTGGCCCAGGATAGGCAGGAGTGGAAGCGCTTTGTTGCTGCCCTACACACCACTGGGTGTAATGGTTAATGATGATGACAATGAATACAGTGAAACAATATACAAAAATCATGAACTGATGACCGCGGGAAATGGGGAAAAGTCACAGGACTCAGGAGTATTATCTGTCTCCTTTCTCTGTTCATAGTTTGTTAACCAATCTAAACCAACAGCAGCAGTTGTATAATAAATGAAAAAAACCACAACCAAACCCTTATCACATCATGATGGGCAGTTTTAAAGTGATACCAATGTTCCTGATTTAGCACCACTGTGCATATTTTCAACAAAGATGAGAGGCTAGACTTTCTCCCCCTATCTTCTACATTTCAGTTATCTGACAAAAGAGTACATTGAGAGTCCAATAAACAAAGGAAAAAATTAAACTTACTCAAAATTACTACCGTTCAGCCATGGGGTCCGGACACAAAATACATTCATACAATGAACGACTAGTCTAGTCATATAACCATGGTTTATGGGCAGGAAGTTTACTATTCTGTGCTGCCTTCTTTATTGAAAAAGTAGCCAAGCATTGATAGTACATTGTTTAAACTAGCTCTTGGAGTTCCAGTGCATACAAATACACTGAATACATATAGAGAAGTCATTCAACTTTCTCTATCAGATCATCACCATTTATCTGTAGCCAAGTATGTTAAAAGAAGTCTTTTAGTATCAAATTCTTTTTTATTTTTTAAAAGAAGTATTTTTTGATTCAGTAGAGAATTATCATAAGCAGACCCAACATATCTCATCCCTCTGTCCAGGCTGTAGTTACATAAATGAGTTACTACTGACCGAGTGTAATAATGACATTTCTTCCATTCCTATTGTACCAATAGTTCCTAAGATGCCACGGTGGGAGCACAAGGAGGCTAAATATGATACCGATTAGACCATCTGCCAAAAAAAAAGAAGAAGACAATATCGATACTTTAACTTCTGATGTAAAGCAACATTTTGAAACAAATTATCCAAACCAATCAAAAGTTTTTACATATGGTCCTGTTAATAACTTGAATGCATTATCAGGTTTCGTTATCCAATTCCCTGCTCTATAAGTTGCGCTTAACTTCTTGGAAGACTAAACATTCTCATAATATGACTTGCGCCTGTTCTGAGCCACTGTCTCATAAACATATTCTTTTTCAATGTCCTGTTTTAAATACGGTTTACAAGGAATCTGGCACTGAAATTCAAATGGAGCCAGTTAACACATAAACCAATGATTACTGATGTTGCCAGGATTATTTGCAGGCCTTCTGTAAAAGCTTTACAGTAGGCTGAGAGCGCTGTGTGTGTGTGTGTGTGTGTGTGTGTGTGTGTGTGTGTGTGCTGTGCTTGCTTGTTTTGTTTCTTTGCTTTAAAAAAAGAAAAATTAATAGTCTAATATTGCCAAACCTAGGTAGACTTGAGCCAGAACAACAGACACACGAAATCAGAAGAGAGAAACAGATCCAGTAAATGTGTTTCAAGTACTGCCAGAATAAAAAGAAAAAGATGAAACATAAAGACTAAAAATGACAGTATGATATGACTTTTGTTTGTTTGCTTTTTTTGTACACAACATTCTTTTGACAAAACAGATTACATGACAAAACAACCCACCCCCCTCTCCCCCCAAAAAACAGACCAGAAATAGAGAGAAAAAAAGATTCCCCTGGCCACCATGTTACCCATGTCAGAATGATGCAAAACTTTTCTTCTTAACTTGACAGGCATATATATAGATTTTTTGTTATTGCTGTGTGTGTGTGTGTGTGTGTATGTGTGTGTGTGTATGTGCTGTGTGTATTGTGTATGTGTGTATGTGTGTGTGTGTATGTGTGTGTGTATTCGGTATGAATGTATGTGTGTAGTGTGTTAAGTATGATGTATGTATTATGTATGTATGTATGTATGTATGTATGTATGTATGTATGTATATACAGAGACATTTATATACCACTGGAATTCTAACAAGTGGATAAAAAAAGTTGTTTTCCCCTGGAGAAAGTAACACAATACATCTGTACATCTGGGTTAAAAAACAAACATCCAGGTCCTACATGCATCCACTTACATTTCTGTTACTTTACTTTTCCTTCTACGAGAAAAAAACACAACAAAACTACATACTGCATAAAACCACCAAACCTTGATTAGTATGTTAACCTGATATCAATCCAGTTGTATGCAATCCCACTTCATCTAGTACATTTTGTACATAAAAACATCTGTCCTAGACTTGATTTTCATACAGAGATTTGCCAAAACAGTTATAGAAAGTAGTGAAGTCAGAAAAATTCCCAAGAATAAGTGAGCCACTCTGTTAACAAGCAAAAACACATGAGCTGCTTTACACTGCAATACACAAGTGTACATCACAATAATTATGGTGGTTTAGGTCCTTTGAGTTTTATGGCACACAGTCATGTATGTTTGACTAAAAACCAAAAATGATGTTATGATGTGAAACTCACTACACTTCCACCAAAACCCTACCAATTAGCAATATCAGAACAGAAAAAAATAAGCTGAATGGAATAACGTGTATACACCATCAAAAGCAGCAAAAACACCGATTCAAAAGATTAAATGAACAACAGCTTAAAACAAAACAAAAAAGCAGAAAGCAACACACACACACACTCACACACTCACACACTGTCTTCCTCAAAATCTATCCATCGAGACACGATACACGTAACAACAAATTTACTTCACAAACAACAACCATAACACCAATTCCACAACAATAGCAAACACCAAAAATAACCCAACAACAAATTCCCCCCCCCCCCAACAAAATCAAAGAAAAACCACACCCTTTAATTAACCACAGACAGACAGGCAGACAGAAGCCTACACAGGAGACCGGCCCATACCGTCATCTTGCAGCCCCTTTTCTCCCAGTCCTGCCTGTACCAGTCCAGGCCATCAGAGCACCGCCCCACACTGTTGCACCACTTGCAGTCAAACTTCACGTTGTCATGCGCAGCGCAGGTCTTGCAGTCTTCTATGATGTTGCACGCTTGAGGATAAAGTGAAAACATCCATGTTGATGATATATCTGACCACTGAGCTGCCACATACACGAAAAGTCTGTAATACCCCAAATAAACCAACCAAACATAATCCTTTCTTGGATGACTACTCGTTTTCTCATATTTTTTACAGAAAATCTCACAGATCTGGTCAACAACATCTGCAAAATGTCTGTGTATTATGATTGTGAAGGTATCATCATATCAATACACGCCTATATTCCTTTCATTTATTAGCTGCCCATTTCACAAATCTGGATGAATTTTGTTGTTGTTTTTCTGTTTGGTTTTGTGTGTGTGTGTGTTTTTGTTGTGGTTTTTTTTTGGGGGGGGGGCATAGTTATTGATGCTTTGTTTTGTTTCACTTTGTTTTTCATAGACAAAAGACCATACACAAAAAAAGCTTATGCTAGCTATTATGTTTGCGGAAATAACCACACATTTCTTTTACACTGAAAATCCAGCACCTTCACTATTTCAGATGCTTATCAACTTTTCACCTTCTAAACAACTTCTCACAAGTTACTTTGCACGATGATCCCCCATCTGGCCCAGGCCAAAAGCTGTGTCAGTTATTGATGTCAGCTAATTGCCAAGGCCTACACTAAAATGTTGTTATGTTGTAAAATGTTGGGTTGAGATTGCCTTCAGCCATGACAATTCTTTACATATACAACCGCACCTTCTTTTTAGTGAAAAAATCCTCGAGTTACAAGTATGGCTGCCTATTTGCGATGGTACTTGAATAGTCATACACGCAAACTTCCATCCGACTGTCCATCTCACGTGATTCCCAAGGTGGGATGATGTAGACAGAGGCACGTTCTGGTGCCCCTAGAGTGTAAGCTGGACACACAACAACAACGTGATCCCCCACGGCACTACCACAACCAAGCTTTTCAGCAAAAATTCACATGGATGTTTCCTTGCCATATCTTTTGCATTAAACACCTTTTGTGGCCTTTTCTTTTTTATTCACTTCTTACCTTGATCTCCGAGGTTTACTAAGAGTGAGATTTTTGCGTATGCGACTGTTCCCCCCCACTACCACCACCACCATTCAGGTAGCCATATTCCGACTTTGGGAATGGTGTTTGAACATGAGACTTTTGTGCATGTGTTAAAAAATGTCATCTGTTCCTACTGGCATAAAATGGCCAAGTCTTCTGAAAGGCAGAATGGGTTTTTAACCTGTGCACATGTTCTGTTTGCATTTGCACACAGGGCTTCAGTTTATCGTCTCATCCTAAGGCCTTTGACATTCATTTCAATTTTCTTGTCAAACTGGGAAGAAAGGGCAAGGCCGAGAATTGAACCCAGAACCTCACGGTTTGCGTGTTAGGTAGGTGAATGTCCTAACTGTCCTGCCACTTTCCTTCTTGTCTTGTGATATAATGTGTTCCCCTACGATGGACAGAGGTGAAGACAAACACAAATACCAATAACAAACACACAAACCAATATGTACACTCAATGCACTGACAGGGAGGGAGGGAGACAAACACACACACACACTGGCAGACACATACATGAACCAATCCACTTCCATGCTAGGAGACAGACTCAAGGACCACTCACTGGGCAGGGGATGCAAAACGATGACGGTGCCTTCTTCCACCTGCTCAGGATAGAACACCACACGGTGGTACTCGATGATCCGACGCCGGATGATTCCTGTCCACAATATACAGCGCTTACATCAGCGATATTATGATTCTCTTTCTAACTGTCTTTGAAGAATGGCTTTTTGTTCTGGGTTGTTTCTACTGTTTGTTTGCTTGTTTGGGGGAAGGGGGTGTGGGGGTGTTTTTGTTGGGTTTTTTGTGGTTTGTTTGTGGTTGCTTTCCAAGATGGTTTGTTGCTGCTGTTTCAATTCTTAATGTGAGCGAGGGTGCGTATGTGTATGTGTGTGTATGTGTGTACATGTGTGCGATTTCTATTAAAAAGAACAAAACGAACAAAAGCATCTTGCAATGAACACAAGATGTTACTCATAGGTATCATTCATACATCATTTTTAACATGCATACTTTCCCTGGGAGATAGGAATGGTTGTTTATTTGTTTTTTTATTGTTTTTTAAACATAAATGCAAGATGTCCCATGTACATATGTTCCCTCTGGTGGCCTCAGCTCATTTTCCTCTGAATGATCTGTTAGGAAATACAGTTAAAAATCCCTTCAATCAGGGAGTTCAACTGCAAACACAAATCCCCATTCATCAGAATATCAGATGATATTCTTACCACTGAATTACCTCCCCTCCACAGACAGAAAGACAGCCACACACACACACACTATTTAAGCTAAATTCTACACACACTAAATTCTACACACACACCACACACACAGAGTTGATATTCTAATACTGAGTTACCTCCCATCCACAGACATTCACACACACACTAAACCTGCAATCTCCACCCCCCATCCCACCCCCCCTGTCCCACCCCACCCTCCACTCTCACAACCCCCCCCCCCTCCCACACACACACGCACACAAGCTATTTCTCATTTTAAAAAATGGAAGGGAAGATATCCCTGCACCATTTTAGTATGTCCAAATCCCTCACCTTGGTCAGGATAGTGAGTGTCATTGTAGAAAGCATCGGAGAGACCAATCTTCACAGGATGGCTCTCACTGGACACATTGGTCAGCGGAACAGGCAACTGAAAACACACCACAGAATGATTATAAGGCATCTCGCTATACATCCCGGTTTTTGTGTGTGTGTTTTGTATACCACTTTAAGTCATGGTACAGTTCCCTGCATGAAATTCAGGCTGCTCTCCCTGGGCAGAGCATGCCATCACAAGAGAAACGCTCCTATTATTATTGTTTTTATGTTTCCTGTCTAAATGTGTATTTGTTTTCTTATCAGAGTGACTTTTTTCCTAGAGAATTTCAGAAAAAAAAATTCAGCCAGGGAAAACTTTCTTGTTGCTATGGGTTCTTTTACATGTGCTAAATGTGTGTTGCACACAGGACCTTGGTTTATCGTCTTATCTGGGGGAAAAAAAAAGAGCACCCAGACCACCCACCACTCACAGTCTAGTGGATGAGGGGAAAGTTTCGGGCACACAGAGATGGGGATGGAACCCAGAATTTTCCACTTTCCAGGCAGGTGCAATACCTAACCTCTAGACCACCCATCCCGCTTTCCTTGTGAACACACCACACTGAGGGCAGGAGGAAGAAGTTTGATCAGTTCTGCCAAAATCAACGTAACATTCCACCGTCTTCTTTGTGAAAGTGGTGCTGTCAAAGGTCATGATGCATACATGTGCACATACTCAACAGCACAGTAAGGACTAGTCTCTGAATGATAGCAGGAAGTGTTTTCGAACTTTTGTTGACAAAATCAGATTCTGATATACAAAATTGTATTCCCATATTTTCCTCTCTTTTTTTTCCTAACACAAATACGGAAAAGTACAGGAGGTGCACAGATCTGCAAATTGATAGCGCTACTAGAAATAATACATTCATTGAATAAAAGTACTCACAAGGACAGGATAGGGATATCCTACGATCTTATTATGCTGCGTTTTTCCCCAATAACACACACTCAAACACACACACAGAGCAAAGAACAGAAGTCAGTGTGCACGCATGCATTAACACAAACGCGCACGCACGCGCACACACACATACAGAAGAACAAAGTCAGTGTGCATGCATGCATAAACACACACACACAGAAGAACAAAAGTCAGTGTGCATGCATGCATAAAAGCACATGCATGCACCACACACATACGGATAGCCAGGTCGTTACATATTTATCACGAACGTTACCCGTTCGACCCGTTCAAAGGATTGACCACGCAGCATATCAGTGCAGACACACACAACCTCCCCAAAACACCTCAGACACAAAACTACACACCACATCAAACGCATGCAAACATATCGCACCATGTAAAACCTCACCTTTTGTGAAAAGTAAGGCCATTGTGTCCGGTGGCGTACGGATGACAATTGTCAAACTCATCACACGGGCAATGATGAAACAAAAGCAACATGAGTGCTTAATCATTAGCTCGAATAAAAGAATAAATAAATAAATAAAGGGCATTACAATCACACAAACATGTACAACATACACACACACACATGCATGCATGCACACACACACACACACACAACAAACACACACTCATACACACACCATCATGCAAAACCTCACCTGTTTGTAGACAAAGGTAATGGTGCCATCCACACCAAGCTTGGCTTGAAAGCGGAAGTATCCCTCTGTTCAATGAATCATTCAATCATTGGGTCAATCAATGAATCATTCAATCAATAGGTCAGACAATGGATCATTCAATCATTAGGTCAGACAATCATTCATTGGGTCAAACAATGAATCATTCAATCATTGGGTCAATCAATGAATCATTCAATCAATAGGTCAGACAATGAATCATTCAATCATTAGGTCAGACAATCATTCAATCACTGGGTCAATCAATGAATTAGGTCAGACAATGAATCAATTAGGTGAGACAAGGGATCATTCAAGCATTAGGTCAATCAAGGAATCATTCAATCATTAGGTCAGACAATGAATCATCCAATCATTAGGTCAGACAATGAATCATTTAATAATTAGGTCAGACAAGAAATCATTCAATCATTGGGTCAATCAATGAATCATTAGGTCAGACAATGAATCAATCAATCATTAGGTCAGACATGGGATCATTCAATCATTAGGTCAATCAAGGAATCATTTCATCATTAGGTTAGGCAATGAATCATCCAATCATTAGGTCAGACCAGGAATCATTCAATCATTAGGTCAGACAATGAATCATCCAATCATTAGGTCAGACAAGGAATCATCCAATCATTAGGTCAGACAAGGAATCATCCAATCATTAGGTCAGGCAATGAATCATCCAATCATTAGGTCAGACAAGGAATCATCCAATCATTAGGTCAGACAAGGAATCATTCAATCATTAGGTCAGACAAGGAATCATTCAATTATTAGGTCAGACAATGAATCATTCAATCATTAGGTCAGACAATGGCTAATTTAAGGTCAATCAATGAATCATTCAATCGTTATCAATGTAATTACAGCCTATCCTGAAATTTTCATTGAAACAAATCAAACAGTTTTTCACATAATTTTAGGGGCTTTCATGATGAAATGATTGGGGGGTGGGGGGAGAATTAAATTGATACATCATCCAAAGTTATTTGAAGAGACATTACATTGAATGTGGCTTATTAAAAGGGGGGAAAACCCTGACCTTTTTTCCAACCAAGTCATTTCCAGTACTTATAAATATATCTGCACACATTTAATAGATGCCTAAGATGCAAATAAATCACATGGCATACTCACTGTCTTCTTCATCTTTCAGGGTGATATTCTGCCACTCTACAACAAACTCATCACCTGCACACCAACCACACAAAAAATCCTTTCAAGAAAACATTCTCAAAACACTCTGTCCAAACATTACTGATCAGCAATCTTCATAATACAACTGGTTTGTAAGCATGTTCCCAATCCAGAAATCATGGATTTAGATTTCTTTTTGTATCTAGGTAAGAGGCACCGTGGTCGAGTTGTTTAGGCGTCAACTCGTGATCCAAGTCCACGAGTTCGATCCTGTGGTCGGTGTATGTGTCCTTGGAATGACCACTTTATCCTACATTTGTACTCTCCAACTCCAGGGTAACAATGAAGTACAAGCCTGCGGAATACTTGCACCAGACTAACGTCCTGTCTACAGGTGGTATGAAAAAACTCACAGTTCGCTTAACGCTACCCGAAACCGGGATAAGCTCCGGCTATGGCTTTTGGCTCGAAAAGAACATACTTGAACTAGGTAAATCATTATGTGAAATTACACACTAATATTAGTTATGCTGGCCTATTTACCTTTCAAAAGCATCCCATCAAAAAAAGATGTCGCTGGTCTGTGTGTGTTCGTAAGGAGTGTTTGTGACCGATGCTCACTCATCTCATTATCATGAAAGACATTATGGATACTGTCTCCAAGTTTCTCTACAGGCTTAAATATGAAAGAAAAGCACTGCATACTTAGTCACCAACTAACTCAATGACTTAACAACCTGCTTATAAACTTTCATAAACTAACATGTTACAGCTATTTTTTGTTGATTTTTCCCCCCACTAATCTTGACAAATGGACAGAAAGTGTGGTAAAAAGCAAGGCAGAAAACTTGCCACACCAAGACAGTTAATATTTCTTTTATTAACACTCTACCCTTTTATCAACCCTTTTAAAAACTCTCCCATCAGTGACAAATAAACACATTTTGGACTGGCATGACTGAAAAGACAAAATGGCATATAATCATAACAAAATAACAAGCAATTCTGCTATCTATACTTCATGATTTCAGCAAGAAAATCAATTCATTCAGACCTAGTTAATTACTCTTCAGACACATCTATCACAGAGAATGAGGGTGGGGAGCTCAATTTTCCATCTGTTTAAAAAAAAAAAGGTACCATTTAAAAAACAAGATGCCACTTCATTAGAAATCTAAAGATTTAAAAAATAGTATATGCTTCCTAAAATACATGTTACTGTGTATTATGCTACGTAATATGTTATTGTTACATCAATACTTTTGTTCTTGATATTAACATAATATCAAGATCGACAACTTACTCTAGAGCTAAATGCTGACTATGGCAGAGCCTAATGTTCTACTTACAGCAAGGAATACTGACCAAACATTCAAATCATCAATATCAGAAAACTGGACTTTTGTTCATCTATACACATTGTTAACAAGTCAGTCCAGGACATAGGAAATCACAGAATATTCAGAAGGAAAATACAGAATATTCAATGTCAAGTCTTCACACAGTCTGTGTGTACATATCATACATAGTAAGCTGAGTGGACAGAAAAAGCCAATGCAGGAAAAAACCTCACCGACATGCTGGAAGAAAATGCTGGAATCGTTGCTGGCTGCGGTGTGAAAGTTGGCCATGAGCGGAGCGATGTACTGCGTGCTGGCCAGGTACTTGTGCAGGAAGGGGCTCATGTACAGGAAACCTGCACAGCGAACACTGAACACTCACTTTGAAGAGGATCATGTACAGGAAACCTGCACAGCGAACACTGAACACTCACTCTGAAGAGGATCATGTACAGGAAACCTGCACAGCGAACACTGAACACTCACTTTGAAGAGAATCATGTACAGGAAACCTGCACAGTGAACACTGAACACTCACTTTGAAGAGGATCATGTACAGGAAACCTGCACAGTGAACACTGAACACTCACTTTGAAGAGGATCATGTACAGGAAACCTGCACAGTGAACACTGAACACTCACTCTGAAGAGGATCATGTACAGGAAACCTGCACAGTGAACACTGAACACTCACTTTGAAGAGGATCATGTACAGGAAACCTGCACAGCGAACACTGAACACTTGAAGAGGATCATGTACAGGAAACCTGCACAGCGAACACTGAACACTCACTTTGAAGAGGATCATGTACAGGAAACCTGCACAGCGAACACTGAACACTTGAAGAGGATCATGTACAGGAAACCTGCACAGCGAACACTGAACACTCACTCTGAAGAGGATCATGTACAGGAAACCTGCACAGTGAACACTGAACACTGACTTTGAAGAGGATCATGTACAGGAAACCTGCACAGTGAACACTGAACACTCATTTGAAGGAGGATCACGTACAGAAAACCTGCACAGTGAACCCCTAAACACTCATTTGAAGACCAGTACGGGATCACATACAGGAAATATGCACAGTGAACACCGAACACTCATTTTGATCTTTTTTGCTGTGGGGCAATTGCCAGGCACTTTTGGTCTGATGGTTAGCATACTGGACTGCTGCCTGAAAGGTCTTGTGTTCAATCCCTGAGCTTGTTTTCCTGAGAGATTTTTGGGTTTCTGCCATCCCGAACACGAGTGTGTCATACATTCAACGAGAAGAATGGAGTATGACTGCTGTGTAGCTGGTTTTATGGGAAGTAATCAACGGAATTTCTAACAGCACCACACTGAATGATTTAATCCACACAGTGTTCACAAACTTAAACAACATAGCATCATTTTCTTGTTACATAACTGCCACTTCTATTTTCCTGACCATAAATTCCCCACCCCACCATACTATTTGTTGTTTATTCCCTCATGCCATCTATGTTTTTGTATCTTTGTAATGCACACTACATGACTCCACTTGTTTCCTGTTTGTTTGATTTGTTTGTTTGGATATTGGTGGTATATTTGTCCTTTGTTTTGGGACAAGACCATGAGAGTCTGATGAACATGAGCAGGGAGTGATGGGATGGAGGGAGGGAGGGAGGGAGGGGAAGAGGTAAAAATATGGAGTGCCTTTCTTGGCAGTTTTTAAAGGATGGATTCCCATCCCCAGGTGGACAAGTGGTATTCACTTTACTGTATCTTTTAAAAGAATGAAATATGAAAAGCAACAACAAAATGCACTAGTGTACACATATTTGTATTTCTTCCCATTTCCCTCAGACTTACAAAACAAACACTTTTTTTTTTTTACAAGCTGTATATAAATTCATATACATATGCATGCATCTGTATGCACATACATACATACATAAAGCTCTATAAATGCATGTATACATGGACATATGCATATGTATGCACATACATACATAAAGTTCTATAAATGCGTGTATACATGTACACATGTTTAAAATGCAAACATGCCAACACATGCAACGTCAAAACATAACAAAATATATGCCCTCCCAAGCCTTTTTCTAGACATTAAAATAAAACACAAACACATCAAACCCCCCACCCCCATCCTCCCCTGCTACTCCCTACACTTACCCACCCTCCTCTTCCCTCTCCCTCTCTTCAGTAATAAATTCAAATACGTCAATAAAATGAAATGAAATAAAAATGACACGGAACACAAATTTTGAAATTCAGAACTGCATTCTAAAGACTTGGGGGGAGAAGACAACCCCAGGCCCTCACCTCCTGTGGCGATGGTCACGCTGGTAACATTGTGGCCGTAAAAACGGAAAGTAAAGGGCAGCTTTACGACCTGGGCAACACACACACACACACACACACACACACACACACACACACACACACACACACACACACACACAACCACACACACTCACACACACACACACCCCACACACACAACACACACACACACACACACAACACACACACACACACACACAACACACACACACACACACACACCTCACACACACACACACACACACACACACAAACACACACACACACACACACAAACAGCATCATGTATTCCGCTGACTTGGCATCTTATCTACACAGCTCTACATCACACGACAGCAATTTTATCTGAAAATGGAACACTGGTTTTTAGGAAAGAAAGAAAGAAAGAAGGGGGAAAACAATTGAGCAAACAACACACAGATAACAGACACTACACTATTTCTATATTCTGAAAATGGAACACTGTTTTTTAGGAAAGAAAGAAAGAAAGAAAGAAGGGAATAACTATTAAACAAATAACACACAGACATAACATTATATTCTAAAAAAATGGAACACTGATTTTTAGGAAAGACAGAAAGAAGAGGAAAACCATTAAACAAACAAATAACACACAGACATAACACTATTGTATATTCTGAAAATACAGCATGGATTTTCAGGAGAGAAAGAAAAGGAAATAACTATTACACAAATAACACACAGACACAACGCTATCTCTATATTCTGAAAATATAGCACATATTTTTTTAGAAAGAAAGAAGGGAACAAGTATGAAACAAACAACACACTGACACAACACACACACACACACACACGCACACGCACACACACACAAACACATCTCTGTACACATGCAGCAGCTATGCTGGTTTTGGTTGTTTGCTGATAAGACAGGAGTTTTTGTGTCTGTTAGTTTGCAAATTTATCTCCGTGGTTTTTGTTTGTTTGTTTTTTGAATGCTGATCATTCTTTCAATTGTTGAAGAAACGCAGATTTTGTTTCTCGACCGGAACCCCCTCTTGGAAGTAAAACTTACCATGCAGATAATCTTTACTGGCTTGTTTGTATATTTTTTCTCTTTATTTAATCAAGGACATGGGTAAGTTATTGTTGCTGATAATTAAAAAAAATGTAATAATTTTTAAAAATTAATTTATTTAATTTTATTATTATCATTATTTATTCTATTTATTTATTTATTTTATTATTATTATTATTATTTTTTTTTTTGGGGGGGGGGATACTTCTAAGTTTTTAAATAACAGAGCGGAAACATTTTTGGGATGTCAAAACCAGTCACCATAGTTCATATGCAAAGATAAGGACTTTTCAGTGTTCTGATTTATAAACTCAAAACTACCTGTGGGTACTTCTGGGTCTCTCTCTCTCTCTCACACACACACACACACTCACACAAACAATAAGTGAATAACACATAAAAGCGCACAAACACACACAGAGTGACACACACACAGTGACACACTCACACACGCACAGTGACACACTCACACAGACGTGACACATTCACACAGACAGTGACACAGACACACACAAAGTGACACAGACACTCTCTCTCTCACACACGCAAACACCCCCACACATGTACACACACCCACACAGGACACCCAGCGAATGTTCACCCTGTCCTAACCCACAGTACCACAGACTTTTCAAACAGACTGGGAAACCCCCTTTCTTCTGTGGCTTTGTGCACAGCAAAGACTTCAGATGGCAAAAGCTACAAAAATGTCAAGCTAGTAGACCCATTGTCTCAACAATAAAGGCAATGGCTGGTGCTGTTCACTGTCCACAGCCAAGAGCAAGAAAAAAAAAGAAGAAGAAAGCATCCCATAAAATAATGGAAAGATTGTGGAGGGACTGAATGAAAATGGAAGGGGTTTGATAGAGGAGAGTGGTAAGAAGAGAGAAATAGAGCCTGAGCATGTGTGTGAGCAAGTGAGTGAGTGAGTGTGTGTGTATGTGAGAGAGAGTGAGTGTGTGTGTGTGTGTGTGTGTGTGTGTGTGTGGTGTGTGTGTGTGTGTTGGGACAGGGAGGTATGATACAGGTGAGAGTAGGATTGGGTTTTAAGAACAGTGAACAAAGGGAACTGAATGTGAGGAAACATATTCTGTATCCATAGCTTCCTTTTCAGGCATGATATCAGTGAGTGTACATGTGGTTTTGTAAATTTTGTCATCCGTTTCCACTAGCACACAATGGCCTACTTTTTCAAAAACTGGAACATATTTCAATATATGCATAGGTGTTATGTGTGCGTTTGCACACACAGGACCTAAGTTCATAGTCTCATCTGAAGGATCGTGTGATAGAGGAGGGTGTGTGCTTGGCACACACACACACCCATTCTACTTGAATGAATGAACATTTTTTTAAAAAGAGGGGTTTTACATTTTTTGTTTTGTTTTTTGGGGCAGGGGTGGGGTGGGAGGGGACCACTGAATGTAGACAACAAATAGCCGCAATAGGATTTATTCACATTGCCTTAGTGGTGCTTTTAGAATTCAAAAGTGCTCTTTAGAAGAAAGAAAATCTGAAAAGTTACAAGTGACAAGCACCCCCACCCCATCCTCACACCCAGAGGTTTTGTGTGTGTGTTTTTTTCACACCCAGAGTAAATTTCAACAGGTTTCAAAAACAATCTCTAGTATAGCTTAATGATAATAATAATAATGATAATAATAACAATAATACTGATTCTATCTACCATACTGATAGTGTGATACACTCCACCTTTCTCCCAACTCCACCTTTCTCCCAACTATTGACCCTCCTAATCCATTTTATATTTGCTTAATCAGAAATATATTCTATATGTATTATCTCAATTCCACTTTAAAAAAAAATCAAAATAAGACAATCCAACATTAAACTTAAAGTAATAGATTGATGAAAGAAACTGATCCCCCCCCCCCCCTCCACACACACAACAAATATTAAACTCTAGTTATCTCAAATACAGACTACCTTCCACTAAAGTTTTCCTTGGGAAACTGATATTCAAAATAAATAATCAATTTGTCAACCAATCCCAGACAGAGCCTCACAAAGGGAAATATTAATATGCTAATGCTTAATGTCACCAGCTGTATGGTACCACAAAGGCTGGCCTTTTCAAAGCACCTCACAAACAAAGCTGTTATTCAAGTTGTGTGTAAAATTGCACTGAAATACTCCACTCATGACATGCACATTTTCAGTTCTCTTTGTCTGCTTGTAAATAAGGGATATTTTACCGCAAGTTAAAATACAACCAAAAAACCCCCAAACAAAACAAAAACAACTGGAAAATATGTTAACATGCCAGCCACTGTATTTTTCTCTCTCTTTTGATGACGCTTATTTTGGTAACAAAAACATGCAGAGAAGGAAGTTTAACTGATATTTCATTTTTTCTTCCTCGTCTTTATCAGTCTAAACAGCACCCCCCAAAAAAAGAATCTGATACGACCAGTCTTTCTGATAGCTCATACTATCGTAACTTAGCTTAACCACTGCAATGAGAAAATCTTTTAACCTTTTTTTTCCTCTTTATTTGAAGGAGGGGCAGTAGAAGCAAAACGGGGGCTGTCTTCTCATCATGTTAATAATGCTGCTGCTCCTATGGCGCTTAACCTGATCTCTCATAAATCATGGTCACAGTCAAGCTTGTTATGCCACGCCCCTAAATCAAGCACTCCACATGGAGGTATCACCAACACCATTTCTGGGTCACCATAGGGCCACTATCAGGCCACCACCAAGAGGAGACCCTACACTACAGCTGGGCCACTTCAGAAATGTTTAGTGCTGCCTGGTCTGCTTCCACATACATGTATATGGGATACTTTCCAATCTATTAACAGCCCAGGGCTACTTAAGACAATGAAAGTGTGGGTTACTATCCAATCTACAAAGAGCCCCTAATCGTGACAATGAGGGCACAGTCACTGAGCCAGAAACTGAAACAAAATAAGACATCACCAGCAGACCAAGGCTTGCAGAATCAGAAACTGAGAGAGTATTTTGGGGTACCCAAGGAAGATGACTGAGAAGAGTATAATGATGCTTGGTCAAATTTTTATGCAATTCAGTTTGTTGGGTAGCATTTTCCTCTATAAGTGTTAGTGAGTGAGTGAGTGAGTGTGTGTGTGTGTGTGCGCGTGTGTGTGTACGCACACCTCTGTGCATGATACACTGTGTTTGAGATCTACATGCATGGGAAAAAGAATACAAGAACACATGCACTTGTGTACGTGTATGTGTGTGAGGGGAGGGGGTAGGGTTGTTTACATACATCTTTCTATCATTTTATATCATAAAATGATAAACTCTTTAAAACCTTTCCTTTTGTGTGCTGAATGCGTTGAGCATCTTGAAAAAAAGAAAAGAAGAAGGGATCTGGACAGGAACTGCAAAATAATAGCTGAAATAAAACTATATAGCTCTGAAGGGTGCATCTGCATTCTGCTTTCATTTTTGAAACAAAATGAGGCATACAAAGCAACCCATGTGTTTCACAAGATTTTGTGTGTGTGTCTGTGTGTGTGTGCAGAGCTTTGCACAGCACGAGTGTTGCAAAGCAGCACTAGGCATGTCAAGCTTCCCATCTTCAAGAAAAGTAAGATTCTATGAGTTTGACAAAATTGTTTATGTCGTTGCACAACTCCAGTCTCGGGAAAGTCTTTCAACAGCCCTGTCCCAGTAAAGGTGTCCCACAACCTATGTGGTCGTAGGGGAGCAAGGTGTCAAAGACCTCAACTTCTCTAGAGGCCAGCATATTGAGGGCGGAGCCCATCTCTTCTCCCTCACTGCTTTACCTTCCTTGACCCTAAAGAGGCAGGTACCCATTTACAGCTGGGTGAACTGTTCTGAAGCCAAGGCGCACAAACTGTCACCCATCCAATTGGTAACCACGCTCGACGCTGTTTAACTATGGCTGGGGGAAAGTGAGTGCTCCGACCACTGAGCTATCCTGTCCCACAATTAATGACAAAACGCAGCTGTCAAATGCACAATTATTATGAGAATAAACCTTGCCAACAAAGACCAGGGTTGTTGTTTTTTTTACTGCTTGCTACAACATTGTCAACATGGCCGGCCCATGTGAAATCACTGCAATTTCAGAGTTATACCATCATTTGCACACACACATAGTGACACACACACATACAGACAAACACACTCACTCACTCACTCAAACACACACACTGTTCACACATACAGGCATATGCTTATATGATAACACACACATTTGTATAGTTCACATACGAATGTATAATCACACACATGCATCACACACGATGCACACAACACATAACAATCTATAGATCCTAGCTAACCAACATTTGAATATAAGACTAGGGATCATGGTTTCTTTCGATAAACTCAGTTACTCACACATCCACATCATAGACTTATCACAGATGTGTACAATATTAATATAAAATAATATTTCTTATAAATATTATAATAATTATATATATTAAATATATATATATATATATATCATATACTCACCCCTGCCAATCGATGAGCATCATTCAGCGAATCATGCGTTTTTGGATCATCAAGGACTACAAAATAATCGTCTGCAGCTCCAGGAATATTGGTAGACGTGTAGTAATTATGGTTGTCCTGGAAACAGACAACCACCACCATCATTTAAGCAGCAACAATAACAAAAGTCAAATTGATACTTGTTACATTTCTCTGAAGCCAGAGTATGGCTGCCTACAGCCTGTATAGGGCTAGGTACATATGAAAACAGTCATACATCCAAACTTCTCATCCAGATAAGATAATATTATATATAATATACATTCTCACAGTGATTCCCAGGTGGGTATTAAACTGGGGAACATACAACAACATAGCTGTGACAATAATTTTTCATGTCTTTTTCACAATTTCAGTTCCACTGACACTGTACACATTGAAAACTTTTATCACAATTTCTTTTAAATTTAGTACGATAAAGATAAAAACAAAATATCATACTCCTTGAACTGTGTGTATGAAAACTGTAATACTTGCATTCTGTATATATATATCTGTATATATATATCTATACATGTATGCATTCATACACATGCATGAAACACAAGCATAATTGCACACATACACACACACTACTACCCCCCTCCAACACACCCACAAACAGAGTGATACACACACACTCACTTGCTCCCCCCCCCCTTTCTATCTCCCCCTCTCTCCCTAAAAGCACGCGCGCACACACACACCACACCACACACTCTTCAAACCCTCCCCTCCCACCCCTACCCACCCACCCAAACCCCTCCCCCCAAAAAAGTTCCAAGAACCACACCGTGATGATAATGGGCGCAAGAGTAGCAGAGCCCTGGTCACCCTGAGCTGTCGTGGATCCCCCACCACTCGGCACATCAGGCCTGGAAGTGGCACTGGTCACCGTGGGGGTAGGAGCTGGGGTGGTGGTGGTGGTAGTGGTAGTGGTAGTGGTGGTGGTGGTGACGGTGTTCATCGAGCCATTAGTCGAGCCACTCGAGGTGGCTTGAGAGGCCGGAGTGATGGGTCCAGGGGACGCAGTGGTGGTGTCATTCTCCCCTTGGCTGTTGTTGCTGCTGCTGCCATTGATGGGTTGGTTCGAAGCTTGGCGTTTGGTTCGCACCGAGTGGAACGCCTCCACGTGGATTGCTGGACCCGAGTCGCTGGGATGGTCACCCACCAAGGTGTACTCCAGCAAATCTCCTGAAAGACCCAATTATTGACATAAGTATTGGTTCAGGATGTGTGTGGATGGGTGTGAGTGTGGGTGTGTGGGTGTTTAGTGTGTGTGTGTAGTGTGGGTGTGTGTGTACTGTATGTGTTTGTGTGTGTGTGTGTGGGGGGGTGTAGTGGGTGTGTGTAGAGAGAGAGTGTGTGTGTATAGGGTGTGTTGAGTGTATGTGTGTGTGTGCATGTGAACAGAGAGTGAAAACAGGATTTTTTTTAAAAAGCAAGGCATGCAGACATGAACCCAGACAAGCCTCCTGAGCGATTGTTCAAAATGACAAGCAGGAGTATAACAGACAAGGTGAAAAATGAAGAAGGAAGCTAGAATGCAACAGGGAACCCATTCAATATTTTAAACTTTACTGGCAGTATACCCACTGCACTTGAATTTGAAAAACAAAGGTAACTGGAAATGCCAACAAGGAAAAAAAAATGCACATGAAAGGAATATTGGGATGAACCAGTACACAATTTTGAGAGAAAAGAACAAAATGGTAGTTTACCAGCCACTGTGGAGTGAGGTAAGTATGTTGGTTTTCTGGCTGGAAGGTTGTGGGTTCAAATCCCTTGGCTTAAGAGTCATAGGATTTCTTGTTATATTCTATTTATTCCAGCTGGCTCCTAGTCCTACCCAGAGTGACTTTGCTATAGTCAATGTCTATAGTCAATGTGTGCATATTGGAAAGAGTGGAAAACACATTGAAGCTTCAGCCACTTTATAGATCTATGCCACATTACTTGACAGACACTGCAGGTGTCTGCAGCTCTCACTCGGCCATGGCTGACATCAGGATATAATTATATGCTATGACTGGAAGTGTGGAGTACATCCCTGTCAAGTAGACTCAAAAGCTGGTGGGTGCACTTCCATAGCATCATCATTATATCATCCTCATCACCACTGACCATCAGGCGATAATGCAAAAATTTGTCTGATTTGACTTTCGAGATTATGATACGTATCAATCTGCCTGTCAGTATTGTAATAGCCCTTCATGGGATGATTAAAGTGTTTTTGACTTGACTGACTTGACCTGTTCTTCTGGCTTCTTGGTGACTTCAGGTTTTTCCCCCCATGCCAAGTGCATGTGGCGCTTTTGGTCAGAGATTCACAAGAGAAGGTTGTTGATCCATGATTAAGCAATTGTTTTTTTGTTGTTTTTTTCTCCAAAACTTACATTTCATTCTTATCCTTTGCTCTAAAAAAAGAATAGTCTACCTAAGCGCAGTGACTTTTGAAGAGCAGAGTTTCAATTTAATGATTGTTACAAGTGTTTCAGCTATACAAAGTGTCATTCATCATCATCAACCATTACACCCAGTGGTGTGTAGGGCAGTAACAAAGCGCTTCCACTCCTGCCTATCCTGGGCTAACCTAGTCACTGATCCCCAAGAGTGCTGCATGGCCTTCATCTCACTTTCTACAGTCCTCCTCCACGTTGCTTTTGGTCTTCTTTTCTTTCTCCTTCCTTCTGGGTTCCAGTGCAATGCTGTTCTTGTGATTGACTGTGGGTCTCTTCGGAGGATGACAAAGTGTCATTATTGATGATTAAAAGTAAAGGTAAAGGTGTCCCATAACCTATGTGGTCATAGGGGAGTGAGGCATCAGAGACCTCCATTTCTCAAGGGGCCAGCATATTGAGGGCGGTGCCCATCTCCTCTCCCTCGCTGCTTTACCTTCCCTGACCCTAAAGAGGCAGGTACCTATTTACAGCTGGGTGAACTGGGGGGCTGAAGCCAAGGCACATAAACGGTCACCCATCCAAGTGGTGATTAAGAAATTGTTGGCATCAGTAGTCCCCCATGGGGATGTCAGGGGCCTATCAGTATAGATAGCCTCCCCACCTTCTGGAAATTCTGTGCGATAAATTCCCTCTTCTCTATCCCTCGCTTTGTTTCTGCCTTGTTTCTTTTCTTCCTGTCACCTCTTCCTTTTCTCTTTTCTGCCTTCTTCAGTTCTTTGTCCATTCTCTAGCCTTTCTTTCCAGAAAGACTTAAAAGATACTAATTCCCTCCCACACACAAGTCAGATGTGCCAGGCCTGAGTTGTCAGGCGCTTTTCGGCAGCACAACACATTTTTGCTCATAGTATGACAGAGAAAAAGATGCTGTCTGAGTGTTGGACAAAGAAGATGAATACACAGACACAGCCACACACCCACTGACAGTCACCCACCCACACACACACACACACACACATACACACACACTCATCATCATCATCATCATCATCATCATCATCATCATCATCATCTCACATTATATAAATTAAATATAATTTAGATATCTTGCAAGGACAACCTGTCATGCACACCTGTAATCACTTTTTCTCTGCTACATGCAGATCTACAGAAAGCACATGCACGTTCTCCCCCCCCCCCCCCCCTTCTGTCTCTGAGTTTTTCTGTCCCCCCTCCACCCCCCACTTTCTCTCTCTGAGATCTGCCTAAATACTCTTTAGAGCTGTCACAGTTCATGTGCATACAGTATCTGTTTACTTTTTTTGTAGATTGAAAGAGCCTACTTTCTGGAGATTGTCAAGAGCTTCCAAAATTAAAAAGCAATGGTGTGCATGGTGTTTGCTCTTTGAAAGAGAGAAGGGGAGGGAAGGAGAAAGAGGAAAAGAGAAAGAGAGAGAGGGCGAGAGAGAGAGAGAGAGGGGGGGGGGGGGGGGGGAGGAGGGAGAATTTACTGGCAAAGATGTGCCTGGCTTACAGGGGACAGGACAGTGGTTTAAATGTTGTTGGCCATTGTCTAAAGCTTCGTGGTTTAATGCTCCAATTGCTGAAATTTCTCCTCATTGAGAGATTTGTACTCATTTATATAATATATAAATAGACCATGCACTGTACATCTAAATTTTGTACACGTGCGCATGCATGCACACTCAGAGACACACACAGTCACACATAGTGACAAACACACACAAGCATGTACACACTTTTTAAACACACACACACACACACACACACCCATACACACACAGAGTCACACACACTTACACACAAAAACACACACAGACACACACAGTGACACACAAACAGTGAACACACACACACACAAAGTCACACACACACATGCACACACAAAAGTAGGTACAAACTTTTTAAAAACACACACCCACACCCATACACACCCTGGTCTATCGATCAAAAGATCACATCACAGAGTTTTCATGAAACATGCAGAACTATTGAGTGACATTTGAGGCCGACAAAATCCTTGCAGCATCAGCAGCCTATGATATCAAGCTTTTGAGATATAGTTGTCATTGCTGACTCTTTGTAAATCTTTACAACTTTATTCATGAATAAACATCTGTTCATAAACTCCTGAAAAATGAATGACCCATTGAAGTTATTTCTTTCTTCTGTTCTCTGCATTCCCTTGTTGGTTGGGATGTGCAGTGCCTAGTCTTCTATCTCCAGGATGTCTGCCTGCTGGCCTCAGCTGACACATTCCGACATCACATCAGTTCACTTTTCCTGCAGGATGCACGATGGGTACCGGTATGTTGGCGTTTCCATAACCCACTGGAAACTGATGTGAATTATGGGATATTTAACATGTGTGCATATTTGATCTTCTGTGTGTAAAAGGGTAACGGTAAAGGTGTGCGTATATACAATGTATAAATGAAGGGGAATAAAGGCACTGGCAGGTCCAGCTGGTGTGGGAGGTCGTTAAAATCCTCACCATTCTCCAGACGCTGCTAACAAGATTCAAACCCAAATCCTCACCATTCTCCAGACGCTGCTAACAAGATTCAAACCCAAATCCTCACCATTCTCCAGACGCTGCTAACAAGATTCAAACCCAAATCCTCACCATTCTCCAGACGCTGCTAACAAGATTCAAACCCAAGATTTCATGGACATATAAAACTGAAGTCAAACCGTCTTAGCCATTCGTCACTTATTAAAATTAAAGGACAGTGAGACAGAGAGAGAGAAAGAACTGGGTATTAGGCCATTATAAAGTATAAAATCTCACTTATTACCTGGATCTTTAAACTCATAACTTTCAATACCAAATGCTCCTGGGCTGATTTCAAACACTATAAGTAGTAGGAATGATTATATTTATTTATTTTTAAATCAAATACCACTTTCAGTTACAGTCAATGCAGATTTCACTATGATGTGAAATTTGGGCTGCTCTCCCTGGGGAGAGTGTGGCACTACATAATTGACCTGCTGCCTTTATGCTCCAGAGAACTGAGCAAGCTTCTATCGACAGGTGAAAAGCAAGTGGCGCTGGTTAGGCGCCACACACAGTGTAGAAGTCTAGTTCAAGTATTCTATAATGGATCCACATTTCCAGGCAGGCAATCAATAAGTATGATCCACAAGAAAAAAGAAAAAAAGGAATAGGTGGTGCTAATGCCTAGCTTCTGAAGTGAGAGTGGCTGTAAGGTAACATGATAGCAAGTGGGCCCAGCTGGATGGAAAAACGAGCCAGTTACTGTCTGCTCTAGAAAGGGGTGTTGCAGCTGCCATATGCTTTGCAAGTTATTTAAAGCTTCAAGTCACGCATTGATTAATATGAATCTTGCACTCTGTGTGAGTTGGTGTAATAATAAATGCTTGTCTGTCTTCTGTTTGTTTTTGTTGCAGCTGCCATAGGCTTTGCAAGTTATTTAAAGCTTCAAGTCACGCATTGATTATTGATATGAATCTTGCACTTTGTGTGAGTTGGTGTAATAATATATAAATGCTTGTCTGTCTTGTGTTTGTTTTCTGTGTGGTGAGTTGGTGTTATGTACAGTATAAATGCTTGTCTGTCTTCTGTTTGTTTTCTGTGTTGTGAGTTGGTGAAAACAGTATAAATGCTTGTCTGTCTTCTGTTTGTTTTCTGTGTTGTGAGTTGGTGAAAACAGTATTTATAAATGCTTGTCTGTCTTCTGTTTGCTTTCTGTGTGGTGAGTTGGTGAAAACAGTATATAAATGCTTGTCTGTCTTCTGTTGTTTTCTGTGTGGTGAGTTGGTGAAAACAGTATTTATAAATGCCTGTCTGTCTTCTGTTGTTTTCTGTGTGGTGAGTTGGTGAAAACAGTATTTATAAATGCTTGTCTGTCTTCTGTTGTTTTCTGTGTGGTGAGTTGGTGAAAACAGTATTTATAAATGGTTGTCTGTCTTCTGTTTGTTTTCTGTGTGGTGAGTTGGTGAAAACAGTATTTATAAATGCTTGTCTGTCTTCTGTGTGGTGCGTTGGTGAAAACAGTATTCATAAATGCTTGTCTGTCTTCTGTTTGCTTTCTGTGTGGTAAGTTGGTGAAAACAGTATATAAATGCTTGTCTGTCTTCTGTTTGTTTTCTGTGTGGTGAGTTGGTGAAAACAGTATATAAATGCTTGTCTGTCTTCTGTTTGCTTTCTGTGTGGTAAGTTGGTGAAAACAGTATATAAATGCTTGTCTGTCTTCTGTTTGTTTTCTGTGTGGTGAGTTGACCCGTGTAAACAGTATAAATGCTTGTCTGTATTCTGTTTGTTTTCTGTGGTGATGTCATATTAACTGTTCTATCTTAAGGCTGTCACAGGCCAAATACTAAAGAGCATACAATTTCCCACATAAGGTTAATTGTGTGTGTGTGTGTGTGTTTGTTTGTTTGTTGTTTCTTTGTTGGGATGTTTTTGTTTTTTGCCTCATCTTCTGTGACATTTCTGTCCTGATGATCTCATGCCACTCATTCTGATCTCTCTGTCTGTGCAAGTTATACTAGCTTGCCATGTCACATTCGCAGGGTAAGAAGTCCATATACAGCTTATCAATTTTAGGCTGCTAAGACACCACCCACTGACTAAGCCCCCTACTGAAGACTTCTTCTTTGTCGACCGCTCAGGAAGCAACTATTGTTGTCCGTCATATTACTAGTGTAAATGCGTTGCGTTGTGCAGCCGTTAAGCACTTGACAAGTTAGGCCATGCACATTCAACTTTGGCATGGAGAGAATCTTGAATAGATATGTTTAACTTTTAAATCTTTATTGAAAACAGGCAGGAGAATGGACCAAGAAGGCAGAAAATATACAAGAAGGTGACAGGAAGAAATGGAACAATGCAGAAACAAAGAGGACAGAAAAGGGAATTCCTAGCACAGAGTTTCCAGAAGGCAGGGATGCTATTAATACTGACAGGCCCCCAGCATCCACACAGTGGAGTGTCTGTGAATCATATGTAAGTGTGTGAGTGTGCTCATGAAAGGACACAGGCATGCCATCTGTGTACATAAATCATTCATGCATTACTGCATCAATCTATGCATACACATTTCGTGTATTAAGCATGTATCCCTGTAATAAAATGATGCATATTTGTGATGCATGTTTATGCATGCACCCATGCATGTTTGTGTATATGGGTAGCTTGATATAGGAACTAGCAATCAAAGTTAGCAAGACTAGTGTTAGTGAAAACTGACTGCTTGCATGTTTGAAATCCTCATCAACAATACTCAATAGTAACGTAGTTACAGGAAAACTGTATAAACATAAGAAAGAGCTTTTGTTCTGTTGCTGCCTCAGAATGGAATTTCCTTCTTTTCCTGCATTTAGAAGGAAAGGCCTGTAAACACTCTCATATCATCACCACACAGTCGAGCACACTTAACACATACATGTTGTAATGTATGCAAAGCATGGACACACTTGTTCACTCCTTAATGACTATTGATGAATCTCCCCTTCTTCACCCTACACAGACAGACAGGCAGACACGGAGAGAGAGGGAGGGGGAGGGAGAGAGAGAGAGAGAAAGAAAGAGAGAGAGAGAGAAGAGAGAGAGAGAGAGAGAGAGAGAGAGAGAGAGAGAGACAGGCCCACACACACATACACTTACACACACACTTACTATGCACATACATCACATGCTCACACACACAACCACACACACACACTTATGGGTGGGAGGGCCTGGTTGGTTAGACCATTGCGCATTGTGCTTGTGATCTGCTGACCTGGGTTCGAATCCCGTTCGAGGGGATATTTTCCCCTGGAGTTAACATCAGTGCCAACTCCTCTCCACCCAAAAGTCCTTTGGATAAGACTATAAACCGAAGTCCTGTGTGCGAACACTTGCAGAACATAATAGGCACATTAAAAACATGTTCCGCTTTTTGGAAGAGTAGGCCATTGTGTGCCAGTGGGAATGGATGACAAAATTTACAAAACTGCATTCACACTAGAACTGGATGTAAAAAAGTACATAAGTTCTTATTCCATTATCCTTGAAATAGAAGACTAATTTAAAAAAAAATGTAAATAATGATGTATGTGCATGTACACAATGACACACACACTATACACACATTGTCCGTCTGTCTGTATGTGCATGTACACAATGACACACACACTATACACACATTGTCTGTCTGTCTGTCTATCCCTCAATATCCTTCCTCTCTCTCACACACACACACACTAACTACCCCCCCCCCCCCCCCCCACACACACACACACCATACACACACCCAATAACCCACACACACACCTTAATTGGCTTAAACAGTCATAAACCCTTAAAACATTTTTTTTTTTTAAATTGGTATTTCAGACACCTCAAGCTTTACAACCAAGCAATGTGCCAGCAAAAAAAGCCACCACCCAACCCAGAAAACCTTTGCCAGTTATAAAACAGCTCCCCAATATATCCCGACCTCCACCCAGTACTCCCCCCCCCCCCCCCCCCCCCCCAACCAAGTAATAAGAAAAACAAATCTCTCCTACTGACGTCATCTCATGCCGCAGTACTTGCTTTATCTGCGCAACAAATACCTGTACAGGAGGGATTCATTCTGTTCTATTCCTCACATTTCTGTTTACCCAGCCCTTCTCCCTGCATCTAACTTCCTTTTTTAGAGCAAATACTGCATTGTCACGTTCTGCTTTATACAGGATCCTGCTGTGCTTGAATGAACATCTATGGGTCCGGTGGTCGTGACTGGCTGGCCTGAGCACAGCCTGCCTGCTTGGTGGGATGTGGGTCAGCAGTAAATGACTAAAGCCACGTACAGGGTGAAACTGTCCCAAACTGACTGATTCTATCATTTATCGTACTGAGTGTCATAGCTCTAGTGTCTCTCTCCCTCTCTCTTTGTCTTTCTCTCACACACATGCACACACATACAAACCACACCACACACACATTTAGGCAACACACCAACACACTTACACATACACACACTTACACTTACACACACAGTGACACACCACACACTTACACACACACAGACACACACTCACACATACATGATACACACACATGCAGGTATATACACTAAATTTCACCCTGTCTGATATCACTATTTAGTGGAAGGACGTTAAACTGAAGAACTACTACTAAATTTCACTTCCTCCTTAACTCCCTGAGCAGTTTTTGGAGCACTGCACTGCACATGATTTTTTCAGGCTGTGTTGCTCTGGCAAGTTGCACCTGGCCAAGCCCAAACCTCTTCAGGAACAATGTTTAAGCTGGGTTTGTTTGTGCTAAATTCTACTTGTTTGAGTTGTCATCACCTAGTTGATGACAAATAGTATACTATATATTGCCAATGGCATCAGCACTAACATCATAGATTACAAGAAAACTGATACCATCTATTGCTTTAAGTATCTAGGAGCTATAGTATCGGACGAAGCGTCAAAACCTAAAATTCTCTCCAGGATAGCCCAGACCACAGCTGTAACATTTGACCAAACTCCCAATCCCAATCCCATCTTCTGGAGTGTCAAGAACATTGCCATCAGTTTCAAGATCAGACTAATGTGTTCCCTTGTCATGTTCATATTTTTATATATGTAAAAATGAGAATTTAAAATGCCATCAGGCCATATGAAGAACTCCTGACTTCAGTGAAAAAATGCGAACTGAAGTGGTATGGGCATGTCACACGAACATCTGGACAGGCCAAGACTGTTCTACAGGGAACCATACAACTTAAGGAGGGAGACAAAGAGACAGACAGAAGTAATGGGAAGATAGCATCAGAGAGTGGACTGGCCTTGAGTGGAATGACATACTATGGAAAAAAGAAAACCGTGAGGAATGCAGGAAGCTGGTTGCAAAACCTTCCTGAAGAGGTTCCCCAATGGTCTACTAGACTATGGGATAGGTGAAGGCGAAGGTGAAAGATGTTTACTGTTCACAGTGTAATGCACCAAATTGGCAAACGCTGACGTGAATTATGAGATCTTTGATCTATTTGATCTTCTGCATGTTTAATATTTGAATGGAACTAAAGCCCTGGTAGACCTAAGACCTGTCTGCACTTTAAGTTGGACCAGCCAGGGGATCATACAAAATTCCTCCCTTAACACACAGCACTGCCAACTGCCAAGATCTGAACCAACAACTTCATGGACGCATTGACTGAAGTCAAATAACACCACATCCACCACCATCAACCAAAAATTCAACAACTGTAATACCACCACCACTACCACAATCACCACCACCAACAAAAACAACAATAATAATTAATAGTAGTACCAGGCAACAGAAGTAGTAATAGCTAAGAAGAAGTTCAAGAAGAATAAGAATGATACTATTGTAGTATTGATAACAATAAGGATGATATGATGATAAAACATGAGATAAAATGTAACTATGTAAAAGAATGAAGTAAGTTAGTAACAAGGGATGGCTACTTAAACTACTTTTAAACTGTACAAACAAGCAGAAAATAGCGTAGGGTGTGGAAGATAATCATGAAAAATTGATAATGATACAGATATTGAGATACTGAGGGCGATAACAAACACTAAACAATAATACTGAAACTTAAAGTGAAAGAATAGTGATAGTAGTGGACCAAAGTCATAGGCCAGCATTCAAATTCAAGACATAAAAGATAAGGAAAAATGCAAAAAGGCCTTCTTTGCTCCTGGTCACTAATACTACTAATACTAATAGTAATACTACTACTAGGACTAGGAGCTCTAATTTAAAATATGATCTTTAACTTAAGTGGGCAATTTAAGTGCTTCAAGAATAAAGAGAAATTTTCTGCCAAAGAAATCAAATTGATATCATAAGCTGTTTTTTTAATTAAAAAAACAACAACTTGTCAAAACATGTCAAAATGTAACTGGTGTTACAATGCTACACCTATTGATCTATGAGATACATCACTGAGTCTGAATGAATAAAATATTCCAAAGTCAGAGTAGTTGATGATGGTTGGTTGATGGTACAGTCCCTAAAATGGATAACTCTGCTGGAGTGTGACTGTAGTGTGACATGCAATCAAATCAACCAAAAAACTCAAACTTGAACTGAAAGTGTCACACAACTTGTATTGTACTTGTAGCACTGGCTTATTTGGACTTTAATTAATAGCTCTAGACACCCAATATATCTTACACTCCTTGACTAATGACTATGCACCAATTTACTGAAAGAACTTTATGATATAAACTGGAAATTTCTTGAAACAAAACAATCTATTTCAACTGTTCATAGACAGGTAACAAGCACCAAAAACATTTTTCATTTAAAAATATGCCACCCATAAACTTTTTTAAAAGCCTGTAGCGTAAATTCATGAGCTTCATTTCATTTCGGATTAACTATCAAATGTTACCCAGACTGTAGTTAAAATCCTCAGTGATTTTATATCCTCCAAACCCAACTCAACTCGTAATGAGCCCCAAATAGATTCCACCCAACCACTCCTTCCCCTTTTAGTTTGTAAGCTTTGACAAAACTATGGTCTTTGTCACGTGTGGTCATGCATTTTGTTGTTTTGGGGTGAGGGGGGGGAGGGGAGGCAGGGGGGAGGGGAACTGACAATATCATGATACACACTTCCTTCTTTGAACTTTGTAAATTCTGTTAATGCGCAGCACCATTAACACTACCAACATGCCAAGGAAGGACTGAAAAGACCGGTAATGTCATGTTGTACTTCCTTCTTCTAGCTTTGTAAACTGTCTCATGTTTCATTTGGCATTTTTATACACGCTACCCTTCACACTTAGCCTAAGCCCTGCAACCGAAGTTTCCATTTCTAGATTGTTCCCTGTGAATAGAGAGAAAAATGACAAATTCTTGTAATTTGATATAAACACAACTATTGTCTTTACTCTTTTGCACCTTAATCATGAGGGGATCAAACAGCAGAGGAGGAAGAATAGTGAGTGGTCCAACTAACTTTAAGGATTAGATGCATGATCTGGCAACAATTTGAGGATGTGCGGTCAAGCACTTGAGGGACTGTAGTTTTACTCTGGCAGTAAATATTGCTTCCAACATGTATTACAAGTTTATGAATTTATTCCCAAAAAACTAAAAAGAGGGGAAAAATTATAAAATAAATTTATCCCAGTTACAGTATAATACCAGACTTCCCTGTCAGGCTGTGTGAAAGTTGGCTGATTTCTAAGAAATGAGTGTGTTACCACACAGTTGAGTAGAGCCAACTTTTCTTCTTTTTTTCATTTTTTCCCCCCTGTTTTAGTGTTGCAGAGTAAATGTAATTCCCTGTGTAGTGGAATTTTACTGAAAAATTGTACAAGCCATAACTCTCTTGCTTCTGTGAGGTTTTGCTTTGTTATTGTTCTTTTTTTCTTTTTTTTTTAAACAAGTGCAATCCCCCTTATTACAAGTTATGCTGACTCCTTAGGAAGTTAATGTTGAAGTCAAGACATGAAATCACTCACCTATATCACCATCAGTATATGAAATCATATTCTCAGTAACTAAAAATTACAACAAGAAGGAGGGGGGGGGGGGGGGGGGGTATGAACTGAAATATCCACATTCAGTTGCTTCATTGTTCTTTTATTCTGCTTTTGAATTTTACCTGCCCACAGGAAAAAACCAACCCCAAACTATTTCATAATTAACTCTACATTTTTATTTTAGTAGCTTCAGTTTTTCTGTTGACAGAGGAAAAAAAGACGTAGATATTGCCTTGAAAAAGCATATGCCGGTAAGACGGCACTAACACTGTAACAGTAAAATGCTGTACACAACTTAATTGTTAATGTTATGAATGACAAACTAAAGATGATAAATTGCATTCTTGCATGCGACACTTCAGCACTAAGCCTTACATCATACGTGGGGACATTAACGCTGCCTCAGTGCTCGCGGTCTCCATTCAGATATATTAATCCATCACAATGATTAGTACTCGATTTCTACATACCATGAATACACCTGATTCATGATTACAAAACACCTGAGCAAGAAATTGTTCGACTTTGTTACAGTTTGTGTCTGTCCACACTGTCATGACAAAGGTTTTTCTTCAAATCTGTAAAAGAAAAAAAAAAAGGTCATTGGAATAGACACTTTAGATAGCACGTTAACATACCTGAGCTCTCTGAAGAATCTGTGAATGACAACAGGCAAAAAATTAGCAGAACACTTGCCACACAAGAGTAGCAGACAGTACCGTGTTTACTCGCCATGTTTACGCTTTAACACCTGAACTCTCGTTCCTTCTCGCCTAGCCTGTAGTTACACAAGCGTGAGGCCCGGAGAGGGTTTAAAAAAAATGTTTAAAAGAAGATTTTTGTTCTTGTTTTTTACTCACAGAAGCAGAGCTATTAGCTCGGTGGTAGAAAATCCCCCCCCCCCCCCCCCCCCCCCCCCTCCCCCCCCACCATTATACGTGTTTCAGCACATATACCACCTGGATCCAACGAGTGTAGCAGGATGGTTAAGACGTTCGCCTGCCAACGAGTTAAATATGAGGTTCTGGGTTCGATTCCCAGCCTCGCCCTTTCTTCCCAGTTTGACCAAAACATCGAACTGAATGTCAAAGTCCTCCAGAGGAGGCCCCGTGATCGAACGCATGCAGAACATCTTGCCCACAGTGTGTGTGTGTGTGTGCGTGTGTGTGTGTGTGTGTATCCTGTTCCTCTTTTCGGAAGAGTAGGCCATTGTGTGCCGGTGGAAACATATGACAACATTTACAAAACCGCATACACACGGGGACAGGATGTAAACAAGCACAATAGTGCTTATTCCATTAACCTCGATTTAAAAGAATCTACTCTCTCTCTCTCTCTCTCTCTCTTCTCTCTCTCTCTCTCTCTCTCTCTCTCTCTCTCTCTCTGTTGTTGTTGTTTTGGGTGGGTTTTTAAAAAATTATTTGTTTGGGGGTTTTTTGTTTTTGTTTTTGGTGTGTGTGTGTGGGGGGGGGGGGGGGGGGGGGGGGGGGGGGGGTAGAGGGGGGTAGTGGAGGCGGAGGGGGGGGGGGGGGGGTGTTTGGTTTTTGTTTTGTTTTTGTTCTTGTTCTTTTTTTTCTCGTTTGTTTGTTTGTTGTTTTTTTCTTGCTTTTTGTTTGTTTGTTTGGGTTTGGGTTGTGTTTTGTTGTTGCTGGGTTGTTTTGTTTTGTGTGTTGTTGTGTTTCTTTTTTGGGGGGGATGTTTCGGGGTTTTCTTTTGTTTTTTGTTTGTCTGGTGTTCTTTAAAAAAAAAGTGTTTCCCTTTATTTCTACTGTTTGAGAGTATGAGTATTCGATTCATTGTTAACATGTATCCCTACGGGCGGGCACTGGATGTAAAAAAGCACATGAGTACTTATTCATTATCCTGGTAATAACAGAATTTGTCTCTCTTACTTACAATGTGTAGATGTTCTTTTTATGACTTTATTGGGTTTTCCCCTCTTTATTGTGTGAGTGGCTTACTTGATCATCATGACATTCAATTTGTATGAGTATAATCAAAAAGTGTTGATGGTGATCATGTGCTATGTGCGTATTTTATATTTAGTATTATCCCTGAAACACACACACACACTTACACTCTCTCTCTCTCTCTCTCTCTCTCTCTCTCTCTCTCTCTCAATGACTGTATAGGTTTGGATTTCTTCTTTCCTTTTGTTTCTTGTTTTTATTGTATGAGTGTATGGGTATTGCGTTTATTTCATTATCATGACATAATTTGAACGAGTGTAATCAAAAATGAGTGTTGATGGTGATGTGTACTGTTTTGATAATTATATATTTGATATTAATATTATCTCTAAAATACACACACACTCTGTCTGTCTGTCTGTCTGTCTCTGTCTCTCTCTCTCTCAAATGAGTGTTGATGGTGATCGTGTACTGTTTTGATAATTATATATTTGATATTATCTCTGAAATGCACACACACACGCTCTGTCTCTGTCTCTGTCTCACTTTTTATCGTTTTGCTTATAGTTATAGTGTGATCCTGATGAAGGATTCATACTTTATATTTTCAATACTTTATTGGGCTTGTCGGCTGTACTTAAGTTTTAATGAATACCCTAATTCAATATCTTATTGTTATATGTAGCAAGTATGTGTACCATTTGACAATGTGTAGATGTTTACTTTTATGACTTATTAAGTTTGGTGTTGTTATTTTTCTTGGTTTTGTTATTGTTGTTCTTTTTATCTCTTTTTTCTTATTTTCTTCTTTTTGTTGGTTTTTTTTTCTTTTTCTTTTGTTTGTTTTGTTTAGTTTTTTTGGGGTGGGTGGGGGTTGGGGGTGGGGTGGGGGTTGTTTTTAGGGTTTTCTTTTATTTGTTTGTTCTTTGTTGTTGTTTTTTGGGGTGTTTTTTTGTGGAAAAGGGTTATTTCCCTTTGTTTCTACTGTGTGAGAGTACAAGTATTGGGTTATTATTAAGATGTATCCCTACGGGCGGGGACTGGATGTAAAAAAGCACATGAGTGCTTATTCGTTATCCTCGAAATAAAAGAATCTCTCCCCCCCCCCCTCTCTCTCTCTCTCTCTCTCTCTCTCTCTCTCTCGTCAGCAAAATATATACTTATATTTTGAATGAAAGGTTAAGTAGATGGGCTGAAGAGAATTAAAACTAATTGAAGAACAAGCAGGTTTTTGAGCAAATCATAGTACTACTGATCATATATTCACCCTCTACTCTATTGTTCAAAAATACGTGCAATCAAATAAAAAAAACTATGTGGCATTTATCGATTTTCGAAAGGCGTTCGATTCTGTTAATCGTAATATCTTATGGACTGTTCTGCGTAAAAATGGAATAAACGGTAAATTATATATGGCACTAAGGAGTATATACAAATCAGTCTTGGCATGTGTACGCGCAGAATACGATTATTCGGAATATTTCGAATGTCCAAGAGGAGTGAAGCAGGGCTGTATATTAAGCCCACCATTGTTTTCTTTTTTTTTTAATTAACGAATTAGCCGTTGAATTAACAAAAAAAGGAAAACATGGTATTCAGATTATCTCAGGAGCCATGGAGGTATTTTTACTACTATTTGCCGATGATATGGTTCTCTTGTCTGACACGGTACTAGGTTTACAAAACCAACTAGATATATTAAAAGAGGCAAATCGCTTAGATTTATCAGTCAATATGGAAAAAATGAACATCATGATTTTTAGAATGGGTGGACATTTATCAGTGCGTGAAAAAGGGTTTTATGGAAGCGCTGAAGGGAAAGTCGTGAATTCTTATAAATACATAGGGATGACATTTTCAACGAAGCTAAGTATGAATGTTGCATGGCGTGAATCTTGCAGGAAAGGGAAAAAAGGTGTAGTCGAAATTGTAAAAACGTTACGAAAGCTGAATTCAGTAGATTGTTCTTTATTTTGGAAATTGTTTGATGTTCAAATAGAACATTTACTTACATATGCATCTGAAATATGCAAACTTACTGTTAATCCACAAATAGAAAAAATACATGTTAGTCCGTTGTTTTCGACGATGACCTCCAAAACTGCAGAGGAGGCAGCTGCTGTTTCGGAAACTGGGCAGAAATTTGATTATAGTGGAGATGCCTTGCCCACAGTACATCCCCACTCTCGGCCAAGTGGGCATAAGGACAGTCAGCGTTGGAGATGTTCTCCAAAGGCCAACTAGCCCCCAGGGCTGCAGCACATAAGGACTGTGCAAGTCAAGCCTCCTAGTCAGAGAGTCATAGTCGATCACTAAAGACTAAGCTGTAAAGTGGAATTCCATGAGTGGAAAAGCCACTGGTCATACAGCCTCTCACTTTGCTGTTGCCCCCAGGGTCAATGGTTTAATCAAGAACTGTGATAAACCCCAGGCGCTGGTGGAGAAAAAATACATACATATGCTATCAAACGTTTCTTAAATGTCCCAATTCATTCGTCAAACACTGTACTACATGGAGAAACGGGAAGATATCTTTTAAACATCAGAACGTCTGTTAAGCTAAGTGTATTAAGTACTGGCTAAAACTACTGAAACTTCCAGGGTCACGTTTATGGAGGCAGTCTTATGACATGATGGTTATACAAATGGAGGTGGGTAAGAAGAATTGGGCATATCAAGTTAAACAGTTTTTATCAGAACATGGTTTGGGAATCGTGTGGTTGTCTCAGGAAGTAGGTAGCGAGCATTAGTTTATTTCTGAGTTGAAAGACAGACTCATTTGTTCATTTAACAAAGTTGGCACTGGACATGGAAAGTAAAGATAAATACTGCTGTTTTTTCCGTTTAAGTGTGCTTTCAAGCTGAAAAGTATCTTCGAACAGTCACTGACAAATGGCACCGACTAAACTATGCATGATTTCGACTAAGAACACCCGGTTTCAATGCAAACAAAAGATGTTTTCAACCTGAGACGTTCACACAGTTTCCATGCCCTATATGTGGTCATATTCTTGATGATGAAGTGCATTTCCTGTTTCAGTGTATATCATATGTTTCCATACGTGAAAACTGTGGGGTTCTCAATCTACAAGCTTTCCGAAGGCAAGATATTTTTCTATCTTATCGTCTGATGACGATACTGTGATCAAGTCGGTTGCAAAGTTTTTTGCTGAAGCACTGAAATTACGACAATTACAACAGCTAAGTTCCGATTAGTTTAACATTTGTGACTAAACTAGTCAAGTCAAGTCAAAAACACTTTAATCATCCCATGAAGGGCAATTACAATACTGACAGGCACATTGATACCTATAATTATCTCATAAGACACAAGAAAAATACATTTCAGATCGATATAATCATTCCAAGATAGCTTTAAAAACTTATCATACACAAACGTGTAACATTTATATTATGTGAACTCCAGCATTTTGTGACACACCTAAAGAAACATTTATAATTAGGCTGTAATCTCCAGCAAGAATATTTATTGAAAATTTCACATACAATTTCGTTGGATGGTCTAATATAGCATTCTAGAATGTTCTTTTTATTATTTTATTTATTGTTTATTGGTTCCTGTTGTTTATCCTTGTTATTACTTTGTGTTCAGTTTGAAACTGAGTTTACGTCAGCGTCGTATCCGTTCATAGAGAGCTTTTTTTTTTGGAAGGGGGGGGGGGGGGGGGGGGGGGGGAGGAAGGGGTTGTTCTCAATACGTTAAATGCATCATGTAATTTTTCTTGTATTTATTTGTATTTACAAAAGAAAGTCGTGTGTAACCCCCATTGTCAATAGGCCACATTGGGCAATAACAATACATTGGTCAAAGCGTCTCTCTCTCTCTCTCGTTTTGTTTTATTTTATTTTGTTTTGTTTTGTTGCTTTTTCTGCTTTTTGGCGCGCGCGCGCGCGCGTGCGTGGTGTGTGTGTGTGTGTGTGTGTTTTCTTTTACTGTGTGTGTATGGGAATTGGGTTTATTCTATTTTATTATCATACGATGTATCCCTAAGGGCTGGCACTGGATGTAAAAAAAAAAAGGAAAAAAAAAGCACATGGGTGCTCATTCATTATCCTCGAAATAAAATAATGTGTCATTGTCGTTCTCTCTGTCTCTGTCTCTGTCTGTCTGTCTGTCTCTCTCTGTCTCTGTCTGTTGTCTGCTCTCTGTCTGTCGTCTGTCTCTCTCTCTTGTCTTGTCGTCTGTCTCTGCTCTCTCTCTTCTGTGTCTCTGTCTGTCTCTCTTCTTCTCTCTCTCTCTCTGTGTCTCCGTCTGTCTGTCTGTCTGTCTTCTCTCTCTGTGTCTTCGTCTGTCTGTCTGTCTGTCTGTCTCTCTGTGTCTTTGTCTGTCTGTCTGTCTGTCTCTGTCTGTCTGTCTGTCTGTCTCTGTTGTCTGTCTGTCTGTCTGTCTGTCTGTCTGTCTGTCTGCTGTCTGTCTGTCTGTCTCTTCTTCTCTCTCTCTTCTCTCTCTCTCTCTCTCTCTCTCTCTCTCTCTCTCTCTCTCTCAGGTTCGCGGGTGGTGGAGTTCAGCGTGTGCTACGTTGTTCCCAGTGTTGGGGTGGCCGCATTCCAACTTCCGGGATTTGTACTGCTTGATTGATTTTGATTTTATTTCTTCTTTTTTTTGTTTTCTTTTTTTTTTTTGTTTTTGGTTTGCGACTGTTAATGCCGCGGAATGGAAAATAGTTCTATGGTTATATATATATATATATATATATATTTTTTTTTTCTTTTGTTGTGTTGGGGGGGGGGGGGTTTGATCTCTCTCTCTCTCTCTCTCTCTCTCTCTCTCTCTCTCTCTCTCTCTCTCTCTCTCTCTCTCTCTCTCTCTCTCCATAGCTCGGGGGACGGGATAGCCTAGTGGTTGGAACATTGCGCTCGCAATCTGACGACCCGGGTTCGATTCCCGTTCAAGGGGATATTTTCCCCTGGAGTTCACATCAGTGCAGACTCCACTCTCCCCAAAAGTCCTTCAGATGAGACTATAAACCGAGGCCCCGTGTGCGAACGCACGCAGAACATCCTGCGCACACGTTTAATCCTGTCCGCTTTTCGTAAGAGTAGGCCATTGTGTGCCGGTGGGAACAGATGACAGAATTGACAAAACTGCATACACACGGAGACTGGATGTAATAAAGCACATAAGTGCTTATTCCATTATCCTCGATATAAAAGAATAAAATATAAATATAAATATAAAGAAAAGCGGAACGGGTTTTAACGTATGCGCAAGATGTTCCGCGTGCGTTCGCACACAGGACCTCGGTTTATAGTCTCGTCCGGAAGACTTTTGGGGAGAGTGGAGTCGACACTGATATTAACTCCAGAGGAAAAATCCTCGTGAAGGAGAATCGAACCCGGGTCAGCAGATAACGAATACATCACTCTAACCACCAGGCTATCCCGTCCCTCCATAGAGAGGTGAGGAGAAAGACATAAACAAAGGAAGTGACAGAAAAGGAGACATTTCTAGCCCAGACTTTCCAGACTGAAAGGACCCCCGACATTCCTACGGGAGATGAATAGGAAGTGTTTTCTTCCTGATGTACACTTTGTAGGAAATTTATTAGGTTTGTTTCTTTGCTTGCTTTTCAACAGAGTTAAATATTTAACATTTGGATGTCATTAGCATGTTATATCATGAGATGCATCTTTATCGGTAGTAATGTTTCAAAGTGACAAAAGTTATAATTATATAGTTGTGAATTATACCCCGCTCCAGGCATCTGTGACTAAAGGGAGTGAATTCTATCACGCTTGTTGACTCGCAGGGTAGGTAATCTACAGCTACTTCCCTTGGCCCGCCAGTATGACATCTATGCGCAAATAAAGCTTCTCTCTGTATCTTAATTATGATTGATTTATTATTGTTTAAAACATCTAAGTTCGATGATGATGTAATAAACACTCATGTGCCTTTTTTTACATCCATTCCCCGTGTTTATGCAGTTTTGTAAAATTTGTCACCCGTTTCCACCAGCACGCAATGGCCTACTATTCCGAAAGATGGTGCAGGTTTTAACCCGTGCGCAAAATTTTCTGAACTTGGTTTCAGTCGTCAGTTTTCCCAAGGAACTAATAACGGACACCATAGCTGACAGGACAGAGCGTTTGACTTCTGTCTCGTGGGGCATGAAGTCGTGGGTTCAAATCTGGTCTGGCGAATTAAGATTGGGGATTTTTATGACCTCCCAGTTCAATTTAAAGTGCAGACCTACCAGCGCCCTAACCCCCATCGTATATAAAACCGTGCAAAAGTTCAAAATATGCACGAAAAAGATACAGATGATTTATGAAAGGGTTGGATGGGTTACAAAAATAGACACAGCCTGAATAAAATATCAATTGCTATACCCCAACAACTTCTCAAGGGTTGGAGTGAGAGAGAGAGAGAGAGAGAGAGAGAGAGAGAGAGAGAGAGAGAGAGAGAGAGAGAGGAGAGAGAGAGAGAGAGGAGAGAGAGAGAGATAGAGAGAGAGCGAGAGAGAGAGAGAAGAATGCTGAGATTTTGCGTATGCGACCGTTCTTGGCCACCACCAAGGTAGCTGCATGCCGATTTCGGGGATAAACTTAATTAACATTTTAAATATAAATACTATAACACTGTACTCCGCCAATTGCTTGACGAGCATGCACCTCCTACAGACCATCTCCTGCCTGACAGACCCTATGCGCCATGGTATACCCAAGACATCTTGATAGCGAAGCGCAAACGCCGGCAACTAGAACGGCAGTGGCGGAAATCAAAAACCGAAACCAACAAACAGCTTTTCCGAAAACAAATAAACATAGTCAAACACTTAATCCATTCAGCAAAGACAGACTACTACTCTTCCCAAGTTCTCTGCGCTACATCCATAAAATCTCTTTTTTCTCTCACCTCAAAATCTCCTTGAAACTGCAAAAACAACTCCTTTGCCTACCACCCACAGCCTGTCTGAACTTCCATCTATCTTTTCTTCCTTCTTTTCAGACAAAGTCCGCAACATACGTTCCAGACTGGATCAGACTCATTTCCAGCCTGCGCCTCCTGATCCCCAGTTCACTGGCACTCCTCTCTTCTCCTTCCATCCCACAAGTGAAAAAGAAATCATGACAATTCTGAAGGAAATGACTATACAATCATGCGACCTTGATCCCATACCTGCTCCTGTTTTCTCACAATGCCTTCCACAACTTGTACCTATTATCACTAAAATAGTAAACTCATCTCTTCAGTCAGGAAATTTTCCGTCAGCTCTTAAAACTGCAATAGTCACACCTCTACTGAAAAAGCACGACCTCGATCCCAACATTCTGAAGAATTACATACCTGTCTCAAACTTACCTTTTGTCTCTAAAGTACTAGAAAAAGTTGTTCTCAAACAGCTCAACAGTCACCTTCATTCCAATGATCTCCTTCTCCCTTTTCAATCTGCCTATTGCCCCAACCACAGCACCGAAACCACCCTAGTCCACACTTTAGATACACTTCTACTCGCTTCTAATGCAGGAATAATCTCCCTCTTCATTCTTCTCGACTTACCTCTTCGACACTATAGATCACTCAATTCTTCTTTCTCGCCTCCAAAATACGTTTGGTATTAATGGCACAGCCCTCACCTGGTTTACTTCATACCTCACAGACCGATTCCAGAAAATTATTGTAAACAAAATTCAATCAGAACCTGTCAAACTGGAATGTGGAGTCCCACAAGGATCAGTTCTGGGCCCTGTTCTCTTCAATCTCTATACTGCTCCACTCTCACATATAATAAACCACCATCATATTGATAATCATTTCTACGTCGATGATACTCAGCTTCAATGCAGTGATACTGTTGAAAACTTGCCTTCCCTCCTGACAAATATGTCCAACTGCCTTCAAGACATTCAAAACTGGATGACTCAGAACAAGTTACAACTTAATGCTGATAAAACCGAAGCCATGCTCATAGGGACCGACCATAAACTTTCCTCCATCGCAACAACTTCAATAGAATTCGGCAATACGTCAGTTCCTTTGTCCAACTCTGTGAAGTATTTAGGTGTAGTTCTCAACAACACACTCTATGAAAAAAATTAATCACCCAGACCTGCCAGTCCTGCTACTATCAATTGCGGCGCATAAGCGCAATTCGCAAATATCTGTCCACTGACAACTTCCAAGCTTGTCACATCTCTCATTCTTTCACGTTTAGACTATTGTAATTCTCTTTTGGTTGGCCTTCCAGCATTATCCATCCACTCTCTTCAATGCATACAAAACTCTGCAGCTCGACTGCTCCTAAGAAAGAAAAAAAAGTCTGAACACATCACTCCTCTTCTACGATCTCTTCACTGGTTGCCTGTCTCACAGAGACTGAAGTATAAGACCAATACCTTCTGTTTCAAATGTCTTCACAAATATGCACTCTCTTATCTCTGTAACTGTCTTCATCTGTATACTCCATCCCGTTCCCTTCGCTCAGCTGCAGATACTTTGTCCTTTCGAACACCCAGATTCAAACAAACCATTGTTAGCCGTCGCTCTTTCTCTGTTTCTGGTCCATCGACCTGGAATGATCTCCCTCTTTCACTTCGCCAAAACCCTTCACTTTATACCTTCAAATCCAGCCTCAAAACACTTATTTCCTACCTGACACTTTCCCCTCATATCTCTTCCTACTTTTCAACAGCAACCTTTATCTCCTTCATCACCACCTAAGTGTGTGTGTGTGTCAAAGTCAAAGTCAAGTTAAAGTCAAACTTTTATTTTCAGATGGTACATTGAATAAGCAGTGCATTTGCTTTTTCTCATCAAGCCATCTATCTAAAGAAAAAAAAGAGGGGAAAAAAAGATAATATATATGCAGACACAGAATAAAAATCCTAATCAATATAAACCGTCCAAATCAAACAAGAAAAGACAATAACATATGCATACATGGAATTAAAAACAAAACAAAAAAACCAGAACAATATTAAACCATACAATTCAAATAATTCAAAAATCTTGAAAATATATCCATCATAATACACACAAGCAAGCAACAAAGAAAAACCAAACCAAAACAAACAAAGAAGACAAAACAAAATTGAAAAAAAGACACACCAACTGCTTCCCCTCCCCCCCCCCCCCCTCACACAAATACACACAAAAACCTTCAACCATACAACCAACTGAATAAAACAAACAAAAAAAGATAAACCAACAAGAACAACCACAACGAGCAAATAAACAAACAAACACAAACATTACGTACACAACAACAGCGACAATAACTAACATAAGACAAGAAAAACAGCCAAAACAAATGAAGAACAATATAGAAAAAAAACAAAAACAAAAAAAAGAGTCCAAAAAAACCCCCCCCCTCCCCCCCCCCAAAAAAACCCCCCAAAAAACCCAAAACAAACAAACAAAAAGCAAAATAAACCGAACTCAAAACCCCCCCCCCCACCAACAATAACAACAAAAACCCAAATGGATAAAAAATGGGGAAACTGATTATATTTTCCTTTTAAAACTTTTAATCATTCTCAGTAACATCCCCCCATCCCCTTACCACATTACCATATAAAGGAAACAAGAAAAAACCAAGCGGACTTTGGGATTCAAGAAAAAAAAAGTTAACAAAGACATCTATGTCCCCCCCTCTCCCCTGGTCACATACACGCTTTTGAAAACATGTGCTTTTTGTTTTGGGGCAGAAAAACGTTAAATCCTTTCCCATCAAAAAAAATTCAGGAAATATAAACCCACCCAGAATACTAATACAGCAATAACAATTTGGGGCATCTAATACAATAAAAAAAAAAAAAATTTAATTTAGCGACAGTAACAAAAAAGTAAAAAGAAGGTGTGTGTGTGTGTGTGGTGTGTTGTGGGTGTGTGTGTGTTTGTTTGTGTGCTGTGTTTGTTGTGCAAAATTTGAAATATGTTATTTGAGGGAAAGTTGCATGCTGTAATGTTTTGATGCAAGCGCTTCGTTTTTTGTTTTACAAGATCACCTATATAAATTCCTATTTTTTTTCTTCTTCAATAATTTCTTTTTTTTGAATTTTCTTTTTCCAATCTCGTCCGATAGGACAAAAAAGTTCTTGAGGATGGTTGGCACACTGCCGAAGTTTTGGAGAATGTATCGTGGGTTTTTGGTTGAACCGGGTTGAGCGTTCCTAACAAGGTGCTGCTGGGCATTTTTGAGATCATCCATCCACCGGCCATCTCGACTATGATGTGCGAAAAAAGATCTGCTTTCAGTTGCCCGGGTGTCCCGTTTATTGGGAGTTCTACCCCTCAAAAAAGGGGTTTTTAGGAAAGGAGTTTGATATAAACATTTCCAGTTAAAATTCCCCCCCCCCCCTCCCCCCCCCCCCCCCCCCCCCCCAAAGAAAAAAAAAGAAACCCTCCCAAAAAACAAATGAGAAGATGAATGGGTAACATCTGTGCCGGTCTTCAAACCCAATATCCCTTGATGAGCACGAGTGCCCGCGCGCGCGCGTACACACACACACACACACACACACACACACACACACACACACACACACACACACACACACACACACACACACACACACGTTGCTGTTGTTGTAACTGTTGTCGTTGTAAATGAAGTGAGTGTCACGTTGATGCAGGCATGTGTATTATTGTATATATTTACGGAAGTACACACAGGCTTATGAGGTGGTAAGATATTGTAACCAGTTAATATTGTTTTGGGTTTTTTCTTGCACTGAGTTACACTTTTTCTTTCGATTTTTTTTTTTGGGGGGGGGGGGGGGGGGGGGGGGGGGGGAGGTTAGTGGTGGTGGTGGTGAAAAAATGTTTTTCTTGATACGTTGTTGTTGTTGTTGTTGTTATTGTGAGAGATGGTGGGTGATTTTTCTTTTGAATTTGTTTGTTTGTTTTGTCTGATTGTATTTCTTTCGATGGATGGTTGGTTTATATATATTAAAAAAAAATCGAATAGATAAGCATGCATGCGTGCGTACGCGCGCGCGTGTGTATGAGAGGGAGGGTGGTGGGGTGCCAGTGTTGACTCATTTTTTCTTACTTCTCCCCCATGCTAGTTGTAACTTGTATATTCATAGTGTGAGTGAAAGCACTGAGACATTGTAAAACATGAATTTGTTCCATGATGTGGATGCCATGCCATGCTGACTATTTCAAATGTTTTGAATATGTCATGTGTTGAAATGTTTTCTTTTTTTCACTGCCCCCTCCCCACTGTCTCCATGTGAATGGGCTTACAGGAGCCCACCACATTCAACCATTTTCAAGTTTCAAGTTTCAAGCTAGTTGTAACGAGTGCCTGGTGTAGACAGCTATTCAAATGTGTAGGTAGCTTAGTGGACAAACGAACGAAGAGAGGATAAAGGATGGCAGATTCTGTAAGGTGACATTTAAAAAAATCTAAATATGTTTTTTATTTCTTGCACTGTATCGCTTTTTTATTTGAGTCATTTTTTTCTTTGTTTTGTTTTTGTTTTTTCATTCTTTTTATCATTAAGTTTGGGTTTTTTGGTCTGATGGCAGCTTTTTTGCGTTTTTAGTTTTTTTTGGTTTTTTTTTTTTTTTTTTTTAAAATTTAAAAGTTGCATGGCTTGATGAGAAAAGAAAAGCAACGGCATCTGGAAATGAAAATTGACTGACTTTGCCTTTCACACACACACACACACACACACACACACACACACACACACACACACACACACACACACACACACAGCACACGACGCACGCACGCACGCACGCACACACACACACACACACACACACACTTTTTGTTTTTAATCACCCATTAAAACCCCAGGTCTCCTGCTGTACTTGACGATACGAAAGAACGCTATAAAACAGTAACGATGGACCAGCAAATAACCAGCTATCTTGTCAACAGTTAATTGTACGAAAAATGAACTCGTGGGGAAAAGGACACCCATCGTCCTTTTTCCAGCTGTAAGAGGCCTAGCCTTAGCGAAATCGGAACGTGAAGTAGCATAGCATGACGAACACACACACCACATACACACACACACACACACACACACACAACACACACACACACACACACAGAGTACAGTGAAACAGACGCCAGCTACCAACTGTTGAAAAATCTCGCCAGACCTTGAAATTCTCTTGTGATAAGTTCGTCAGTGGCTCTGAATTGAAAGTGTCGTCTGCTTCCTCGCAGTTTCTGTTTTCTGTGTGCAGAGTTTTCGTTATTTTGTTTAGATTATATTTTATTGGGTTTTTGTGCCTTGGTTGTTGTTTTTTCCTTCCTTTTTTTTCCGGCGGATTTTGGGTGTTGTGTTCTGAGGAGTTGCTCTTTGGTGAGTGAATTTTGGTATGTATTTTTTGCTGGGATTTAGGAGAGTTATAAAAGAAGAAAACATAACGCTAGTCACTGATTGACAGTATGAGGATACAGTATATATACTTATCAAGTGCTAGCCCATATTTGCGTGTGTACAAGCACTTAATACTTGACCTACCAAACAGACAGACAGACAGACACAGACACACCACACATACACACAACACACACACACGCGCGCGCGCGCGCACGCACGCACGCACACACACACACACACGCGCGCAAGAACATGCGCGGGCGCTCACACACACACACACACACTTACACACGCGAGGGCAGGATGAAAAAAGTTGTATAAACTTAATCTTTTACCCTCAATAAAGATCATTTTGACTTGACTTGACTTGACTTGACACGCTTACTTGCTTGCTTGTTTACTTGCTTATAATTTTTGTTGTTTGATAACGACTTCTGTTGCTTTATTTCATTCTTGTTATTTCTTTTGTCCAGTTTCTTCATAACCGATGTGTACCATTCAGAAGAATTTATGATATGAGAATTAACCAAGAATTACTCCCACCCCCCACCCCCCACCCCCCTCCTTCCATCTATTTTGTCACAGTCTGATGTTACTGATAGTGAACAGATAAAGAGAGAGAGAGAGAGAGAGAGAGAGAGAGAGAGAGAGAGAGAGAGAGAGAGAGAGAGACAGACAGACAGACAGACAGACAGAGAGACAGAGAGAGACAGAGACAGAGACAGAGAGAGAGACAGAGACAGAAACAGAGAGAATGAATGAATGAATCGTTGAATGAATGCATCTTTATTTGAATGACTGAATCTTTATTTTTCAAGGGTAACAGAATAAGCACAGGCATACTTTTTTTCATCCGGCCCTTGCCCTGATTAGGGACTATCAACGAGAGAGAGAGACGAGAGAAAGAGACACAGAGAGAGAGAGAGAGAGAGAGAGAGAGAGAGAGAGAGAGAGAGAGAGAGAGAGAGAGAGAGAGAAGAGAAAGAGAGAGAAGAGAGATAGAGAGAGAGAGAGAGAGAGAGATGAGAGAGAGAGAGAGAGAGAGAGGAGAGTCGACAGACAGAGAGACAGACAGACAAACAGACAGACAGACAGGCAGACAGTTGAGAAAACTGCGGTTAGCGATAAAATGCAAAACAATATTATAAACCTGATAGCGAGTACTTAAACACTGAAGAGGAGAGAAAGAAATGAGACCGATAATACGGGAATGATGTAGATAGTGGAACGTGTTCGTTCAAGTGTTCTGGGACTTTGCGGTCGTGGGTGTTTTTTTTCCCCACAAGGCTGTCTGTATACACATCGCCCTGTCTTAATCGTATGTACATGTCTGTATACATTTCTACAATTAAGCACACCGTGAGAGCGCATGTGTGAGCTC
>CM054139.1:65082685-65087685 GCA_028751875.1 Rapana venosa | reverse complement strand
ATTTTCACTTGTTTCTGAATGCAGTTGTAGTGTGCATGTAAATGTACTAATAAATGTACAACTATATGCACGAATAAGTGCGTGTGTGCGTGCGTGTGTATGTGTCTTGTTTTAGCGGCTATCCACTTCAAAAAGTGACTTTAGACGTGTGTGTGTGTGTATGTGTGTGTGTGTTCTTCAATTTAACGTCTTTCCACTTAAGTTTTATTGGACTATAGGAAAAAGAGGGAAGATTGAGTAAGAATGAGCATGTGAGCAGTTGAAATCTCTCTCTCTCTCTCTCTCTCTCTCTCTCTCGAGAAAAATGGACTTATGGGGACCAAAAACTTAAAGTAACAAATAACTATAAGTACCTTGGGGTAACATTTTCAACAAAGTTGTGTAATAGCTCTATGTTTGATATGATGTGTCAAAAAGCTAAAAATGGAGTTATGCAAATTATCAAATCAATGAGAAGATTAGCTTCTGCTGATAGTACATTATTTTGGAAACTGTTTGACACACAAATAGAACCTGCCCTGACGTATGCAGCAGAAGTATGGGGTCTAGAAGATACCACACAAATTGAAAAAGTACACACCTTTGCCATGAAAAAATTCTTATGTGTTCCATTACATGCATCAAATAAACTTATGTACGGAGAAACTGGTAGATACCCCTTTTATATAAGAACCATAACTAAATGCATTAAATACTGGATTAAACTTATCAGGCTTCCTATGTTAAGAATAAACAGACAAGCATACGAGATGCTGCTTATACAACATAAGAATGGTAAAGTAAACTGGGCGACTAAAGTAAAGATCTTTTGACGATAATGGATTTGGTATTGTTTGGCTATGCCAGGGGGTGGGTTATGAAGAACAGTTTGTTAGAGAATTGAAAGATAGACTTATTTCATGTTTTCATCAAAACTGGCATGAACAGTTAATGTCTAGTGAAAAATACACTTGGTATAGCTCCTTTAAAGATGCGTTTGGTCCAGAACAGTATCTGATATCGTTAACTAATAAACGGCTTCGAAGTAATTTACTAAAATTTAGGCTAAGATTGTGTGGTCTTTTGAACTGCAAACAATGGTATATTACAGCAGAGACAGACAACAACTCTTGTCCAGCATGTGGAGAAGAAGAAGAAGACGAATTTCATTTTTTGTTTGCTTGTAGAACTTATCATGACATTCGCCAAAAAATTGCTTTTTTGACAAACCCAACCAACAGGTCCACCAATCTTGTACAAAAGGTGTTATCTTCAAATAATATGTCCGAGCTTAAATCTTTAGCAATATATATAACGCAGGCTCTAGATAAACGTAAGCAGACTATGAATGAAACGGATCCTATACGTAATAACTGAAAATATTGGTTGGCATTTATCTGGGCTTTGGATTATTACTCATGTCCTTTTCATATTCATTCCTATGTTAAAATGTTACTTACAATTACCCCCTTTGACTGATGGGCTTGTAGCTTTTGTCAAATAAAATTCGTTCATTCTCTCTCTCTCTCTCTCTCTCTCTCTCTCTCTCTCTTCTCTCTCTCTCTCTCTCTCTCTCTCTCTCCCTCTCTCTCTCTCTCTCTCTCTCTCTTCTCTCTCTCTCTCTCTCTCTTCTCTCTCTCTCTCTCTCTCTCTCTCTCTCTCATATTCAGTGGAGAAAGTAGCAAACAGGCCACGTTTGTCAAACAAATAAATATTGTATCTGTATGCGTTTCTTTATGATGTGGGGTATAAGCCACGAGTGTCTTAACATTCAGGATGGGTTCAGTAGCTACGATGTTAATAACTTCAGCAATTCATTGCTCTATCATTCCAATAAGAACAGTAACAAAAGTACTGCGTAGGCAGTCAACATTGGCGACATCTTGCAGATGGTAGTACTATTCTACAGCAAACACACATCACTCCTACTTTCCCCTTTTCAGTTTTCCCCCCTCTTTTTCTTAGTCATTTTATTCTGCCTGTCCATGAGAGGGGGAAGAAAGGGGTTAAACCCCCCCCCCCCCAACCCAAACACACAAAGGAAGAGGAAGGGAAGACAACCAGAGGGGAGGGTGGTGGTGGGTGTTGTGGTATAAGAGCCTACTTCTTGTCTGGTGTCATAGAGGAATTGCTTAATGTTACGTTATCGTCCCAGTAAATCTGTCAGCATGAAATTCGGACAGAGCTCTTCTTCTTCTTTTTCTTTATTGTCATTTTATTTCGAGGATAATGGAATAAACAGTCATGTACCTTTATACATCCAGTCCCCGTGTGCATGCGGTTGTGTACATTGTGTACACACTTATTTCCTACCTGCGACTTTCCCCCCACATATCTGTCCCTAATTTTCAACAGCATCTTTCACCTTCTAAGTGTTGTTCCGTGTGTGTGTGTGTGTGTGTGTGTGTGTGTGTGTGTGTGTGCGTGTGCGTAGTGGGCGCGCATGGATTTGAAATCTGTTGCTCATTATGTTTAAGGAGAGTTGCATGCCTGTAAATGATTGAGTGCAAGCGCTTCGATTTGTTTGTTTTTTTTACAAGATTCAGCGCTATATAAATTCCATATATTGTTATTATTATTATTATTATTATTACATTTTGTCATTCGTTCCCACCGGCTCACAGTGATCTACTCTTCCGAAAGACGGAACAGGTTTTAACGTGTGTGCGCGCAAGATGTTCTGCGTGCGTTCGTACACAGGGCCTCGGTTTATAGTTTCATTTGAAGGACTTCTTAACAGTATAGCGCATCGCCATACATGGCGCCACCTATTTTATGATTTTTTCCCCCAGCTGACATCGCTGAAGTACTGTTTTATAGGTCTTGATTGGCCTTATATGACAAACCAAGTGTACTTTGCATAGTTTTCCGAGTGGCTTTAAACCACAGGGTTGCGGTTCAGTTTCTTTTTTCCGTGTAGCTCACATTATTTCTTGTGCTTGTCAGGAGTTGCTTTGTGTTTGAATTATGTAGTATGTATGCTTAGTTTTTGCGAGAACAGTTTTTATTTGTTGACAGCGCATATGCATGTATGATATACATGCGCTCGTGAACATATTCTTCGCACGCACGCTTGAAAATGCTTTCACACAGAGACATACACTCGCGCGCACGCGCGCACGGACACAAACACATAAACACATACACAGACACAGACACAGATACAGACACACACACACACACACACACACACACACACACACACACACACACACACACACACCACACAACACACACACACACACACACACACACACACACGCAAACACACACACACGCAAACACACAAACACACACACACACACACACACACAACACACACACACACACACACACACACACACACACACACGCAAACACACACACACACACATACATCAATGAAATGATTACTGAACTAAATCATGAACACGCAGAGACTTGAATAGATGCATTCTCTAATATCACGTAATGTGAAAAGACGTTAAATTAAAGAAGAATAGATGCATTCCATACATTCATACTAACAATAAAACTGGAGTTTAGAGAAGAAGTCAGGAACCTCTCTTCTCCATTAACTTCCCAAGGAGTCGTTGGGGCACTGCACTCAACTTTTCAGGCAGGATCTCTAAGGCAAGTTGAACCTGGCGGAGCCCATTCCTCTCCAGGTACAGGGCGCATGCTGGGTCTGTTCATGTAATTTCAACCCACCAAACGCTGACACGACTTGTGAGGTCTTTAACTTACATTTAGAAAAAAAATCTTCTGCATGCCTATACACATGAAAGAAATCAAAACACTGGCAAGTCTGGTCTTTTAAGTTCACCCCAGGGAAATCGTAAAAATCCCCACCCTTAATTCAACAGACGTACCAGCCGAGATTCGAACCCACGACTTCATGGACCCACAAGACTGAAGTCAAAACGCTCTCTAATCCACTCAGGTTTTTTTTGTGTGCGTCTGTCAGTTAGAATTAAGGACGGATATTCCGCAACATCCGCGTTCACGTACCGTAAAGCAGCTTCATGAGTGTCGTGTGGGATGCAGCTAGTCGACCTGTTGAATAGAATAAGTGTGTGCCTACTCTTGAATGAACAAGTATCCATTCAGTATAAATAATGATGATGATGATGATGATGATGTACAACACGCTACTGTGTACTGCTCCCGCGATTATATGACAGGGAAATAGTTTAGTTGAGGTCATTGTGTTCTTGATTTCGATGGTAGGCCTGTCTCCACGTCCGTTTCTCTGTTTGTCTGTCTGTCTCACTCTTCGTCTGTCTGTCTGTCTGTCTGTCTCTCACTCTCTGTGTCTGTCTGTCTGTCTGTATTTATTTATGTTTTGCTATGTGATGAAACCTTTGCACATTTTTGTGCATACTACGATTGTGCTCACTTGATATGTCTAGGTGTTGTAACTTTTATCTATCTATCTATCTATCTATCTATCTATCTATCTATCTATCTATCTATCTATCTATCTATCTATCTATCTATCTATCTATCTATCTATCTATCTATCTATCTCTCTATCTATCTATCGATCGATCGATCGATCGATCGATCCATCATCCATCCATCCATCCATCCTCCATCCATCATCCATCTATCTATCTATCTATCTCTATCTATCTATTACTATCTATCTATCTATCTATCTATATCTATCTATCTATCTATTGTAGTTCTGATTGTTTCCTGGTCCCTCTCTTTTCTCCTTTCTTCCCCCTCCGCCTCTCTTCTCTCTCTCTCTCTCTCTCTCTCTCTCTCTCTCTCTCTCTCTCTCTTTCTCCCAGATAGCTGGGCTGAATCTATAATACTAACATTGCATAAAAAGGGTGATGTTGATAACCCTAATAACTACCGGGGAATTTCTCTTACAGACATAAGTAGTAAGATATATAGTACTATTATTAACAATAGGTTACAGGAATGGGTTATGAAAAATAATATTACAGGTGAGCACCAAGCTGGTTTTAAGAAAGGATACTCCACTATAGATCATATGTTTACTCTGCTTGCGTTTGTACAGAAACAGT
>CM054139.1:65062685-65072685 GCA_028751875.1 Rapana venosa | reverse complement strand
CCTCGATATAAAAGAATAAATAAAATAAAATAAACTGACAAAGCTTCTGGCCTGGGCCGTACTGGTATGTATGTACCAAGACTGTTACTATTCTACAGCCCTACGGCGGTCTTGTATATACACCAAAGGGTATTCTCTCTCTTTGTTCTTCAACTAGGTCTCCGAGATTTACCAACAGTGAGATTGTGCGTACTTGACTGGGTTTTTTTGGGGGGCCCACTTTGAAGGTAGCCGCATTCCGACTTTTGAAGATACAGAGCTTAATACATAGGGATGTTCTCCTCTCTGCCACCCCTTGCTTACTCTGTCCCTCCCTGTTCCCTGTGTTATGTTCAGCTGTGTGTGTGTGTGTGTGTGTGTTGTGTGTGTGTGTTTGTGTGTGTGTGCGTGTGTGTGTGTGTGGGTGTGTGTGTGTGTGTGTGTGTGTTTTGTGATGTGTGTGTGTTTGTGAGTGTGTGTGTGTTGTGAGTGTGTTGTGTGTTTTGTCTGCCATGTGAACCGTGACTGACTCAGCCTGCAGATAGCCAGGTTGACCAGCATCTTTGCTTAAAAGACAGGGATGGAGCTTAAAAGAGTTAATGGGAATAGACTATTGTGAATTGTGTATTGTGGAGGCTTGTGTCTGTAATCATCTGGCACCATCCTCCTCGATGCAGGGGCTCTTTGATTCTTCCTCCCAGTCCTCTGTTTCCTGCGTCTGTGGGTCTGTGTGTCTGTTTTGCAGTTTGTCTGTCTGTCTTATATGATGATACATGCTTGCTTGCACATGTACACAGTCACAAGCACAGACACAGACACAAACACAGGCAATCAAACACACAGACACAGATCCAGACCCAGAGACACACACAGACACACACACACACGCACACAACCTATATGGTGGAGGAAAAAACGATCGCAAGCGCATAACTCTTGGAACAGATAACAACATTTACAAAACCGCATACACAGGGAGACTGTATGTAAAAAGGCACATGAACCCTTATTCCATTATCCTCGATATAAAAGAAGAAATACATAAATACATAAAAACCATGGGCAATGCATATTCTAGCATTTAAAATTAAAAAAAAATGTATTTATTCTTTTATATCGAGGATAATGGAATAAGCACTTATGTACTTTTTTTTTACATCAAGTCCCCGTGCGTATGCGGTTTTGTAAATTTTGTCATCCATTCCTACCGGCACACAATGGCCTACTCTTGTACCAACAAGGCATCGCTTAGTATTAAACCTAGCCTCCGACTATCCCACATAACAGGCATGTAACAATCCCGCATATAGGATTATATCAAAGTGCATAATAAACATAACACGGATGGCTTCCTTCTCCCAAGCAGTAGCCTACCCCCCCCCCCCCCCCCCCCCCCCCCTTCTCCCTCCTGTTGCCTACAGGTATAGGCCTAGTGTTCACCTGACTGTGCGTGTTGTGTTGTCTGCCTGTGAGCTGTGACTGACTCGTTCTGCAGAGATAGTCAGGTCAGTTCAGCATCTTTGCTTCACTTAAGACAGGGATAGATGGAGGGGTTCTCTGTCTTCCTCTGGCGCCATCCTCTTCAATACAGAGGCCTCTTGTCTGTTCCTTGTTGCTCATCATCTCTTCCCTTTTATTCTCTGTCTGTCTCTGTCTCTGTCTCTCTCCCTGTCTCTCTCTGTCTGTCTCTCTTTCTCTCTGTCTGTCTGTCTCTGTCTGTCTGTCTCTCTGTCTGTCTGTCTCTGTCTTCTGTCACTGTCTGTCTGTCTCTGTCTCTCTTTGTCTCTCTTCTGTCTTCTGTCTTCTCTGTCTCTCTCTGTTCTCTCTGTCTCTCTGCTCTCTCTCTCTCTCTCTCTCTCTCTCCTCTCTCTCCTCTCTCTCTCTCTCTCTCTCTCTGATCAATCGAATCAGAATCAGAATTCGAAATTATTTATTGTCTTAAAAGTCACATGGACTTATTTGACACAACAAAATAAACGATGTGTGTGTTGTGTGTGTGTGTGTGTGTGTGTGTGTGTGTGTGTGTGTGTGTGTGTGTGTGTGTAGGTCTGAAGGTGTGTGTGTCTGTGTGAGTAAGTATATATGTATGTATGTATGTATGTATGTATGTGTTGTATGTATGTATGTATGTATGTATGTTGTGTGTGTATGTATGTATGTATGTTTTATGTATGTATGTATGTATGTATGTATGTATGTATGTATGTATGTGTGTATGTGTGTGTTGTTGTTGTTGTGTGTGTGTGTGCGTGTGTGTAAAAGTTAAATTTCAAAGTCAAATTTGTAGTACATTGGAATACGCAATTATTTGCTTTTTTCATCAAGCCACCTATCTATGGACAAAAATAGCTTTATCAGTAATATTGAACTACAACATTATTACGACAACCCTCGTGTATGTGTATATATGTGTGTGTATGTGTGGCTGTGAGTGAAGGTGTGTGTGTGTAGGTCTGAGGTGTGTGTGAGTGTGTAGTGTGTGTGTCGTGTGTGAGTGAAGGTGTGTGTGTAGGTCTGAAGGTGTGTGTGTGTGTAGGTCTGAAGGTTTGTGTGTGAGAGTGTGTGTGTGCGTGCGCGCGCGTGTGTGTGTAGGTCTGAAGGTGTGTCTGTGTGAGTGAGTGAGTGAGTGAGTGATGTGTGTGTTTAACAATAACAATAACAATAATTTTAATTCAGTTTTTGCAGGCCATATGGCCCATAGGAACAACAGTTAATCATATACTTTCATGTAAGGTGAACATCCTTACTTCTGATATCTAAACATTTAGTAAGAAATAATCCAACTTTAAACATCAAACTAGGTTTAGTGTTCATACAAAGAAGCTGCACTTTCAGATTCGATGGAAATCTGTAATAATACAGAGGAATACATTTTCTTTGCAATACAGCATATTTTGGGCATACAAGTAAAAAGTGACAAACATCTTCAATTTGTTGGCCATCACACTGTGTGTTTGTGTGTGTGTGTGTGGTGTGTGTGTGTGTGTGTGTGTGTGTGTGTGTGTGTGTGTGTGTGTGTGGTTGTGTGTCAAAGTCAAACTTTAGTCAAAGTCAAACTTTTATTTTCAGATGATGCATTGAATAAGCAGTGCATTTGCTCTTTTTCATCAAGCCATCTATCTAAACCAAAAAAAAGAGAGAAAAAATAAGTGTGTGTGTGTGTGTGTGTACGTACGTACGCCTCTCTCTCTCTCTCTCTCTCCTCTCTCTCCTCTCTCTCTCTCACGTCTCTCTCTCTCTCTCTCCTCTCTCTCTCTCTCTCTCCTCTCTCTTCTCTCTCTCTCTGCCCTGTCTGTGTCAGTCTGTCTGTGTCAGTCTGTCTGTGTCGGTCTCTGTCTCTTTCCCTCTCTCTTCTTTTATTTCTTCCTCCTCCTGTTCTTCCTTCCCCACCCCTTACTTTTTTATTAAAGAAGAAAAAAATCTTGCTCCTCTACTCTCTGACTGGTTTTTCTTTCTTTATATTTCCATTCTCTCTTCTTTATTCTTTCCTTCTTTTCTCTTCTCTTTGTTTGTTTGTTTCTTTCTTTTCCCATCTGTCTATCCATCTATTCTTCCATCCATCTATCCATCCATCCATCCATCCATCCATCCATCTATCTATCTATCTATCTATCTATCTATCTATCTATCTATCTATCTATCTATCTATCTATCTATCTATCTGTCTGTCTGTCTGTCTGTCTGTATGTTATGTAGTCTGTCTGTCTGTCTGTCTGTCTGTCTATCGATTCGATCGATCGATCATCTATCATTCTATCACCTTTCCTTCCATTCTTTCTTTCTTTTTCCTTTCGTTTTTTCTTTCTTTACTTCCTCTTTTCCTTCCTTCCTTTCTTTCTTTTTCTTTTTATCAAACACGTTACTTCATTAAAAAAAAAATCCATTCCAGCCTTCCTTTATCTTTCCCTATCAGAAGACACGCATTCCCCATTTATTATAACTGCCTTGCAGTAGGGCCTACTGCTCCCTCTTGCTGTCTTCTTCCTTCCCTCCCTCCTCTTTAAAAACAACAACCACACACACTGTTTATCGGAGCCTAAAACAAAGCAGTCGTTTGTGTGCATTGTTTGTGTGAAGGCCCAGTTGTTTACCTGATTCCCTGCCCGTTTTCTGCCTTGTGCTTGGGGTATCAGAGAGAGAGGGAGAGAAGAGAGATGGAGAAGCAGACTTAATTTCGTACACTTGAGGAGGGAGTATGGTAGCATAAGCCCGCGGTAAAGAAGGAAAAGAGCCAACGATGGGTTTGCAGGATGTCAGTGAACATGTGTTTAATTACAGCAGTGCCTGTTTGGTTTGAATCTAGGAATGGCTGATTCTAGATCTTGTATGTCTGCAAGTTAATGGACGTTAAGAGAGAGAGAGAGAGAGAGAGAGAGAGAGAGAGAGAGAAGAGAGAGAGAGAGAGAGAGAGAGTGCAAGGCTTCTGAGAAAAGAATAACATGTTATTAAGGTGTGTAACAAATGCTAGGAAAACAAGTGCGATTGATGTGAAGACTCTCTCTCTCCTCCTGGACAGAAAAATCTGAGAGAGGATGGTGAATCATTGTCCTGACAACCCTGAACCCAAGCTCTGAAAACAGTGACGGAACGTGATGATGACCATCAGGCTAAGGAGGAGAGTGTATTGCTAATATTGAACAGAAAAACAACGAAACAAACAAAAACAAAAACACCCATCCCTGCCGTTCTGCGCTATGTTTGTTTGTGTAGAGATTTTTTCGTTCCTCGGCTAGAGCTCCAAACTTCACAACTGGTGAAGATTTTGTGTATGCTACCGTTTTTTTACCCACCATTAAGGTAGCCGCATTTCGCCTTCCAGGATGATATCGACACACGACACCTGTGTGCATGTGGGTTTTTCTGTGTGTGTTTGTTTTTGCTTAAAATTTGCGTTCGTTCCTACCAGCATACAATGAACCTAGTCTTCCGAAAGGCAAAACAGATCTTACGTGTGCGCAGGATATTCTGCGTGCATTCGCACACGGGACCTCAGTTTCTAGTCTCACCCGAAGGACTTTCAGGGGAGGGAGGGAGTGGAGTCGGCACTGATGTTAACTCCAGGGGGAAATGTCTCAAACAGGTGCCTCAGTGGTGGTTCAAACCTGGGCAGTCAGGTCACGAGCACAGGGCGCCAACCACCAGGCTGTCCTGCCCCCTAGCAACGCTGTGATATCCTTTCTCAAGGACGTGGATTGGCATGTCTGTATACACAGATTCTACAACATAACTCCAGCGAGCTGATGGTGGCACAAGTGGAAAAAAGGACTATGAACAGTTCTGCTAGCGCCATGAGAAATTAAGTCTAATAACTTGTGACTATAAGTACAAGTATTAACTGTGTGAAAGATAAATAAATGTATGAATGAATAAATAAATAATAGATAAATATAATGAATGAGCAAACAAACGGATAAATGAATGAATAGATAGATAGATAGATAGATGGATGGATAAATAAATAAATAAAAACTAAAATAAATAAATGAACTGGTATAGCCTGCTTCGCTCTCGCTGCCTTTTTCTTGCAGGGAGCAACGTCTAAAGAAGCTTTTTGTGTAGTCCAGTTATTAAAATCTAATAGAAAATGTCTCTTTACGGTGTAAAAGGTGCAGAGACTGATGACTAAAGAAGAAAGGCAGATTCTCACTGGATAGTGTTAACTGTGTGTCGGGACGAAGTGGAGTTGAACATGAATCACAGAGTCGCTCTCTCCTACCATTGTCAAGGACTAAAGCCGCTGGTGGCCTACTCATTTCGTGCAGAGGACGTTCAAGACGTATACTGGGTAATTTTCCAAGTTGTTGTAGTTCATATGCATACGTACGTGCATGCGCACGCACGCATGCGCTTGCACGCACGTATACACGCACGTATGCATAAACCCGCTCACACACACATGCAAATACATACTCACATCACGCACGCACACACATGCTTACACACAAAACCTGCGCGCGCACACACATGCCACACACACACACACTGCGCACGCGCACACACACACACACACACACACACACACACACACACCACCACACACACACACACACACACACACACACACACAAAACACACACACACACACACACACACACACACACACACACACACACAACACACACACACACACACCACACACACACTCACACACTGCTTCTTCTCTCTCTGCTTTCTCTCTTCAGTGGTTTGGTTTGTTTGTTATTGCTTGGTTGCTTTTAAAAACTGGCAACCCATCATCACGTATTTTCCAGATTTCTCTGTCTGTCTGTCTGTCTGCTGCTGCCTGTCTGTCTGTCTGTCTGTCTGCCTGCCTGTCTTTCTGTCTGCCTGCCTCCTGCCTGTCTTTTGTCTGTCTGTCTGTCTGTCTGTCTGTCTGTCTCTCTCTCTCCTCTCTCTCTCTCTCTCTTTCCGTTGTCTTTTATATCTGTCTCTTTACTATCCCTCTCTCTCTCTCTCTCTCCTCCAACTCTCTCTCTCTCCCCTCTCTCTCTCTCCGTCTTCTCATCCTCCTTCTCTACGTACTCTCGCTCCTCTCCATCCTCACTCCCATCTCTCCTCTCCCCCACACCGCGCGCGTGTGTGTGTGTATGGTTGGCAACACTTCATTACTTTAGCGCTACATCCGAATTTCATTTATTTGCTTTTTGAAAAAAAACAAAAACCCCAACCAACCCCCCCCTAACTTTCCCAACAGCAGGTACGCGGTGAACACAGCAGCAAGCTGCCGTCCCCTACCCTCATCCCAATGTCGCCAACCGCCACCACGTCCTTGCAACAGCAACAACAACAGCAACAACAACAGCAGCATCAGCAGCAACAACAGCAGCATCAGCAGCAGCAACAGCAACAGCAGCAACAGTCTCTCAGTAGGCCTCAGAGTGCTGTACACACCCCGTCCCCCACCGAGTGGCTCCAGCCTACCCTTCCCCTGGCCACCCTGGCTCGTCAGTTCGCGTGCCACCCGCTGTCAACCCAGCGGCCTATGGGAGTTACAGCCAGGTTCCTGCCTTGGTGAGTAAGGGATGGGAGTAGGGGTTGGGGGTAGGGGTTGGGTGTGGGTGGGGTGGGGAGGTGGGGTGGGGAGGAGGGTGGGGTTGGGGTTGGTGGGGTTGGGGAGGGGGGGTTGGGTGGGAGGGGGGGGGGGTGGGGTGGGGTGGGGGGGGGGGTGAGGGGGTGGGGGGTGGTGGTTGGATGGGGTGACGGGGTGGGGTTGAGGTTGGGGTGGGTGAGGGGTGTGGGGTGGTGTGTGGTGGGGTGCGGTTGGTATTGGTATGATCTATCTATCTATCTATCTATCTCTGGGATCTATCTATCTATCTATCTATGTACTATCTATCTATCTATCTATCTATCTATCTATCTGTCTGTCCTGTCTGTCTGTTTATCTATCTTAATCTATCCGTTCCGTACTCTGTATGTTTGTATGTATGTGTGTGTTTATCTATCTATTCATGCTCTATCTATCTGTCTATTATCCATCCACCACCCATCTATCTATCTATCTATCTCTATCTCTCTATCTATCTTCTATCTGTCTGTTCTATCCTCGATGGTATGTTTGTTTTTTTGTTTGTTTTTTTTTTTTTTTGGGGGGGGGGGGGGGGGGGGGGGCAGGGGGTGTATTTTTTTCTCTCCATGGTATGCTGTGCTTATAGCAAAATAACTTAAATGAATTCGCGTCTTTCAACCAGCCTGTCACGGTCACTCTGTCTGTCTGTTGTTGTTCTGTCTGTGTGTTTGTTCTGTCTGTCTGTCTGTCTGTCTGTGTGTTTGTTTTTCTGTCTGTGGTTGTTTTTCTGTCTGTTGTCTGTTGTCGTCTTGTGTTTTGTCTTGTTGTCTACGTGTATCTTCCTTTTGACACTCATTGTACTCACAAAACAAGGGAACAAGAAAGAAGAAAGGGACACCACACTTCTGATTTAAGGACAGAATATAACAAAGTGCTGGTAATAATATTTCTCACGCTGTGCCATGTGTTCTTACGTAAACTAACAAGTGACTGGTCAGAGAGGTTACCCCAAGCAAGAATGACTTACCTACTGCTTTCTTTTCTTTCTTTCTTTCTTTTTTTTAAAAAAAACAATCTTCGTTGCGTTTTGATATAAAAAAAGAGAAAAGATTGAAAACGAAAGACGGATCTGGAACCGAAGTTTTCTCCCCTGGTCTCTCTTTTTTCCACTGACCTTATAATAATACTTTTGTTATTTTTCTCTCTGTCTGTTTTATATATGTTCTTTTTGCTGGGTCAAAATATCTATTTACATTCTATTTTTTACCCTTTTCTCTTTTAGGATATGCATACGTGCAGTGACTTATGAAGAGACGGATTTTGACTTTGATGATTATCTGTCTACAATGTGTCGGCTGAAAAGTATCATGACATATAAGTGAACTAGTTCATGCCTACCAGCTGGGGTAATGTCAAGATAGTGTTTCTGCTGAGCACATTACCACTACAGACTGAAGCTGTTGTAGCTTTACTGTGTCGTGAGGACTGGATATAATTATAAAGATGATCATCTGAATAACATTTTGTTGATTGTTATTCTTTTTATTTATTCTTTTGTTGTTGTTGTTCTTGTTGCTGGTTATCAGCTAGAGCGCCAAGGTTCACATGATATGGTGAGATTTTTTGTGTGTGAAACGGTTCCGCCCCCCCCCCCCCCATCCCCCCCTCCCCCCCTGCCCCCCCCCCCCCCCCCTGCCCCCCCTCTCTCCCCCCCCCCCCCATCCTAATTTCGGTAGCCGCATTCCGACTTCAAGGGTGGCTTCTCAGCACGACACCTGTGTGCATGTGGTTGTTGTTGTTTTGTTAATGTATCATCCCTTCTTACGGGCACGAAATGGCCTACTTTTCCAAAAGGCGGAACGAGTTTTTAAAGTGTGAGTGCGAGATGTTCTGCGTTGCATTCCCACGCGGGGCCTCTGTTGTTTGTCTCATCCCAAGGACTTTGATCATTATTCAGTTCGATTTTCTCCTCAAACTGGAAAGAAAAAAACAAAAAAGAAAGGGAGGGCAAGGCTGGTAGGAATCGAACCTAGAACTGACATTTTAGTCAACAAACCTAAGAGTTGACTTGAGGTGAAAATGCCAATTAGTCAAACAAACCTAAGAACGGACTTGAGGTGAAAATGCCAATTAGTCAAACAAACCTAAGAACGGACTTGAGGTGAAAAATACCAATTAGTCAACGAACCTAAGAGCGGACTTGAGGGAAAATGCCAAGAACTAAGTTCTCCCTCCTTGGTTACAGATTGTTGACAGGATGAAGCCAGGTCACAGCTAGAGGCATTACAACCCTGTTCAGTTTTGTTTGATCATGTAGCCCCCCCCCCCCCCCTCCCCTGCCCCCCCCCCCCCCCCTTGCACCCCCATCCCCCCTACCCCCTGCCCCCATCGCCACTGTTCTTTCCCATCCTCTTGACTGTAGACCTGCTAGTGGTGTGTGGTTGTACTTCAGAGATGCCTTATCTGCTGATGCTGAGGCATGCTTCGGTAACTGGGGAACGCATACATTACCCACACGTCGTTTGCTCCCTCCCTCTCTTCTGTCTCTCTCTCTCTCTGTCCTCTCTGTCTCTCTCTCTCTCTCTCTCCCCCCCCCCCCTCTCTCTCTCGCTCCCCCCCCCCCTCTCTCTCTCTCTCTCTCTCGCTCCCTCTCTCTCTCTCGCCTCTGTCTCTCTCTCTGTCTCTCTCTCTCTGTGTTCCGCCCTCTCTCCCTCTCTCTCACTCTGTGGGTGAAGAGAGAGCGAGAGCGAGACAGAGACAGAGACAGACAGACAGAGATAGTGTGTGTGTGTGTGAAGGGGGGGAAGAGAGAGAGACAGAGAGAGAGAGAGAGGGGTGGTGTGTGGGGGGGGGGGGGGGGGGGGGGGGGGGGGGGTGGGGGGGTGGGGGTTAGCTACTGGACGATTTAGATAAAAGGATGTTAAAGCAAGGTCAAAGCTTAGGATATAATGCAAATAACCCCAGGAGAAAGGCGACCCTATATAAATACAATACATTATGATGAATCGACTT
>CM054139.1:64985185-65055185 GCA_028751875.1 Rapana venosa | reverse complement strand
GAAATAAAAGAGTGAATAAATAAAAATAGATACATAAATAACACACACACACACACACACACACACACACACCAAAAACTACCCTCTTCCCTCCCAACACACACAAGCACACTCACATAACTACCTCCCTCCCCCTCACACACACACACACACACACACACACACACACACACACACACACACACACACAGAAGGACAGAAAAAACCCAGACATAGAAACGTTTTATTTCTCAACTCAACTCAAGCACTGGGGCTGACAAACAAAAGAATTGTAAATAATGTGAAGTGCTGGGAGCCTTCACGCTAACTGATGACACTGACATAGAGGTCAGGGCAGAATTTACAAGGATTTGCCACTCTGGGACGCAGTGCGTGAGTGTGTGTGGTGTTAGGGATAGACAACGTTGCCCCCAACCTTCATTTTACCCCATGGAGTAAGTCAAGTAAAGTCAAGTCAAGTCAAAATCACTTCAATCATCCCATGAAGGGCAATTGCAAGTAAAGAAGTCGTTCGGATGAGACGATAAATCGACGCCTTGTGTGCAAAGAATGCAGGCAGAACGTCTTGCGCACACGTTAAAAACCCGTTTCGCTTTTTGGAAGACAAGGCCATTTTCGAGCCGGTAGGACCGGATGACAAAATTTCAACAACTACAACAACAACAAAAATGCATGCAGACAGCTGTCGTGTTCAGACACCATCCCCGAAGTTGAATGTGGCGACCTACATGGTACGGAGAAAAACGGTCGCGTATGCAAAAATCTCACCATACGTTAAACTCATGGCTCTAACCGAGGAAAAAAAAGGTCAAGGTGTCCCATAACCTATAAGGTCGTAGGGGAGCGAGGCGTCAGAGACCTCACTTCTCTAGGGGCCAGCATATTGAGGGCCGAGCCCATCTCCTCTCCATCTCTGCTTTACCTTCCCTGACCCTAAAGAGAGCAGGTACTCATTTACAGCTGGATGAACTTCGGGACTGTACTTTAGCCAAAGTGCTCAAACGGTCACCCATCCAAGTGGTAACCACGCTCGACGCTGCATAACTTGGCTGGGGGAAAGCGGATGTTCCGACCACTGAGCTATCCCGTCCGAGGAACAACAACAAAAAAAAACAACCACCACCACCAACAACAACAACAACAAAACCCAAAGAGAAGAAGGAGAAAATGTAGATGGGGTAGTGTTAGGAAAAGGGACACCGGTGACAGTGAAGACCGTGTTGAAGAAAGCGGTGTGTAGAGAAGATGACAGGTACAATTTCTCTGTGGGGGCCAACCCTGTGTTCTGTTGAGAGCTGGCTGGCTGGCTGGTTGGTTGGCTGGCTGAGATTGTCCACATTACTTTCAGCTCAGGGTCATGAAATCTTCACAACTACTGTCTTTTAGAAGCAAATTAAAAAAAACCACCACACCCAAACAACAACAAACCTTTGTCTTTTGAGTAAAAAAGGAAACCCACACCTGTCTTTTGAAAAAAGCAACAACAAACAAGCACAAAACAAGCACACAAATACATAAGCATACAGTTATATTCTATTCGTGAGTATAATTATATGATCCCTGTGCGCGTGCGTGCATTCTCTCTCTCTCTCTCTCACTCTCTCTCTCTCTCTCTCTCTCTCTCTCTCTTTACGCTGCGATAGGGCATTAGGATGTTGGTTGTATGCACTCTATCAATTAAACAGTCATTCATATTTCTGTAATCTATATCCATTCCTACACAAAAACAACTTTTCCCCCCTGTATTCTTTGCACTTTACAAAATCTCTCGTCACTCGCAGGCAGGGGACGTTACTATATAGTGATTACTTCCCATGGGGGCCAGGGGAAAACCAATGCAGTGTATCAGCCATACTATATAATATCTCAGTCTCTGTGAGGTTTTACGTGTGGACACTTATTGCAGTTTAGCGGACACCTGACAAATCTCACCCAGGAGAGAAAACTGGCATCACGTGGCACTGAAATGGCCACACAGGTTTAAAATAGACCTCCCCCCCCCCCTCCTCTCTCTCTCTCTCTCTCTCTCGTTGTCACCTCACATTGTCACGAAGGCTGTCCAGTTTTCTTCTAAACCGTTGTCTTTGCAACTATGTAGTTTGTAACCTGGTTTGTTTATGATTTCGGCTTTCCAGTTTCTCTCTCTCTCTCTCTCTCTCTCTCTCTCTCCGTGTGTGTGTGTGTGTTTGACTTTCTTTAATTTAACATCTGTTCACTCAAAGTAATACTAGACAACAATTTTGTTGTTGTTGAATGGTGAAGATTTATAAAATGGTCACATTTAGAGAACGTGTGTGTATGTTGTGTTGTTATATACACAAATGAATTATATGTAGAAAAACAGAGACACAGACATAGAGAGACATTGGAAGGACTAAGATACAGACAGAAACAGAGAAAGATGAAGAGACAGATAGAGGTCACTGAGCTAGCTAGCCAGCCAGACAGACAGATAGCCAGCCGACAGACAGACATAATTTACTGACAAAAACACGTGAAAAAAACAACAACTCCAAAACGACACCTTACCAAATAAAGGAAGCCAAAACATGGCAAAAGGTGCAGTGAGTGCCACGATTTTAATCTCTTCCTCCCGTGTCCTACTCATGTCTCTACGTCTGCTGCTCTTCACTCACATGTCAAAGCCAGACAACAGACTCAAAGACTGCTTGAGCATGGCAGCAGCAACCGAACATAACGGCTTACAGTGTAGCTCGCAGCGCCCAGAGCATAGGCCAAGCACAACAAAAAAGTAAAATGCCTTGCTTATTTAATGTACATCTGCACTAAAAATTATGACTTGACTTGACCTAATTGACTTCTCTCTCTCTATACTCTCTACATTATCTTCTCTCTCTCGTCTCTTTCTCTCTCTCCTTTATGGAACTTGCCTCTGTACTTAATATTAATGAGTGCCATATCAAATTGAATATTATGTAAACAAGTAATGTGTACCATTGAACAAAGTGTAGATGTTACTCTTAGCCTATTACAGTTTGTCGTTATATTGCCTTGGCTGTTGATGTTCTTTATTTGTTGTTAAATTGTCTGTTATTTCTCTTTTTATCATCTTGTTGGTTTGTTTTCCCTTTATTTGCTACTTTTTGGTTAACGGTTTTTGTGGGGTGGGGTAGGGGTTGGGGTATTTTAGGTTTCTTTATTGCTGCTTGGTGGGGGTGGAGTTAGAGGGGGGGAGACTGTATTGAAAAGGGTTATTTCCCTTGTTTTTATTGTGAGACTGATAAGTATTGGGTATTATATAAGGATCCCTAACGGCGGGGACTGAGAATGTAAAAAGCCATGTTGCTTATTATTATCTCGAAAAAAAGAATTTGTCATTGTCATTGTCATTGTCTCTCTCTCTCTCTCTCTCTCTCATAAGAGAGATATTATTATCCTAAGTCATATTTTTGTAGCTGACGTTTTGTTATACAGTAACATGTTGTCGTTACCATCGCTTTTACCCCCACCAAAATACTAAGCAGTTTGGCTACCCCCTTCATGTATGGGCCAATGGCCTTTTTGTGAATAAATCATTCGAGCTCGAGTTCTCTCTCTCTCTCTCTCTCTCTCTCTCTCTCTCTCCGCCTCTGGAGATGAATTCAACGCGCGCATAACCCTATTTTTTAAATTTTAAATGTCTATAATCATTTTGATATCAGCATCTCTTATTGAGATGAAGTGAAAGAGTAAGATGAAAGTTTTTAAAAAACAACAACTCGAACAATGATGTAGGCTGCTGCACAATGATAGTGCACAATTTCTTATTTATAATAGGGTTTGCTTTAAAATTCTCCAATTGTAAGTTTTCTCAAGGGAATGCGAGTTGCAAGTTACCGTGTTTTCGTGTATTTTTCTTTTAAAAGAAAATGAACGATCCTGTATATTTGTTGACAAAGGTTTATCATGGAGGAGTTATAAAGGTTTACATTTCTTGGGAGGGGAGGGGGGACGCGGGGTGTTGTTTATTTGTTTGTTTTCCGAAGCTGTATGTTGATGAATATATTTTTGAGTACTGTATTTTCTTTTAGTTTCTGTTACACAGATTTTTAGTCTGTTTGTTGATCTGACTCTCCATGTCTGTCTCTCGACCTGCTTTACCATCCCGTCTCTACCTCTGTCTCTGTCTCTCCGTCTCTGTCTTTCTCTTTATCTCTGTCACTCGGTCTGTCTGCCCTTCCCCTCCCCTTCTTCTCTCTCTCTCCAGATAAAATTAAAAAAATATGTTAATACTCATCTGTTACCCGTAGAAATAAAGATTATCAACCCTCCCCCCTCTCTCACCCTCTCTCTGTCTGTGTCTGTCTCTGTCTGTGTGTGTGTGTGTGTCTCTGTGTGTCTCTACATGTCTGTCTCTGTCTGTCTGTCTGTCTCTGTCTCTCTCTCTCTTGTCTCTCTGTCTGTCTGTCTTCTTCTGTCTCTCTCTCTCTCTCTCTCTCTCTCTCTCTCTTCTCTCTCTCTCTCTCTCTCTCTCTCTCTCTCTCTTCTGCGTGAGCCCCACAGCCGCACATTTGCCCGTGCGCGTTCATTCCTGTTGATCGTGTCCTTCCTTATTCCCTCTATCTCTTTCTCTCCTATCTTATCTTTCGCTTTCCTTTGTTCTCTTTTTCATCCAGGGAATAACGGTTGTGGCACTATCCTAAATCATATTCTGGAAGCTGTCGTGTTATCATGCCGTTTTTGTGTGTGAAAAGAAATTCTGGCAGTTGTATTGCTGTTAGGTCGTTTTTGCTACCTATGTAGATTGCCAAAGCCAAGCTTTCGTGTTTCGGTGTGTGTGTGTGTGTGTGTGTGTTCCGTTTTGTCCACTATCCACTATAAAGTGATTTTAGACAGGACATGGGAGGAGAATGAGAGAGAAGTGAATATAAGTATGTTTCCTTGTTTGCTGGAAGGTATGTTTTAGTTGTTGTTTTTCTTGTTGTTGTTTTAGATTTCAGTATTTGTATAATAGTCTAGATGAATCTTTTAACACGAGATAATATCAGCAACATTTTTGTCGTTATTCTGATACAAACATCAATACAGAAGTTTATAATATGGAAAATACCTTTGCAAGGGTCACACATACAAACAGTTGGAAACTCTAATGACAGATATAAACTACATAGGCGGTGACAAGATTTCAAATAGTCATGTTCTTTTTCATTGTGGATGTTAGATGTTTTTTTATCCCTGAAGAGGGAATACAGTTACCTAAATAGCAGGTGGGAAAAAAAGGTCGAATACACAGAAATCTCACCATCGATAAACCTTGGAGCTCTAGCTTGAGGGACAAAAAAGAGATCCTCCCCCCCACCCGCCCCCCGTGTCTATCATCATCATCATCATCATCATCATCATCATCATCATCATCATCATCATCATCATCATCATCATCATCATCAATGCCTTTGTGCCTTATTGGCAGGTAGGGCAGCAACAAATGTTCTCCACTCCTGTCTGTCCTGGGCCAGCTTCCGAATGGTTCCCCAGGTATGTTGGAAGGTCTTCAGCTCTGTTTCGACAGTCCGACGCCAAGTGTTCTTGGGTCGTCCCTCGTTTGCGTTTTCCCTCTGGTGTCCAGTGGAGGGCTGTTCGGGCGATGTTTCCCTGTTCCCGACGGCAGATATGCCCTATCCATCCCCATCGCCTATGCATGATGATGTTGTCCATGCTTTCTTGGTTGCAACGGGCAAAAAGTTCTTGGTTGGAGATGGTCTCAGGTCCAGGAAGATGGATTGTCGCCAAGTCTTCCTCGAGATTCTTCGTGCGTACATGTGGAAGTTTTGTCGAGGTCTGTCAACATCACACCAGCACCCGAGCCGTACAAAATGGAAAAGTACAATGATCTGTATTTGTTCTGTTAGCAATTTAAAACAAAGTTAAAATATAAAAACGTTTAGTTACGACATTCTATTTTACCTTGAAATTTGTATGTGATATTGCTATTTTTTTCGTGTTAGCGTTATCAGAAGAGTCGATAATGTCGTATTTATAATATAATAAAAAGTGTTATTACTGATCATACTTATTTCTACAATTGCTTCCTGCTTATGCATTTAATATTCTCTTCTCCCTATTAGTCGTGTCATCATTGCTAGAGTGTAGCCTCCCTACTTACCTTACATCATACTACAAAGCTGTTCCTATACCTGGGTGAAAGTGTTTTTACATCTGTCTGTCTTCTTCTCTCACTGGTCATTCGTAATCTTCTTCTTCTTTTCTCTTCTCTCTCTCTCTCTCCTCTCTCCCTCTTCTCCTCTCTCTCTTCTCTTCCTCCTTTCCTTTCTTCTCTCTCTCTTCTTCTTCTCTCTTCTTCTTCCTTCTTCTTCTTCTTCTTCTTCTTCTTCTTCTTCTCTTCTTCTCTTCTTCTTCTTCTCTCTCTCCTCCTCCCTTCTCTTTTCTTCTTTTTCCCTCCCCTTCTTTTGGGTCTAAAATTACAAAATGTGTATATACCTTAAACTAAGCTATCAACAACAGAAAACTCGCCAACTTACTACTACTACTACTACTACTACTACTCTGCGCACTCACTACCACTACTCATGCTACTACTCTCTCTACTACTACTACTACTACTACTACTGCTGCTACTACTACTGCTACTACTACTACTACTACAAGGCATGTCTGTGAGTGTATGACATTCTGGGTAACAGGCCAAGATCTGTGGACAAGAAAGAGAGAAAGGGGACCCCCCTCCCCACACACACACACACACAGCCCCAAAGCTGTTTCAGTAGTGATAATTGCGCTCTTACACTTTTTTTGGCAGATAGTTGGAAAGAAGCAGACTATGGGTATAATGTTACAGAGGGCAGTTGTGAGTGTTGAAAAGAGCTGATAATGACCTGACTATTAGTTGCCAGGGGGCCGTGAAACAGTTTGCCATGTTGACGAAACTTTGTTCTGCAAGATACGTTGTGCATTTGTTCGTGTGTCTGTCTGTCTGTCTTTCTGTCTTTTTCCCTTCTCTCTTTCTCTCACACAAAGAGACACAGACAGACAGAGGCACAGACAGACACAGATACACACACAAACGCGCGCGCGCACACACACACACACGCACCACACACACACTTATTCTTCCATACATATAAATTCCATACATTATTATTATTATTATTTCTTTCCATTCAAACAAAATAAAAGTACCTTAAAAAAAGAACAAAGAATCAACCGATCAGCCAACCCACCAAAAAGAAAAAAAACAACAACAAATGACAGCACTAGTAGGACCACTCTCCTGACATAAAGTAGTCAAAGCCAGAGTTTAAAAAATTCCAGTTGGTAAATTAAATAAGCAATACGTTTGCGTATCTTCACCAAGCCCTCCATCTAAAACGAAAACACCTTCAGTGACTTTCAGGAAGGAAAGTGGCAGGACGGTTAAGACGTTTGCCTGCCAACAAGTAAACAGGGAGGTTCTGGGTTCGATTCCCAGCCTCGCCCTTTCTTCCCAGTTTGACAAAAAAATCGAACTGAATGTCAAAGTCCTTCGGATGAGACTATAAACCGAGGCCACGTGTGCGAACGCATGCAGAACATCTTGCGCACACGTTAAATCCTGTTCCTGCTTTTCGAAAGAGTAGGCCATTGTATGCCGGTGGGAACAGATGACAAAATTTACAAAACCGCATACACACGGGGTAGGAGTCCCATAACCTATAAGATCGTAGGGGAGCGAGGCGTCAGAGACCTCACTTCTCTAGGGGCCAGCATATTGAGGGCGGCGCCCATCTCCTCTCCCTCGCTGCTTTACCTTCCCTGACCCTAAAGAGGGCAGGTACCCATTACAGCTGGTGAATTGGGAACTGTACTGAAGCCAAGGCGCGCAAACGGTCACCCATCCAACTGGTAACCACGCTCGACGCTGCTTAACTTGGCTGGGGGAAAGCGAGTGCTCCGACCACTGAGCTATCCCGTCCCCCTCATGGGGACTGAATGTAAAAAAAAAGCACCTGAGTGCTTCTTCCATTATCCTTGATATTAAAAAAAATAATCATAAAAAAATAATGTTATCTGAGTGCTTTGATTTGTTGCTTTACAAGATTCATCGCTATATAAATTCCATACATTATTATTATTATTATTATTATTATTATTATTATTATTATTATTATTATTATTATTATTCACAGAAAGAAAAAGTGATTTTCTTGAGATGGGAGCTAATTTGGAGTTTCTGCCCACACTCTTGCTCCGACAAGGGAGGCGATAATGCCCACGACCGATAACTGTGCATTTTGCGATCTTGTTCGGTAGGGGAATAAACTTTAGTTTACCACAGTGGGAAAGAAAAAGCATCTGCTGAATCGGTGCAGTCCCCTGATGTTCGTTTCAGTCATCCGTTAATTATCTATTGATTTGATATGCATTTTATTTCTAGAATTCAAAAGAATTAATGATATGAAATCATGGTCAACTAGTCAAATTGACAACAATACAGCTCTGAATTCCCCTGGGGTTAGTTTGAGTTTGTTGAAATACGCATAGCTTTCATTACACACCTGCCCTTATTATTAGGTGTTGTACATACATGTATGGCATACATGTACACATGCACACAAAACGTGCACAAGCGCATGCATGACACACAGGTCTACACATATGTCACTCACTCAGCTCTCTCTCTCTCTCATATATATATATATAGCTTCTATATCTATATATAAATCTCCCAAAATGGCTGCATTGTTGAAAAATATCTTAATAATATATCATCATCATCAATGCCTTTGTGCTTTATTGGCGATACTACGCTTTGCAAACATACCCCGAGAGTCCCACGGGGGTTAATAATAATATGCGTATGTACAAATGCACTTCAAAAGTATACACACATATATTATGTCTTTTTCTTCACAAGTTGATATCCGTTCTACGCATCGCACGGATGCAGCCACCCTATCTCTCCTCCCATCCCTGCCTCCACACACACACACACACACACAGCAGAAGCACAACCTGTGCCATACAGAATTGATGTCCCATCTGCATGTGATCAGACAAAGTGTAAAGCTGCTTGCCGTGTCCCCGTCATCAAACACACCTACAGCCACAGAGAGAGAGAGAGAGAGTGTGAGAGAGTGTGTGCATGTTTGTGGATGCGTGCACTGATGCCTGCGTCCGTGTTCGCACACATCTGTGTCTGAATATGGATGGGGGTATCACTGATGTGTTAAATGTTTCTCTACGTGTATGTACAAGTACATGCAGTAAATAGCCTGAGAATCTGATACTGATTTGTGCTATTTTGTGCGACAAATGTTTACTTAATTTTCTAAGGGCTACGTCGTGAGTGCTCTTGCTTCTGAAACAATAAAGAATTTGCATTTGATGTAAAGGTTGTGATGTTGATGACATAGTGAGACTCATAATCATTTCTTCTTAGGATAAAACAAATTAAACCACATCAAACCATCTGCATTCAAAACAACACACAACCACCACAAAGGTTATATAAAAAGTTGATTATTAATCAAATTATTATTCATCGTCATTATCATTATTGTTGTTATTAGTGGTAATAGTATTGTTATTATGTACAACACAGAATTGTACTTGTGCTGTGCTCATAGCTTGTCATACTTCAGAACACACTTCCTCACCAATACAGTTTTGTCAGATATATGAAAAAAACCATGTTAGATCACAAACATCTGTCAGATATAAGCACGTCATAGTGCTTTGAAATAAACATTCTATATATACACTATGACTGTCACTGCCATTCTGTAAAGCCGTCTGAACGCTACACCCCCCCAAAAAAAACCAACAACACACACGACACACGCACGCACACACACACACACACACACACACAGAGTTTGACTTATACACACACACACTTTGACTCACACACCAACACACACACACATACACACACACGCGCGCGCGCACGCGCGCACACATACACACACACTTCACCACCACCACCACCACACGTGTGCACGCGCGCGTGTGTATGTGTGTGTGGGTGTGCGCGCATTAAGAAAAGTTTCCGTATGTTTATATTCCTATGATTTGACTGGTAAATTAAGTATGAAGGCGCTATCCTTTATCGTATGACGTACGCCCTTCCTAGGTGGGGTGTATCATTCTGCTCCCAAGACAACATCTGTTTCTTGAGCTTGTTTTGTGTGTAGAAACAGTACAATGTGATCACTGGCTTTTCCTCTATACCACGGGGCACTATGTTACGGAGAGAAAGTTGTTTTTTTTAAAAAAAGGTCTCCTTCAGCTAGATATACTTATGTCATTTACACAATACTTGCTCACAGCCACCACAAAAGGCCGAAAAACTATTACCCAAATAAAGCAATCGCGGTAGAAAGACGCATTCGCTTCTTCCGGTTTCCATCTTGTTTGTACATCATCCACCTTAAAAGCTCTATTCATTTTCCCCTCATCAGTGTCTGTGTTTATAATGAATTTCTTTTTTTTGACGAGAGTGGCGTCTTTGCAACAGAATTTTGCCAGAGACAACACTTATTGCTGTGGGCACTTTTACATTTTGCCAAAATATCTTATGCCACCATGACCCCGAGTGCAGCATAAACTGCAAAGTTCAAGTTCAAATTTATCTATTTATTTATTTATTAATTTAATTTATTTATTTATCATATTTATTTATTTATTTATCTATTCATTTATTTATACCACTTTAAGTCACGGCAGATTTATCTGCATGAAATTCGGGCTACTCTCCCAGGGGAGAGCACGTCGCCACAGAGCAGTGCCACCCTTTTTTTTTCTGTCAACAACTACAGTTGTTTCCCCATCAGTCTTTTTCCTACAGAATTTTGCCAGGGACAACTCTCTTGTTGCCGTGGGTTCTTTTACGTGCGCTAAATAATGTTTGTGTAACACACGGGACCTCAGTTTATCGTCTCATCCGAAAGACTAGCGCCCAGACCACCACTCATGGTCTAATGGATGGGGGAAAAGTTTCGGGTCCAAACGGGATACAAACCACCGCACACTTCCGACCTGGACTTTTCGCTTTCTAGACAGGCGCGTTACCTCTAGACCACCGATCCACCACCACCAATGGGGTTCGAACCTACAATTTCTTGCTTCTTCGACAGATGAATTAACTTCAGACTATCGAACCAGTATTCATTGTCTTATGAAAAAAGATCATGACCCTTAAAAAAGACGGTTTTTTCCCCCTTCTTTTTTGTTGTTGTTGTTGTTGTTGTTGCAATAAACACTTTTGTTCCCAGGTGCTGCTTTGAATTTATCTAAGGAATACTTTCGATTTAAATTTTTTTTTTATCAAACCGTCCTTCTTTTAAAAAGAAATTAAAAAAAAGAGAGAGGTAACCCCCAAGAGAAAAAAAACACCCAACCAACAGGACGCAAACTAGTAAAGAGGTATTTTGTGTGACTGTATGAGTTGTCTTCCATGTAGGTCAGTGTGCCTTGAAGTTATGGGCCTTTGCTATTGTGGACGACAAATTCTTTCTTTCCCTGTTGACATTATAATGGAATTATCTTATGACGTTGATAGTTACTCACCAACTTCATTAAAGTGTGCATATTTTTAGGTCCAAACTCCCTCCCCTCACTTCCTCCTCCCCCCTCTGTCTGTCTGTCTCTGTCTGCCTATGTGTCTGTCTGTCTGTCTCTGTCTGCCTATGTGTCTGTCTGTCTTCTGTCTTCTGCTCTCTCTCTGCTTTCTAGGCTGTATGTAAAAAAAAAAGCTGTACTATTTCTATTCCTCAGATAAAATGCGTTATCTCTTCCTCTCTTCTCTCCCCCCTCCCTCCCTCTCTCTCCTCCATCACCCCCCCCTCTCTCTCTCTTCTCTTAGGGGAACAAAAGCCTGTGTTAGATAACGTATTCCGTGATTGGCTACCCGGTTCAATCTCTCGTTCAATGAGGATTTTTCCTCCCCTCTATTACATCCGACCCACTCTCTCCTCTTAGGGAACAGATCTTGTCGGTTAGAGTAACTATCGTAACTGACGGGTTCAATCTCGTTCAGAGGATTTCCATGGAATAACATCAGTGCCGATCCACTCTCCCAAAAGTCTTTGATAAACTTACTTTATCCGTACGAATGCAGAAACTGCCATTAAAACGTTCCGCTTTACGGATAGAAGGCCATTGTTGCGTGGAACGGATGACAAAATTCGCAAAACTGCATACACACTGGGACTGGGCGAAAAAAGCACTCATTCCATTATCCTCGAAATAAAAGAATAAAAAATAAAATAAAATAAATCTCTCTCTTTCTCTTTCTGTCTCTCTCTCTGTCTGTCTCTTCCTTCCCTCTTCCCCTTCTCCCTACCCCCCCCCCCCTCTCTCTCTCTTTGTTTCTTTCTCTTTCCCTCCCCCCTCTCTTCCTCCTCCACCTCCTCCCCCTCTTCACACACATTACGTTTTTTAGTTCCCTTGTAAACATCCCCCCCCCCCCCTCCAAGCACACACACACACTAAACTGAACTAAACTGGCCAGTGGTACAGGTGTTTGTAGGTAGATGTCTGTGTGGCTGACAATAGGTATCATTAGGCCTACCCCTGATGATAGCATCACTACAATAGAAAAGGAGGGGGAGGGGGTGATGGGATGGGGGGGTTGGGGGGAGGAGCCAACAACTGTGGCCACTGTCATGCTTGTGTTGACATGGTTCCGAGCCAGTGACTCCATTGTCCTCTGCCCTCTAGTTAACCAACCCTTTGCCTTTGAATAGCAGAGTCTGTGGGGGACAAAGGAAGGCAGTACTACTATACCCCATGGTATCCTGGTGTCTCTGCCTACTAGGCCAGGTCCTGTAGACCCTATACCTACCTACTATATACCCCTATGGGTCCACTTACTGCATTCAGATGGATAGCCTAGCTAGGAGCTGGGGCCTCTGAACTGGAAAACTTTCTGCACAAGAATGTGCTGAAGTGTGGAGAGTAGGTAGACAATAGGCTGTTGGGTAGTAGAGGAGTGTGTTTGTGAAGAGGGGGATGAGGGGTGGTGGTGGTGGTGGTGGTGGTGGAGTGATTACATCACATCTGTTGCTGTCTTTCCTATACACACAAAGACAAGACCTAGAGGACTGCTTTTGCAAAGGTAAACAAGTAGACTGGAGGAGAGTATAGGAAAGCAGAGGTGGGACGTTTTACAGGAAGGTGTGTCTGTGTGTGTGAGGGAAGGGGGGGGGAGTGTGTGATAGGGGGATAGGAGGATGTGGTGGTTGTGGAGGAGGCATTACATCACATTTGTTGCTCTACACACAAAGACAAGACTGTAGGCTTAGAGGAATACTTTTCCAAATGTACATAGGTAGAGGTATAAAGGAGACAGTAATTTTACATGAATGTGTGTGTGTGCGCGTGTGCGCGCGCGCGTGTGTGTGCGTGTTTTTAAAAATTCTTTTTATTCTTTTATATTAAGGATAATGGAAGAAGCACTTATGTGCTTTTTTACATCCAGTCCCCTGTGTAATGCTTGCGTGTATGTGTGTGTGTGTTTGTGTGTAAAGGTCGGTTTTGTGTGTGTGTGTAGTGTGTGTGTGTGTGTGTTTGTGTGTGAATAAAGGGGGTTGTATGTGTGTGTGGGGGGATATGGGTGTGGATGTGTATGTATGTGTGTGTTTGGGTGTGGTGTGTGTGTGTGTGTGCACGCGCGCGTGCGTGCGTGCGTGCGTGTATGTGACGCACACGCATACACACATGCGCACACGCACGCATCCACTCACACACACTAGGGTATAGCATGCATGCATGTAGGAAGAGGAGCATATTAATTTTGGCTGGAGTTTTTAACACAGTCTCAAACCCCTTCCCCTTGTCCACAAAGCCAATAAAATGAAAATGTAATAGATAGATAACATTTATAAAATAAGATCAAACCAAATCCCTCCCCCAAAACACACACAGACACACAGACACACAGACACACACACACACACACAACCACCACCACCACTAACAACAGCAGCACAACAACAACAACAACAAAGTTGTTTTAAGACCCTAGCAACAACAGAACAATAACACACACACACACACACACACCACACACACACACACACACACACACACACACACACACACACACACACATTGTTCATATTTCTCCCTTGTCAGCCTAAATATTACCCTAATGCTGTTTGCTTTCAAGTAAGCTTTTTGTTTTGTTTGTTTGTTTGTTTTTCACTAACCTAAACCTGCACAGGTGTTTTGAACAACGTAGCAACGTTCACGTTACACAAACATGCCTACCTTCGGATGAGACTATAAACCGAGGCCCCGTGTTCGTGTTCGAACACATGCAGAACATCTTGCGCACACGTTAAATCCTGTTCCGCTTTTCGGAAGAGTAGGCCATTGTGTGCCGGTGGAAACAGATGACAAAATTTACAAAACCGCATATACATGGGGAAGGGGGCACCGTGGTCGAGTAGTTTAGGCGGTCAACTCGTGATCCAGAGGTCGCGGGTTCGATCCCCGCTCGGCTCGGTGTTGTGTCCTTGGGAAAGACACTTTACTCCTATTTTCCTCACTCCACCCAGGTGTACAAGTGGGTACCAGCTCTGCTGGGGAAGTATCTGGCGACAGACTAGGGTCCTGTCACAGGGGTGGTGAAAAAGCATCAGTTCGCTAAACGCTACAGAAACCGGGATAAGCTCCGGCTCTATGGGCCTTCTGGCTCGAAAGAACATACTATACACATGGGGACTGGATGTAAAACAGCACATGAGTGCTTATTCCATTATCCTCGATATAAAAGAATAAATAAATAAATAAATTGTCCTATGCAAGGCAAAACAAACACACACCTGATCCTCATTTCAACTTTTTTCTTTTCTTTTCTTTCTTTTATTTTTTTTTGGGGGGGGGGGGGTGGGGTGGGAGGGGACTGACAGGTGCACCAATGTATGGTAGAACAGTAATCACAGCAGATGTCTATGCATTAAATTCGAGCCCGTCCCAAGTCGAACCCTTTATCCAGTCATTGATTTCAAGCTACGTGCCGAGGTTGTCTGTATCTAACAGAACATGTTGTTATAGTGTAAAATAGTCTATTTTCTCCTGTAGATGCCAGAAGCCTGCCAGCATAAACAGCATGCCCACCTTCTGGAAATTCCCTGCTAGGAATTTTTTCTTTTCTATCCTTCTCATTGTTTCTGCCTTGTTCCGTTTCTTCCAATCACCTCCTTCTTGTCTATTTCCTGCCTTATACGTCCATTCTCTGGCTTTTTTTTTTTTTTACCCAGAAAGACTTAAAAGAGACAAATTTTCTTCCACGCGGAAGTCGGATGCGCTGGGCCTGACCTATCAGGCGCTTAACCGCAGCGCAACACATCTTCGCTTTTGACGGGTAACAGTAGTTGCTGTACGAGCGTTTGACGACGATGACGACAACGAAAGAAGCAGAAGAAACATTTTGTTGAGATTAGTTTCAGCCATGATAAGCGTTAAACAGAACAATCTGCACTCTCCTTCATAGGAGAAAAATATTTCCCTGAAGTCGGAGTATGCCTGCCCATTTGGAAAACTGGAATGTGGAGTTCCACAGGGATCAGTTCTCGGCCCTGTTCTGTTCACTCTCTACACTGCTCCACTTTCACATGATAATAAACCGTCATCAAGTCAGCCGTCATTTTTATGCAGACGACTCTCAGATTCTTAGCAGTGAAACTCCTGAAAATCTGCCTTCTCTCTTGACAAATATGTCCTACTGCCTTCAAGATATCCAAAAATGGATGATAGAAAACAAGTTACAGCTAAATGCAGATAAAACCGAAGCCATGCTTATAGGGACTTTAACACAAACTTTCTTCCATCACAACAGCAGCTTCAATAGAATTCGGCAATACGTCTGTCCCTCTATCCACTGCAGTGAAATATCTAGGGGTAGTTAACGACAACACAATCTCCAAGCAAAAATTCATCACCCAAACCTGCCAGTCGTGCTAGTATCAATTACTGCGCATTAGTGGAATTCGAAAGTACCTGTCCACTGATGCAACATCCAAACTAGTCACGTCTCTCATTCTCTCATGTCTGGACTATTGCAATTCTCTTCTGGCTGGTCTGCCAACATCATCTATCCACTCCCTTCAACGTATACAAATCTCTGCAGCTCGACTAGTCCTCAGAAAGAAAAAAAAATCTGAGCACATTACTCCTCTCTTGCGATCTCTCCACTGGCTGCCTGTGCCACAGAGAGTGAACTATAAGATCAGTACCCTCTGTTACAAATGCCTCCACAAAACAGCACCTTCCAACCTCTGTGAATGTCTTCACCTGTACACTCCTCGTTTCCTCCGCTCTGCTGCAGATACCTTGTGCTTAAGAATACCTAGATTCAACCAGTCCACCGTTGGCCTTCACTCTTTCTCTGTGCGCGCGTGCGTGCGTGCGTGCGTGTGTGTTTACATTTGAATATGTAAAAAACTATTAATAGTAACAGGCTGCATGTGAAAGACTAGTAAGAATGAAAGCGCTTTGATTTGTTTTTTGCAAGATATAGCGCTGTATAAATTCCATGGATTCTTCTTCTTCTTCTTCTTCTTCTTCTTCTTCTTCTTTGGCGAGGTGTACTTAAAAAGAGACACGTAGACAAACTTCTCATCCAGTTTAGGCACATGTTTGCAATCTCACAGTGATTTTCTGGTATGATGAGTGAGTCAGGTGTATATTCTGGAGCCCCCCCCCCCCCCTTCCCCCAAGGGTGTAAAGGTGAGTAATACCCAACAACAACATCAACATCATCAACAACATCAACAACAATATCAGCAACAAGCAACAACAACATCATCAACAACAACAACAACATCATTAACAACAGCAGCAGCAACAGCAGCAGCAACAACATATTCGAGTTGTATTCCTCAGGGAGAACCCATCACCATGAAACTAAGAGCGATTCGTTTGTATCCTTTTTTATGCTTGTTTGCTAATGATGATTTATTTCAATATATTATTTTTTTTCTTTATGAGCAGCTTCCTTCACAGTGCTGATGGGGACTTTCTTTCTTTTCTTTCTGTCTTTTTTGTTGTTCTACATGTACTTCATCAGCGATGCAAACGAGATTTTGGTTTACAGTCTCATCCGAAAGGCTAGCACCCAGACCACCAGTCATCAAGAATAGGGAACCATGTCTTGTTTAGGATAAAATTTGAGATCTGGACCTCTCGCTTTTACAATTAATCTGGCTTGCATTATTAGCAGATCACTAAACTGCACACGCATGTGTATGTGTGTTGTTGTTGTTGATGTGTATAACTCATACCTCATGGGAATCATTATGAGACCATAAAGTACACACACACACACACACACACACACACACACACACACACACCCCCACACACACACACACACACACACACACGTTAATTCCTGTTCCGCTTTTCGTAAGAGTAGGCCATTGTGTGCCGGTGGGAACAGATGACAGAATTTACAAAACCGCATACACACGGGGACAGGATGTAAAAAAGCAATAAGTGCTTATTCCATTATCCTCGATATAAAAGAATGAAATAAATAAAAAATAAATAAAAATAAACACACACACACACACACACACGCACACACACACACACACACCACACACACACACACACACACACACACACACACACACACAACACACACACACACACACACACACACACACACACACACAGGTTGTACATTTCGGCAGGGTGATGGAATTTGGGCTGTTAAAGGCAGGGACAGATATGAGATGAAACAAGAGGGAAAAATCTTAGGTTTGAAATAGGTATGTTTTGAGGCTGGATTTAAAGCTGTCATAAGTAGGCTTTTCGCGAAGGGAGAGAGGGAGGTCGTTCCACATTGATGGGCCAGAAATAGAGAAAGAGCAACCGCCAACAGTGGATTGGTTGAATCTAGGTAGCCTATTCGTAAACACAAGGTATCTGCAGCAGAGCGGAGGGAACGAGAAGGAGTGTACAAGTGACGACATTCACAGTGATAGGAGGGTGCTGTTTTGTGTACTTTACTCTCTGTGGCAGAGGCAACCAGTGGATAGATTGCAGGAGAGGAGTAATATGCTCAGATTTTTTTCTTTTTGAGGACTAATCGAGCTGCAGAGTTTTGTATGCGTTGAAGGGAGTGGATAGATGATGCTGGCAGACCAGCCAAAAGAGAATTACAATAGGTCAGATGTGAAAGAATAAGAGATGTGACAAGTTTGGATGTTGTATCAGTGGACAGGTATTTTCGGATTGCACTTAAACGCTGTAAGTGATAGTAGCAGGACTGGCAGGTTTGGGTGATGAATTTTTGCATAGAGAGATTGTGTCAATAACAACACCTAGGTACTTAACTGCAGTGGATAGTGGAACTGATGTATTGCCAAATTCTATTGAATCTGTTGTAATGGGAGAGAGTTTGTGTTTGGTCCCTACAATCATGGCTTCGGTTTTATCTGCATTTAGCTGTAACTTGTTTTGTGTCATCCAGTTTTGAATGTCTTGAAGGCAGTAGGACATATTTGTCAAGAGAGAAGGCAGATTTTCAGGAGTATTACTGCTTTGAATCTAACAGTCATCAGCGTAGAAATGATGGTTGATCTGGTGACGTTTATTATATATGAGAGTGGAACAGTGTAGAGAGTGCACAGAAAAGGGCCCAGAGCTGATCCCTGTGAGACTCCACATTCCAGTTTTGCAGGAATTGATTGAATTTTGTTTACTGTGACTGTCTGGAATCGGTCAGTGAGGTATGGAACTAAACCAGGTAAGGGCTGCACCTTTGATACCAAACGTTTCTTGGAGACGGGAGAGAAGGATAGAGTGATCTATAGTGTCAAATGCTGCAGATAAGTCGAGAAGAGTGAGAAGGGAGATTTTCCCTGAGTCAGAAGCGTTTAGAAGCGTGTTTAACTATGGACTAGGATGGTTGCAGTGCTGTGGTTGACGTGATAGGCAGACTGAAATGCAGGAAGGATACTATTTGAATGAAGATGGCTGTTGAGTTGTTTCAAACTACTTTTTCAAGGACTTTGGAGATGAAAGGTAAGTTAGAAACAGGTCTATAACTTTTTCAATATGTTAGGGTCGAGGTCGTGCTTTTTGAGTAGAGGTGTAACTATTGCAGTTTTGAGTTCTGATGGAAAAATTCCCAAAAGAAGAGATGAGTTTACAATCTTCGTGATAGTTGGTATAAGCTGCGGAAGGCACTGTGTGAAAAGAGAAGCAGGCATAGGATCAAGATCACATGATTTTATGGTCATTTCATTTATAATTTTCCTGATTTCTTCCTCATGTATGTATGTATGTATGTATACATGTATGTATGTATACATGTATGTATGTATGTATGTATGTATGTATGTATGTATGCATGTATGTATGCATGCATATATATATATGCATGTGTGCATGCATGCGTGTAAGTATATATGTATGTATGTATGTATGTAGTATGTATGTAGGTATGTATGTATGTATGCATGTGTGCATGAATGCATGCATGCATGTATTGTATGTAGGGACCAAAAACAAACTCTCTTCCATTACAACAGCTTCAATAGAATTCGGCAATGCATCAGTCCCTCTATCCACTGCTGTAAAGTATCTAGGGGTCATTATTGACAACACACTCTCTATGCAAAAATTCATCACCCAGACCTGCCAGTCCTGCTTCTATCAATTACGGCGTATTAGTGCAATTCGAAAGTACCTGTCCACAGAGGCAACATCAAAACTCGTGGCATCTCTCATTCTTTCACATCTGGACTATTGCAATTCTCTTTTGGCTGGTCTGCCAGCATCATCTATCCACTCCCTTCAACGTATTCAAAACTCTGCAGCTCGACTAGTCCTCAGAAAGAAAAAATCTGAGCACATTACCCCTCTCTTGCGATCTCTCCACTGGCTGCCTGTGCCACAAAGAATAAACTATAAGATCAGTACTCTCTGTTACAAATGTCTCCACAAAACAGCACCTTCCTACCTCTGTGAATGTCTCCACCTGTACACCCCTTCTCGTTCCCTTCGCTCTGCTGCAGATTCCTTGTGCTTACAAACACCTAGATTCAACCAGTCCACTGTTGGCCGTCGCTCTTTCTCTGTGTCTGGTCCATCGATTTGGAATGGCCTCCCTATCTCTCTTCGCCAAAGGCCTTCTTGTGACTTTTAAATCTGGCCTCAAGACATATTTGTTTCAAACCTAAGAATTTCCTCTTCTGTTTCATTTCATAGCTATCCCTGCTTTTCAACAGCCAAAAATTCCATCACCCTGTCAAAGTGTGTAACGTGTGTGTGCGTGCGTGCGTGCGTGCGTGCGTGCGTGCGTGTGTGTGTGTGTGTGTGTGTGTGTGTATTTGGACTTGTTAGAACTATTACTTGCTATTGGTTGCATGACTGTGTAAGAATGAGTTGAGTGCAAGCGCTTTGATTTGTCTGTGCAAGATACAGTGCTATATAAATTCCATTTATTATTATTATTATTATTATTATTATTATTATTATCATTATCATTATTATGTATATATATGTCTGCATGCATGCATGTATGTATGTATGTATGTATGTATGTATGTATGTATGTATGTAATGTATGTATGTATGTATGTATGTATGTATGTATGTATGTAATGTATGTATGTACTGGAGTATAAAATCAATACCCTCTGTTTCAAATGTCTCCACAAATCTGCATCCTCTTATCTCTGTAACTGTCTTCATCTGTACACTCCATCCCGTTCCCTTCGTTCAGCCGCAGATACTTTGTGCTTTCGAACACCCAGATTCAAACTTTAACTCTAGCCTTCATATACACTATGTGTGGCAAGACTTAAAACACGACAGAACGAACGAAGAGATTCAAACAAACCACTGTTGGCCGTCGCTCCTTCTCTGTTTCTGGTCCATCCACCTGGAATGACCTCCCTCTTTCACTTCGCCAAAAGCCTTCACTTGATACCTTCAAATCCAGCCTCAAAACACACTTATTTCCTACCTGAGACTTTCCCTCCAAATATCTGTCCCTAATTTTCAACAGCATCTTTCACCTTCTAAGTGTTGTTCCGAATGTGTGTGTGTGTGTGTGTGTGTGTGTGTGTGTGTGTGCGCGCGTGCATGCGTGCATACGTGCGCGCGCGTGGTTTTTGAAATCTATTGTTCATTATGTTTAGGGAGAGTTGCAAGCCTGTAAATGATTGAGTGCAAGCGCTTCGATTGTTGTTTTTTTTACAAGATTCAGCGCTATATAAATTCCATATATTCTTCTTCTTCTTCTTCTTCTTCTTCTTTTCTTCTTCTTCTTCTTCTTCTTCTCTTCTTCTTCTTCTTCTTCTTCTTCTTCTTCTTCTTCTTCTTCTTCTTCTTATGTATGTGTGCATGAATGCATGTATGTATGTATGTATGTATTGTGTATGTATGTAGTGTATGTATGTATGTATGTATGTATGGTTGTAATGCATGCATGTATGTATGGATGGATGGAAGTTGTGATGTGTATGTTGTGTATATTATGTATGGTCGTATGTTATGTATGTATGTTTGTATGTGTGTATGTATGTTTGTAGTATGTATGTTGTATAGTATGTATGTTCTGTATGTATGTATGTATGTTGTATGTGTGTATGTATATGTATGTATGTATGTATGTATGTATGTGTGTATGTCTGTTGGTGTATGCATGTATGTATGTATGTATGTATGTATGTAGACCTATGTCAACAAGTAGACTAAAACTTTACATGCCAGCTAACGAACTACCCATGCTAAATTCCAAAACTGATTCCATAGCTGACAGTCATTCTCAAGGATCAATACCCGTATAATGAACGACACAATGGGCTATACATTTCTGTGGACCTACACTGTTACATCTCTTGTATGTCGTCGGGTGGATTGTTCCTCTTGTTCGCGCTAATGAGTTTGGAGTATGTGTGTGTGTGTGTGTGTGTGTGTCAGGGGAAAAGGGGTAAGGGAGGAGGGGTGGTGGTGGTAGTGGTGCGTGTGTTTTGTCAAGTCGAGTAAAAAAAAGAAAAAGGTCTTTACTGAGATAAAAGACGAAGTTTACACAGCTGTTATCATCTCTCTGTCTCGTCTCTGTCTCTCTGTCTTCTGTCTCTGTCTCTGTCTCTCTCTGTCGTCTGTCTGTCTGTCCTCTCTCTCTCTCTCTCTCTCTCTCTCTCTCTCTCTCTCTCTCCTCTCCCTCCTGTGTGTGTATGTGTGTGTATGTGTGTGTGTTCGTGTGTGTGTGAGTGTGAGGTCAAAGTCAAGTCAGAGACAAATTTTTATTTCCAGATGGTACATTGAACAAGCAATGCAAAATTTGCTTATTTTCCCCCTTAAAGCCATCGCATCTTCAATGAATGTGTTTTTATTTATTTATTTATTTATATTTATTTATTTATTCTTTTATATCGAGGATAATGGAATAAGCACTCACGTGCGTTTTTTACATCCAGTCCCTGTGTGTATGCGGTTTTGTAAATTTTGTCATGTGTGTGAAGGTTTTTGTTAATGCAAATTATATATGTTATAATTGATTTTTTGGTTGAATTCCCCCATGCCCCAACAGGGATTAAAGGCGATTAAAGGTGTGTGTGTGTGTGTGTGTGTGTGTGCGCGCGCGTGTGTGTGTGCGTGTGTGTGTGTGTGCGCGCGCGTGCATGTGCGTGCGCGCGCATGTGTGTGCGTGTGTATATTCATTTATCCATTTATTCTTTTTTATCGAGAATAATAGAATAAACACTCCTGTGCTTTTTTTTTCTTTTTTTTACATCCAATCTCCATGTGTGTGCAAATTTAGTAAATTTTATCATCCGTTCCCACCGGCACACAATAGCCTACTCTTCGTAAAGCGGAATCGGTTTTAACGCGCGTGTGTGTGTGTGCGTGCGTGCGCGCACGCACGTGCGCGTGTTGTTGTTGTTCTTCAATTTAACGTCTATTCACATTAAGTGATATTAGACACAACGTGCGCGTGTGTATATATGTATGTGTGTGAACTTGGAGAGTGTGTGTGCGCGCACAGGGAGGGGTCGGGGGGGGGGGGGGGGGGGGGGACTGGAGGTGACAGAGCATTAACTGGTATGGGAGTGTTAGTATGTCATGGGGTAATTTGCAGAGCAGACTGACAGAAGGCCTGTAACCGGTTCAGAGCTTATAAATGCATGTGTACACTGTATTCCCCCCCTCCCCCCCTCGACCCCCCCCCCCGCCCCCTCCCCCATCTGGGTGTCTGTCATAGGGCAACCATCTGTTTCATCAACTGGTTAGGTCGTTATGTGTTCAGCGAAATGTACAGTCTGATGATGGCTGTGGCTGTGTGACATAGCGGACACATTAGTGTGTGTGTGTGTGGTGTGTGTGTGTGTGTGTGTGTGTGTGTTGTGTGTGTGTGTGTGTGTGTGTTTGTGTTGTGTGTGTCGTGTGTTTGTGTGTGTGTGTGTGTGTGTGTGTGTGTGTGTGTGTGTGTGGTGTGTGTGTGTGTTGTGTGTTGTGTGTGTTTGTGTGTGTGTGTTTGTGTTTGTGTGGTGTGTGTGTGTTTGTGTTTGTGTGTGTGTCTGTTTGTGTGTGAGTGTGTGGTGTAAGTGTGTGTGTGTGTGTAAGTGTGTGTGTTGTGTGTGTGTGTTGTGTGTGTGTTGTGTGTTGTGTTGTGATTGTGTGTGTGTGTGTGTGTGGTGTGTGGTGTGTGTGTGGTGTGTGTTGTGTGTTGTGTGTGTGTTGTGTGTGTGTGTCTGTTTGTGTGTGTGTGTGTGTTGTGTATGTGTCTGTGTGTGTGTGTTGTGTGTTGTGTGTTGTTGTGTGTGGTGTGTTTGTGTGTGGTGTGGTGTGTGTGTGTTTGTGTGTGTCTGTTGTGTGTGTAGTGTGTGTGTTGTGTATGTGTCTGTGTGTGTGTGTTGTGTGTGTGTGTCTGTGTGTAAGTGTGTGTGTGTCTGTTTGTGTGTAAGTGTGTGTGTAAGTGTGTGTGTGTGTGTTGCGGTGTTGTGTGTATTGTGTGTTGTGTTGTGTGTGTCTGTTTGTTTGTGTGTGTGTGTTGTGGTGTGTGTGTCTGTTTGTGTGTGTGTGTTGTGTTGTGTGTGGTTGTGGTGTTGTGGTGCATTGTGTGTTGTGTTGTGTGTGTCTGTTTGTTTGTGTGTGTGTGTGTTGTGTTGTGTGTGTTGTGGTGTTGTGTGTATTGTGTGTTGTGTTGTGTGTGTCTGTTTGTTTGTGTGTGTGTGTTGTGTTGTTTGTGTCTGTTTGTTTGTGTGTGTGTGTTGTGTTGTGTGTGTTGTGGTGTTGTGTGCATTGTGTGTTGTGTTGTGTGTGTCTGTTTGTGTGTGTGTGTTTTGTGGTGTTGTCTGTATTGTGTGTGTGTCTGTTTTGTGTGTGTGTGTGTTGTGGTGTTTCTGTTTGTGTGTGTGTTTGTGTGTGTGTTTGTGTGTGTGTGTAAGTGTGTGTGTGTAGTGTGTGTCTGTGTGTGTTGTTGTGGTGTTGTGTGTATTGTGTGTGTCTGTTTGTGTGGTGTGTGTGTGTGTGAGTGTTTGTGTGTTGTGTTGTGTGTTTCTGTTTGTTTGTGTGTGTGTGTGGGGTGTGTTTGTGTGTGTAAGTGTATGTGTGTGTGTGTGTGTGTCTGTGTGTGAGTGTATTGTGTGTTGTGTTGTGTGTGTCTGTTTGTTTGTGTGTTGTGTTTGTTGTGTTGTGTGTGTTGTTTGTATTGTGTGCTGTGTTGTGTTTGTCTGTATGTGTGTTGTGTTTGTCTGTATTGTGTGTGTCTGTTTGTTTAAGCGTGTGTGTTGTGGTATTTCTGTTTGTGTGTGTGTTTGTGTGAGCGTGTTTGTGTGTGTGTAAGGGTGTGTGTAAGTGTGTGTGTGTCGTGTGTGTGTGTGTGTGTGTGTTTGTGTGTGTGGTGTGTTTGTGTGTGGTGTGATGTGTGTGTGTTTGTGTGTGTGTGTGTTTTGTGTGTGTGTCTGTTTGTGTGTAGTGTGTGTGTAAGTGTGTGTGTGTGTGTGTGTGTGTAAGTGTGTGTGTTGTGTTGTGGGTGTGTGTGTGTGTGTGTAGAGGAAAAGTTATTGTTATTCTGCCATCCGGCCGGCTGTGTGTCTGTAGGCCCATATCCATCTGTTGAGCTGTCAGCTGTCGGTTGGTGCTTATGATAATGAACTATGTATGAAAGAAATAATGAATACATGAACAGAATAAAGAACGTATACGAGATAAAAGTTTAGTTCAAATGTCTGTGGACTTTGGGGATGGGGGAGGGGGGGGGAGCACAGAAACTGTTCAAGCCTGTATATACTGACCCCAAAGTAAACAAAAACAAAACCAAACAAAAAAACAACCCTAACAGCTCCCCAAAAAGCTAAAATAAAACAATCCCTCGAAACAACAACAGCAACAACAACACACACACACACACAGAGCACTCGAGCGCGCGCGCGCGCACGCACACACACACACACACGCACACACACACACACAAAACCCTCCCAAAGATAGCCTTATTTGTTTTTGTGCACTTCTATTTTAGCCAGTTTTCGTTACTACTGTCATTTATAAACTCTTTGATTTAAACGTTCCTGCTTTAAAAAAAAAAGTATCCACAGTGGAAAAGTGGCCCATATGTTACCAAGGGATGTTGTGTTGTCCTACTTTCCCCAGGGAGCATGCAGGCAGGCAGGCAACATGGAAGACAACCCAGTATGTCACACTACTCAGATTTAGAGGCCTATGAAACGTGTTACCTTTGCCAAAACTATGGCCAAGAACAGCTTGTTACCAACCAGATGTGTCCCTGTAATGAAACATGGCCCGTCCTGAAAGGAGGAAATTATACAAAATAAAATGATATTGTGGATTGTAGATATATCTCTACACAAAAATACAGTTGCAGATCAGCTGTTATAAGTGTGAACTTCTAACGTTTCTACAGACATTTAAAGCGTAGGTTTGAAATGAGCAGTTAGTTAGTCACTACTATGCCTAGTTACTGTTGACAGTGGGATAATAAAACGTGATGGTTTTGTTACCAATTAACAGTACCAACAATAATCAACATGGCTGGGTTGGGGATTGACAGCCTTTTGTATTTTCTTTTAAAAGTTATTTATCAGCTGTCCTGTTCAAAGGGAGCATCAACAAGCCAAGGGCTGGCAGCGTTCTCCAAAGGCAAAACATCACACGCCAGAAGCCGTTGCCTTATGTGCATTTCTCAACATCATAAGAAAAACTGTGGCTGTGTGTATGAAGTATCATGTAGTAGCTAATCAGAGTGTTACAGGAAAGAGGCGAGGACCTGATGCAAAAATAAGCCCCGACCTAATTTTTGAACCCTGTAGAATTCTGTTTATATGGGGCTCATATGGCCAATTTCCTGATACACTTGTGTGAGTGGCAACACCAGCACTCTGATTTTAGGGGACTGGAGGTGAAGATCACAAGTGGGTGTTGGACCCTCACTGCCCTACAGTACATTTGCTATGGGCATGTGAAACATTACCAAACACCCCACCCAGACACCAAGGCGTGAAATGTTTCTCTGTCAAGTCAGAACAACCCACTCCCATATGTTGTTGTTGTTGTCGTTGTGGTTGTCTTTTTTTGGTTTTTACATCTGTTCTCTCTCGATGATACTAGCTGTAGAAAAAGAAGAAAGGAGAGGGAGAAGGGGAGGAAGGTGCTACTAAAAATTTGAGTAATCATACAAAACAAACAAACAAACAAACAAGCAAGCAAACAAACAAACTAGACATACACTGCAGTTTTAGACCTTCTTCGTCGTCGAATGCTCACCTTCTAAAAACTTCGAGTCAACATTCCAAAACAAAACAAAACAAACAAACTAAACATACAATACAGTTTAGACATTCTTCATCGAATGCACAGACAGCAACTATATTGTTGTTGTCTGTCTGTCATACGGGCAAGAATGCGTTGTGCTGCCGTTCAGCGCCTGACAAGTTAGGCCCAGCACGTCAGACTTCGGCGCCGGAGAGAATCGTTATCGTTAAAATCTTTCCTGGGAAAAAATAAAGGCAGGAGAATGAACCAAAAAAGGCACAAAAAACCCCCAACAGACAAGGAGGAGGTGACAGGAAGAAAAGGAACAAGGGCAGAAACAAAGAGAGGGATAGAAAAGAGGGAAATAATCGCAGAGAATTTCCAGAAAGTGGTGATGCTATTTATACTGACAGACCCCTGGCATCTCCACAGGGTAGACGCTGTTATTGTCCTTAGTGGGGGATGTATGGGGACCATGTTTAACCCCCCCCCCCCCCCCCCCACCCCCCAGACTCCAACAGAGATTTCAAAGAAATATGAAAGCTGTGTCCCCAAATTAAAACAAACATGTACTGTTTGCTGGCCTCCTTTTGGACTTATTTTGACAGGTCACCGTGAGTCACTGACTCAAGACTCTGGAATCCAGATCAGAACGCCATAAAAACGGCTTGACCATAAATAAATATCGAAGACTAAATAAAGTTCTCCTTGATCAAAATCTGTAAAAATATGGTCGACACATGCTTGATCACAGCACGATAACGCAGATATAGATCTACAAGCTGTGGGAAGCATGTTGGAGAGTGTCGTGTACTTAGTTAGGGCCAGAGAGCCTCTCTGAGATAGGGGAATTGCCACTGTGGTGAGGGGGCTGAAAGGACAGCCAATGGAAGGTGAATAAAAAATATCACAGCATGATAAAGCTGCGATCAAAATCTGTAAACAACTTGATCATCTGTCCAGGATGAACGCAGATAACTACAAGCTGGGATACCATAGTGGAGAACCTCCCTGTACTATTGCCAGACAGCTCTCTTGCAAGGGTTGACTATGGGATGAAAGATTGCGGAGAGATTAAACATGATTAGCTGATGATAAATCTTATGACTGATTAATAATCTTATCTTCCAAGGATTGGGGATCTGGTATACGCTGATGGAAAGCTGTCAGTGCGTAGTCTCAGCCAAGGAGAAAGATTGTAAGATGATTGCAGGTTGATGATAACTAATTGATGATTGATAATCTTTTCCAGTTTATAGTGAAAGACTGGTCTGCCAATAAAAATAAGAGATAGATAAGAAAAAATGATCCCCGACATCTTTCAGTTTATAGAAAGCTGGTCTGCTGTAAATCTATAGCAGATAGAGAATATAAATGACTCCCCGAACATCTTTCAGTTAATAGAAAGCTGGTCTGCTGTAAATCTGATTATGAAACTGTATTTAGGACGCGTTTGGTATGAGTGTCCGCCCCCCCCCCCCCACCCCCCCCCAAAAAAGGTTGGGGGACATTTTACATAAGTGCCACAAGTTTATACTTCCTGGAAAAAAATATATTTCCCTGGAATTTGTACATAGTTATGAAAATGTTCAGTGTAATGATCGATGTTACCGTTTGCTAAAAAGACGCAGCAGTCGTGGGCAGCAAGAGCGTCAGATAGAGGGAACACAGCTGTGGGTTGCCTTGGTGCCTTTACTGTAGCCCGAGCTGATTGCTGCTAACAGAGCACTGCAGTAATCTACTGCACACTGCAACACACTACTGCACACTGCAGCACACTACTGCACACGACACGACACTACACTACACTACACTACACTACACTACCTCTCTCTCACACACACAACACACACACACACCCCACACACACACACACACACACAGTCACACACACACACACACACACACACAATAACAAACGAACACACACACACAAGTACGACAACCAAACAATAGACACAAGCACAGCGCGCACACACACGCACGAACGACGTAATAATAATAAATAATAATAATAATAATAATACATGGAATTTATACAGCGCTATATCTGGCAAAAAAACAAATCAAAGCGCTTTCATTCATCCTAGTCTTTCACATGCAGCCTGTTACAATTAATAGGTTTTACAAATTCAAATGTAAACACACACGCGCGCGCGCGCGCGCGTGCACGCGCACACACACACACACACACAGGTTGTACACTCCGGCAGGGTGATGTGGGGGGGGGGGGGGGGGGGGGGAGAGAGTTGGTTGTTGAGGGCAGGGACAGAGATGAGATGAAACAAGAGGAGAAAATCCTTAGGTTTGAAATAAATGTGTCTTTAGGCTGGATTTAAAAGCATCATTAGTAGGCTTTTGACGGAGAGAGAGGGAGGTATGGACCAGAAACAGAGAAAGAGCGAAGGCCAACAGTGGACTGGATGAATCTAGGTATTCTTAAGCACAAGGTATCTGCAGCAGAGCGGAGGGAACGAGGAGTGTACAAGTGAAGACATTCACAGAGGTAGGAAGGTGCTGTTTTGTGGAGACATTTGTAACAGAGGGTACAAATCTTATAGTTTACTCTCTGTGGCACAGGCAGCCAGTGGAGAGATCGCAAGAGAGGAGTAATGTGCTCAGATTTTTTCTTTCTGAGGACTAGTCAAGCTGCAGAGTTTTGTATACGTTAAAGAGGGTGGATAGATGATGCTGGCAGGCCAGCCAGAAGAGAATTGCAATGGTCCAGACGTGAGAGAATGAGAGACGTAACTAGTTTGGATGTTGCATCAGTGGACAGATACTTTCGAACTGCACTAATGCGCTGTAATTGATAGTAGCACGACTGGCAGGGGTTTGGGTGATGAATTTTTGCATGGAGAGTGTGTTATCAATAACTACCCCTAGATATTAATATTTCACTGCAGTGGATAGAGGGACAGACGTATTGCGGAATTCTGTTGAAGCTGTTGTGATGGAAGAGACTTTGTGTTTTGTCCCTATAAGCATGGCTTCGATTTTATCTGCATTTAGATATAACTTGTTCTGTATCATCCAATTTTGGATATCTTGAAGGCAGTAGGACATATTTGTCAAGAGAGAAGGCAGATTTTCAGGAGTTTCACTGCCAAGAATCTGAGAGTCGTCTGCATAAAAATGATGGCTGATTTGATGAGGGTTTATTATTTGTGGATCGGTGGTCTAGAGGCAACGCGTCTGTCTAGAAAGCGAAAAGTCCGGGTCGGAAGTGTGTGTTACACATAATTATTTAGCGCACGTAAAAGAACTCACGGCAACAAGAGAGTTGTCCCTGGCAAGATTCTGTAGAAAAAAGCCACTCTGATAGGGAAACAAATACAGTTGCAGACAGGAAAGAGAAAAAAAACTGGGTGGCGCTGCTCTTGTGGCAACGCGCTCTCCCCGGGGAGAGCAGCCCGAATTTCACGCGGAGAAATCTGGCGTGACTTAAAGTGGTATAAATAAAATATAATAAATATAAATATTTATTACATACACACACATATGTACACACGCGCACGCACACACACACGCAAACACACACGCACGTACACACACATATGTACACACGCGCACGCACACACACACGCATACACACACGCACGACACACTATGTACACACGCGCGCGCACACACACACAGACACCACCGCACGCAGCGCGACACACATAGTACACACACACACTTACGCGCGCGCACATACACACACACACACACACACACACACACACACACACACACACACACACACACACACACACACACACACACACACACATACACACACAAACATACACGCAATCACACACACACACGCGCGCGCGCAATACAAGTGAGAAAACACAATTTCTCAGTCACACACAAACATCTACTTTTCTTCTTTTCTCCCTGTCTCCCCAGTCCAATATCACTGATAGTGAAAAGACGTAAAATCTAAAGAACGAAGGATGATCGAAACAATGTGTGTGTGTGTCTTCGATTTTACGTCTGTTCACTTAAAGTGATAGGTCTATTAGACTTAACAAGCATTGATCAGGGGGGTAATGCACTAACAATAACCACTAGTTTTCTCCATTCTTTGTGGCCATTTCCTAAAACCTGAAATATCCGCTGGGACGTTAGTATATTCACAACAACAACATTTGTGGCCCTCCTGTGTCAACGCCTAGGTCTCGGCAAAGCTCAATTTGCTGAACTTCTTCGTCGTTGTCCAACGCTCAGACAGCAGCAACTGTTGTTGTCTGTCATATGAGCGAAAATGCGTCACGCTGCCGTTAAGCGCCTGACAAGTCAGGCCCAGCGCATCCCGACTTCGGCTCAAGAGAGAATTGTTATCCTTTGAGTTCTTTCTGGGGGAAAAAAGGCAGGAGAACGGACCAAGAAGGCAGACAAATAGACAAGAAGGAGGTGACAGGAAGAAAAAGAACACGGCAAAAACAAAAGAGAGTGATAGAACAGAGGAAATTTCTAGCACAGAATTTCCAGAATGTGGGGGTGCTATTTATACAGATAGGAACATCTTGCGCACACGTTAAAACACGTTCCGCTTTTCGGAAGAGTAGGCCATTGTGTGCTGGTGGGAATGGATGACAAATTTTCCACAAAAAAAACTGCATACACACAGGGACTAGATGAAAAAAAGCACATGAGTGCTTATTCCATTATCCTCGATATAAAAATTTTTTTTTTAAAAGCCCCCCCCCCCCCCCCCCCCCACCTACCCAGATGCTGAATTTAGTAGGAGAATTTTGAAAAAGTACTACTCCCCTAGCTATCAGTTTCTCCCACCCTTTTGCTACTCTGGGCTGCTATCTATTCCATCCTTTTCCCAGGCCAGCTGGTGCTAACTAGCCTCTAGCAGCAGGAGCTGACCACACCTGCAGGTGGTAATAGCACAGAGCTCTGGACCCTTGACTGAGTCATGTTAGGTGTGCATGCTGTAACCAAGAGGCCCAGACTTTCTTTCTGTCCTGGTCTGTCTCTTGGCTAGGGCTAGAAAGTTCCCACTGACTTGAAGGTACTCCCAAGAGAAATGGTATAGGCCTAACTCTTCCAAACATTACACTACACCACACACTGCTGAAGTAAGAAGTGGGGTAGGTTGTTGCCTACAAGTCTGTCTGTCTCTTGGGGGTGGTGTTGGTGTTGGTGTTGGTATGTAAATTGGGCCCAAAGTCTGTCTCTTGGGGGTGGTGTTGGTGTGGTGTTGGTATGTAAATTGGGCCCAAAGTCTGTCTCTTGGGGGTGGTGTTGGTGTTGGTATGTAAATTGGGCCCAAAGTCTGTCTCTTGAGGGTGGTGTTGGTGTGGTGTTGGTATGTAAATTGGATCCAGCCATGACCACAACAGTTAAGTAGAACATCTCTAGGCCAAAACTCTCTCTGGTCACAGAGCCAAGGCATTCCTGCTGGTGGGCCAATTTACCTGTGAACACCTTCCATGACATCAGTCTGGATGGTCACCACCAAGGTGTGGGCCTGTCAAGCTGTCTTTGTTCCCTTCCCTTCCCTTCCCTGCAGTCCTGGTTATTTCATCTTTCAAAGCTCAGACTTCTTGGCTACATTCTCAAGGGCCCTCTTAGTCTGCCTTTCTTACATGTTGCCCCCCATTTTCCATGGCAGCTCCAATTTTGGCTCCAAAATATTTCCTTTTCCATTTCCTACCCAGTTTAAAGAGTTTACCTAGTTCTTTGTTCACTTCTTCATTCATGTTCTCCAAGTTGCTTTCTCTTGCTCATTTTTCAGTCGCTTCTTTTAGAAATCACGCATAAAACCAACTCCGGATAACTTTAAAGATTATGTTTTCCTTTCCTACTCCAACACTTGAACGGGGCCCAGTGAAGCCCAGAAAAAATACACTCTGGGACTGCAGATTTGGTCCAGATGTAATTAAAACTTAGTTAGTATGTTTAAATGATTCAGTGAATATTGGGTGTAACTTAGAAATCTGTCTTCATTTTCATGCAATGGCCAGTGTAATAAACTGGATGGGAGAAATCTAGAATATCCTGAGTGCTTTTATTAGTGATCAGAAGAATAGAGGAGCAGTGACTGGTTAAAAATATTCAGTAGTGCTCGAATGGTCCCTAGATTATTTAATAAGGTATAGAATGAGGATAACAAGACCAAAGAGGTAGTCATGTGATCTGTTTTTGGTCACTACCTCTGTGTGTATTATAACGATCAGTAGTAGCCATGGTGATTTGAACTTGAGTATACAATTTTTGCTCTTCCCTTCCCCACCAAACTTCTCTTCTGTCTGTGTACCGTCTGTCTGTTGTATGTCTCTTCATCTCTCTCTATCTACTCCTAGACCTTCATACAAGATAACAATTCTATTATGCATTATTTCAGTGTAATATTGATAAATAATAATAATAATAACTACATACATGGAATTTTTACAGCGCTATATCTTGCATGCAACAAAACAAATCCAAGGCCTTTCATTCATCCTAGTCATTCACATGCAGCCAGTTAGAATTAATAGGATTGTTTTTTTACAAGTTCAAATGTATACACACACTCGCACACACGCACGCACACACGCGCGCGCGCACACACACACACACACACACAAAGGTTCACTCTCCAGCAGGGTGATGGGTTTTGGCTGTTGAGGGCAGAGACAAGAATGAAATGGAACAAGAGGGGAGAATCTTAGCTTTGAAATAAAGGCCTGAAGTCTAATCTACGATATGACAAGCTGATCACAGATGATGCTGTATACTCCTATGACCTCCTGAAAGAAGGCTAACCATGGCACCAGAGTCAAAGCAAAACTCAACACTTTGGGTATGACACAACAGATCAGTCTAAGGGTGTAAAGGGAAATCTTGGTAGTGACACAGTCTTAGGTAAAACCCAGGACAACCAGGATAGCTCTTCATACTGCCTTTCATCAAGTGACTTTCCAGCCCTGACAGCAAACAGAACTGTTCCTTCACTCGGAGTGCACAATGAGTGCAGGACTTCTTCAACATATGATAGTACCCCCTCCCCTCGCCCCCCCCCCCCCCCCACACACACACACACACACTTGGAAATTCTGTGCAAGGAATTTCAACTTTTCTATCCACCTCTTTGTTTCTGAAATATCGTTCCTTTTCTTCCCGTCACCAACTTCTTGTCTATTTTCTGCCTTCTTGGTCCAATCTCTGGCTTTCTTCCCCCCCCCCCCCCCCAACCCCCGCTCCCCCGAAAGAACTAAGAGATAACAGTGCTCTTTCATGCTGGAGAAGGATGTGCAGGGCCTGACTTGTCAGGGGCCTTTAATGGCAGTGCACCCACCGCGTTTGGGCTCGTTTCACAGACAATACAATAGTTGCTGTCTGAGCGTTCGAAGACGACGACGAAGAAGAATTGTTTTACTTTTGGTTAGTGACTTTCTGTGGTCACACATGGAGGAAAGCATTCATGAGTACTACTAGTCCACTCATGCTGCATGATCATTGAATTAGACTATTTTTTTCGGTTTTGTTTTTTTGGGGTGGAGGGATTTTGCTTTTTGGTTTGTTTTTTACATTGAATGAGACCAGCCGTAGCCATGAGATTGTGTGTGTGTGTTTTTTTTTTCGGTCCCGGCTAGAGCTCCGAGGTTCACCAATGGTGAGATTGTTGTATATATTATATGCGAGCCTTCACTCCCAAACCTCTTGACAGCATAGGCCAAAGCACTGGACAACTGCCTTACAAGCAAAACACACACACAACACACAACACACACACACCGGTGGATCGGGCCTGTCTAGAATGCGAAAAGTCCGGGTCGGGTGTGTGCGTGGTTCGTATCCCGTTTGGGCCCGAAATTTTTCCCCCATCCATTAGACCATGAGTGGTGGTCTGGGCGCTAGTCTTTCGGATGAGACGATAAACCGAGGTCCCGTGTGTTACACAAAATTTTCAGCGCACGTAAAAGAACCCACGGCAACAAGAGAGTTGTCCCTGGCAAAATTCTTAGAGAAAAAAAGCCACTCTGATAGGGAAACATATACAGTTGCAGACCAAAAGAAAAAAAGAAAAAAAAAGGGTGGCGCTGCTCTTGTGGCGACGCGCTCTCCCCGGGGAGAGCATCCCGAATTTCACGCAGAGAAATTCGTGACTTAAAGTGGTATAAAATAAATAAAAATAAATAAAATAAACACCATCATGCACGCTCAGTGTATCACAGTAAAGAACAAGGCACAGGGGGTGGGGGTGGGGGTGGAGAGGAGGGGGGGGGGGAATCTCAGTATATATAGCATCCCCACCTTCTGGAAATTCTGTGCTAGGAATTCCCTCTCTTTTTTTTTTATATATCCCTCTGATTGTTTCTGCCTTGTTGTTTTTCTTCATATTGCCATCTTCTTGTCTAGTTTTTTGCCTTCTTGATTCATTGTCCTGCCTTTTTTTCCAGAAAGTCTTTAACTGTAACAATTATCTCCCTTGTCGAAGTCGGATCTGCTGGGCCTGACTTGTCAGGCGCTTAACGGCAGCGCAACGCATTTTCATTCATATGACAGACAACAATAGTTGCTGTCTGAGCGTTCCACGAGGAAGAAGAAGAATAGTGACACAATTGCTTTTTTCTTTTATGCGTAAATTTTGTTGGCGAACGTTTAAGAAATTAGATATATAATGAGCTTTGGTTAGTCTTCTTTATTATTACCTTTGCGAAATCGTTTCTAGTATGATGTTAGAGGAACCATTTACCCAATCATTCTGAGGAATTCTTTTGCACTCATGTGCTTTTTTACATCCAGTCCTCGCCCTTGTCAGGAATAGATAATAAGAAACAAAAATAATACAAAAGAAAATGGACAAATATAAAATAAAAATACAACCCCCCCCCCCCGCCCCCAAGAAATACATGCAACATCTAAACAATTAAATACAACAACAACGACAACCAAATATACAGATAAACAACAGCCAGCAACAACAAACAAAAGGAAAGAAACAAGCAATAACACACACATGCAACACACACACACACACACACACACACACCAAATCCCTCCCAGCCCAAGCGCCCCCCCCCCCCCACCCCACCCCCAACAAACAAAACAGAAAAAATAACAGAGAACACACAGAAAATCATATATTTCTAACATTTAAAAAAAAAATGCAAATAGCCACAGAGAGAGACAGAGAGAGAGAGAGAGACAGAGAGAGAGAGAGAGAGACAGAGAGAGAGAGAGAGAGAGAGAGAGACAAAGACAGAGGCAGACAGAGACAGACAGAGACAGATAGTTAAACATTATCAAACAGTTATGTCTCTGGGTATGGTCTACCTGTACAATTATCTTCTTCTTGTTCTCCTGTTTTACGTGTAGGCACAAGAACACACACACACAGACACACACACACACACACACACACACACACACACACACACACACACACACACACACACACACACACACACACACACACCACACAGGGGGACGGGATAGTCTGGTGGTTAGAGTGGTGTTTTCGTGATCTGCTGACTCGGGTTCGATTCTCGCTCAAGAGGATTTTCCCTCTGCAGTTAACATCAGTGCCGACTCCACTCCTCTCAAAAGTCCTTCGGATGAGACTATAAACCGAGGTCCCGTGTGCGGAACGCACGCAGAACACCTTGCGCGCACGTTAAAACCTGTTCCGCTTTTCGGGAGAGTAGGCCATTGTGTGCCCGTGGGAACGGATGACAAAATTTACAAAAGTGCATGCACACGGGGACTGGATAAAGAAAAGCACACGCGTGCTTATTCCATTATCCTCGAAATAAAACAATAAAGAATAAACACACACACGAACACCACACACACACACACACACACACACACACACACACACACACACACACACACACACGCAGACACGCACACACACACACACACACACACACACCACTCACACACTCACCGGAGGGTAGGGTGAAATGTTGAAAAACGAAAAAAACCATACACTGAAAAACCACAGTGCTTCAGTATAAATATGATGATGATGATTATGATGATGATGATGATGATGATACTACTACTACTACTACTACTACTACTACTACTACTACTACTACTACTACTTCTACTACTAATAATAAATGGAATTTATATAGCGCTTTATCTTGCACAGACAAATCAAAGCGCTTGCACTCAACTCATTCTTACACAGTCATGCAACCAATAGCAAGTAATAGTTCTAAAGAGATCCAAACACACACACACACACACACACAACACACACACACACACACACACACACACACACACACACACACACACACACACACACACATAGACACACACACAGGCGCGCGCGCGCGCGCACGCACACACACACGCACACACACACACACACACACACACGCACACCCACGCATGCACGCACGCACACACACACACACACACACAGCACTGAAGTTATACACTTTGGCAGGGTGATGGGATTTGGCTGTTAAAAAGCAGGGACAGCTCTGAAATGAAACAAGGAAATGGAAGTCTTAGGTTTGAAACACATATGCTTTGAGGCGGGGCTTTTAGAGAGATGGGGGAGGGAAACCATTCTAGATTCATTGGCCAGAGACAGACAGAGCTAGGCCTACAGAGGACTGTGGACTGGCTGAATCTAGGTAGCCTACTCCTAAGCAGAAGGTGACCGAACGTGAAGGAGTGAAGACATTCACAGAGGTAGGAGGGTGTTTATAATAGTTTATTCTCTGTGGCACATGCAGCCAGTGGAGAGGTCGCAAGAGAGGGGTAATGGGCTCAGATTTTTTATGTCTGAGGACTAGTTGAGCTGCAGAGTTTTGAATAGGTTGAAGGGAGTGCATAGATGATGCTGGCAGACCAGCCAAAAGAGTCAGAAGCAAGTGTGTTTTAAGGAGTGGACTAGGGTGGTTTCAGTGCTGTGGTTGACGGGACAGGCAGACTGAAAAGCAGGAAGAAGACTGCTGGAGAGAAGGTGGTTGTTGAGCTCTTTCAGAACTACCTTTTCAAGGACTTTAGAGATAATAATAATGATAATAATAACAATAATAATAATAATAATAATAATATGTATGGAATTTATATAGCGCTGAATCTTGTAAAGCAACAAATCAAAGCGCTCAGATGACATGGTTTAAAAAAAATATTATTTATTTATTATTTTATATCGATGATAATGGGATAAGCACTCAGGTGCTTTTTTTTTTTACATCCAGTCCCCATGTGTATACGGTTTTGTAAATTTTGTCATCTGTTCCCACCGGCACACAATGGCTTACTCTTTCGAAAAGCGGAACAGGGTTTAACGTGTGCGCAAGATGTTCTGCATGTGTTTGCACATGGGGCCTCGGTTTATAGTCTCATCCGAAGGATGAAGATAACAAGTAGGTTTGAAACAGGTCTGTAATTCTTCAGAATGTTAGGGTCAAGATCATGACTTTTGAGTAGTGATGTAGTGATGTGACTATAGCAGGTTTTAGAGCTGAGGGAACATTTCCAGAAACAAGAGACAAAGTTTTCTATCTTCGTGATAGTGGGTATAAGCTGTTGCAGACACTGTGCGAAAAGAGAAGCAGGTATGGGGTCAAGATCACATGATTTTATTGTCATTCCTTTCAGAATTGTCTCCATTTCTTTCTCGCTTGCTGGATGAAAGAAAAGGAGAGGAGTGCCAGAAAATTGAGGAGATTGACAGTCTAAACAGCTGTTTGAAGAACCTATATAATATCATCCATTTATGCTTGCATATATTACTGCTTACTTTTTCACATGCGCGTGCGCTCACTGTTTTATTCATTTTTTTCTTTTATTTCGAGGATAATGGAATAAGCACTCACTTTTTTTACATCCAGTTCCCGTGTATGCAGTTTTGTAAATTTTGTCATCCGTTCCCACCGGCACACGTTGGCCTACTCTTCCGAATAGCGGAACGGGATTTAACGTGTGCGCAAGATGTTCTGCGGGACCTTGGTGTATAGGACTTTTGGGGGGTAGTGGAGTCGGCACTAATGTTAACTCCAGTGGAAAAAATCCTGTTGACCTCTGTGTGTGTGTGTGCATGCGCGCGCGCGCACGCGACTCAAAGAGAGATACACATCATTATTTTATAACTTACTTTTTTACATGTGTGCGTGCGTATTTGTCTGTGTGCGTGCGTGCGTACGTGCGTGCGTGTGTGTATGTGTGTGTGTGTGTGTGCGCGCGCGCGCGTGTGTATAGTACAGGAAATAACTTGCACCAACATTTGACCTCGAAATAATCGTCAGATATAAAATCTGCACTCATATCTATCTATCTTCCTCCTACTCCCTAAATCGGAAATCTCCGCTGAGGCCTGACTACAGCCACAGTCAAATCACTCCCTCATACTTTGATTTTGAACTTTCCGCTTCAGCAGACAGCTGAACAAGAACATCTGGATTCAGAATGAACCAGTAGAGGAGACCAAAATACTGACAATACAGTGAAGAAGCAAGCTAACTTCCATTTCCGTAAAGAAGCAAGCTAACTTCCATCTTCGTAAAGAAACTCTCCCCTAGGCAAGAAAGTAATAGATTAAAAAATAACCCGTTGTTCCTTTATTCTCTTTGTAACCCAAAAAACCAAACAAAACGCTAAAAAAAACAAAAACCCAACCCGCCCCGAAACCAAAACCAGCTAGATAAAAACTGTTGTTTTTTCACTCTGTAAGGAAAACAACCCCTTAACCCAAAACCACCTAAACTATTTCTCGTGTCAGGGATCTTTTTCCACACTCTGTCATTATAATATAAAGATGCACATAACCTACGCCCTACGCGCCACTCGTGTGTTGTCAAACGAGCCCCCTGATGATTTGATAGTCTGCGGAAGATGTAGTAGACCTTGTAAGTTGTAGCCTACGTCATAGACAGGCAGAGTCCCGTTTCACCTGTGTAGTAGTAGGCTAGGCTATAGACTAAGCCTAGGCTAGGTAAGTACCTGTCCCTTGAATACCTGACTAGCTGTGCTGTACTGTGCTGTGCTGTGCTGTACGGTAAGGGACAAGATAGCAGAGACGTTTGCGGCTTGGCTACACTTTGCCCCCTCGACAAGGCAAAGGGCTGGTTGTGCGTGCGTGTGTACGCTTTGGTCACTTGTACACATTTTTTGCGTTCTCTTCTTCTCATTTTCTCTCTACCCCACCCACCTCCTCCTCTACCCATCCCATCTCTCAAGCACCACCCCCACTGTTACCTTTCTATTTTCTGGGCTTTTGTGTCACCGCCCCTCCCCTCCCCCCCCACTCGTCCGAAGCGTGTGTGTGTGTGGCGGCGAAGGACAGTGAGTGGAGTGGCGGCGGTTCTCTTTACCTGCCTGTTTTTCTCCCCTCAGCCTACCGTCAGTGTTCGCTTGTTGGAGCCCAGCGCTAGTCAACTCTAAGCGTGCTGTCTCTTTTGTCGCTCTACTCACTGAGTGTCAAGTGAAAACCAAAACAATAGCTCGGTAGTCCCTTTATACGACTTGGAAGGAGTACATTATATAGCCACATTCCTGTACTTTGTGGTCAAAATTCGGACTTTGCTTTTCTTCCTCTCCACGTGTAGTATGTGAACACCTGTGTTACATATACTTGCAGTGTGGGATAGTATAGTCTCTCTCGTCCTGTGGCTTCCTTCCTCAGGTCAGTCAAAAAGTGGACTGCTGGGCTGTGTTTAGCCTAGGCTATAGCTAGCCAGCCTAACACACTCGAGTTGGTCACGCGAAAAAAAAAGAAGTGAAAGGTCGCTCTGGACTTCATCTCCACATCATTAGGTTAGCTCTTTCTCCCCGAGGGGGGAAAGGGGGCACCTGGTTCTTTGGCCAACTAGGCCCGCCGTGGGTTCAAATCCCGAGTTCACGGTGGCGTGCTTGGCTCACAAGCGGAAGGCCCGACTGGCCAGCTGGCCCTACCCCCCTCAGCTGGGTCTAGGGGCTAGTCGTCTCTCGGCCAGCCCAGCCTCTGCTCCTGCCACTACCCTCCCCCCTGAATCTGGCGGCATGCTCGTGCTGAGGAGCATCTCCCAGGAGGTCAGTGCTTGTTGCCCTGGTTGTGTTGTTGTGTGTGTGTGTTTGTTTTGGCCTTTTTTATTATTTAAAAAACGTATATTCCACCTGCTCACAGGTACATTTAAACTTTGAGGCTTTAGAAACACACAGGTGTGGGACACTTTTGACCATCAAAAGGTATCGTTATCACCTGCTGGAAAGTGTAAGATGTGTGACCACTAGCCCCATAGTCTCACCTAGGAGGAAGACAAAGGTGTTGGGGGAGTGGTCCAGTTTTGACATAAGAAACTGAAGCTATTAGTATTACATCGTATTAGCCTAAGGTAGGTAAGCTCTAGGCCTATAAATTGGTTAGCTTCAGCAAGAGTCCATTTCAAACTGCACCTCAGTGTGAAAACCACCCTTGGCTACAACTTTAGGGTAAGAAGTGTATGTATGTATGTTTACTTGTTATAACAAGGAAAGCCTAACGGAATACACAGGTTTGAGTTGCTTTTTAAACAAACATGTATATTGATTCAGCACATGGGAGCAAGTTTGTAGTCTTCTTCTCTGTGTAAGATTAAAGGCAATTTCATATCTTGTCACCTGCTGGTGGTACCTTATAGCAAGACTCTTCTCAGAATTAAGAAGTGTTGTTTCCATTTACAAGAATATTTGATATTCCTGTGGCCTTTTAAAGCTGCCATCGTGTAACGATGATAAAAAGAGGAAGAAAATATGCTTAAAATATATGTTGCACCAGAAAAAAATCCCCAAAGAGAAAATAAACTCCCAGACTCCCAGTGAATCTTTGAGCCATGGGGATCCTATCAGCTGTTGGAAAGATTGCAAGGGAGGTAAAAAGATTTCAGATTTTTATCCAGCCAAGTTATAGTGCAAGCACAGGCAAGAGAAGTTAGAGAGAGATCTTAACAAATTAAGATACATGTGTATTGTAGTATCAGTTTTGATAGTCTTAAGTTTTCCTCTGACTTCGCACTCCCCACGAATGAACAAACTTGTATATTTCTCCTATTTGTGTCTCTATCTTTGTGTCTTTGTGTGTCTATGTCCCTGTGTCTTTGTCTGTCTGTCTGCCAGTTTATAAGATACTGATAACGACATTTATTTTCCCAGGGTAATAAAGTACACGGACTTTTTTCATGCAGCCTAAAACAATAAATAGATGAAGAGACAGATAGATAAGTAAATAATCACGTAAACACATGCAATGTGCTTGGAAAATAATTCAAAAGACAAAAAAAAAAAGAAGGAAAATAAGAAGATGAAAAGTCATGCAAAAATTTGGTTAAGTACAAATAACATATGTTTGGATACAACTATTATAATGTAAATCTGCATCATGTGTATTTTAAAAAGAATTAAGAAGGAAGAAAATGAGGGAAAGGGGTGGGGGTTGGAAGGTAAGAAAGGAAAGCAAAAGAGGAACTTAAAGACCTACAGAAAGACATACAGCTGACAGGCTGGCGGGTGTTCTTATGTTTCTTTCTGTCTCTGTCCCTTGGGGTTTTTTTGGTCTCTCTGTCGCTGTCTGTCTCTCTGTCTCACTGTGTGTGTGTGTTGTGTTGTCTCTTCTCTCTCTCTCTCTCTCTCTCTCTCTCTCTCTGCCTGCCTTCCTCCGCTTGTCCTCTGTCTGCCCATCTTCACTCTGTCTCCTCTGCCCCTGTCTGTCTCTCACTCTGCTGCCTGTCTCCCTCTCTCTCCCCCTCTCTCCCTCCCCCTCTCTCCCTCCCCCCTCTCTCTCCCCTCTCCTCTCCCCCTCTCTCTCCCCTTTCTCTCCCTCTCTCGGAGTCTCTCTCCCTCCCTCTCTCTCCCTCTCCCTCTCTCTCCCCCTCTCCCTCTCTCTCTCTCCACCCCCCAAAGCATCTTTTCTTCAGAAGTGACATAAGAAGTTCCTGTGCACATGGGGGGAAGCTGATTTAGCAGGACACTGATCAGAGATGAGTCTGAATTGATGGATCCATCACATTTTGCTTGATGAATCAGAATGCTTTGTTGGTGAGAAACTGGCCTTGTAATTCCTTGTAATGATGTATTGATCATGGTGCTGGTGCTTCTTGTGGTTGTGGTTGTGGTTGCTGGTGCTTCTGAGGCTCATAATAATAATAATAATAATAATATAATAATAATATAAAGTCCTGGTGGAGATTTTCAATGCAGGGTCAATTATGATTTCCCTGTCGTATTCGATTATGTTGTTGGCGTCGTTGATGTTATGATGGAAAAAAAAGTCCTCGCATGGATGTTGTTGTTGTTGAGGGACAGCTTTAATTTCTTTGACAAAAAGACGTACTGGTAATAGGCAGACAGGCATGCTGGCATTGTGGCAAAGAAAATCTATTACAGTCTGGTTTTTTTACCCCCCCCCCCCCCCTTTGAAAAATAACAACCACCAACTAAAAAAACACCCTACCCCCACCCCCACAAAAACAAACAAAAAAGCCCTGCATAATAAAGTGACACAGTTCAGCTTCAGGTTCATGTTTGTTTTATACACAAAAATCGGCAGAGGATTAAAATCGCGGGAAATGTTGTACATTGAATAGAGGGTTCAGACGGTGTAAATCTGTAATGATTTAATAAGAATAAATTAATAATAATAATAATAATAATAATAATATATGGAATTTCTAAAACGCTTGAGTCTTACAAAGCAAACGAATCAAAGCGCTTAGTGTTTAGACATTCTAGTCGACAGCAAGTAGAAGAGAGAGGGAGAGAGAGGCTCAGAGAGAGACGCAATCTTATTTAGGAGAGAGAGAAACGCAATTTCAGAGAGAGAGAGAGAGAGAGAGAGAGAGAGAGAGAGAGAGGAGAGAGAGAGACAAGAGAGACAAAGAGAGAGACGCAAAAGCAATCTTATTGAGAGAGACGCAACCTTATTTAGAGAGGGGAGGGGAGAGAGATGCAAACGCATTCTTATTTACTAGAGAGAGGGAGAGAGTGGGAGAGAGAAAGACGCAAAAATTCTTATTTAGAGAGAGACGCAAACGCAATCTTAGAAAGAAGGTGGGAGAGAGAGAGAGAGAAGAGAGAGAGAGAGAGAGAGAGAGAGAGGCAAAATGCAATCTTATTTTGAGAGAGGGGGAGGAGAGAGAGAGAGAAAAGAAGAGGAGAGAGAGAGAGAGAGAGAGAGAGAGAGAGGGAGGGGGGGGGGGGGGAAGAGGCAAACGTCACAGAGGGAGAGAGATGCAAATGCAATTTTATTTAGAGAGAGAGGGAGGGAGAGAGAGACGCAATCTTATTTGAGAGAGAGAGAGAGAGAGAGAAGAGAGAGAGAGAGAGAGAGAGAGAGAGAGAACACTTCTAACGTAGGCGGATCTGTAGCTTAAAGTTTTAAAAGTAACAAGCCTGTCTAGAAAGCCACAAACTGTGGGTTCGATCCTCGTTTGAACACCCCACCCCCACCCACTAGACCCTGGTTGGTGGTCAGGATGCTAGTCTTTCGGACAAGACGATAAGACGAGGTCCCGTATGCTACACGGATTTAGCGCACGTAAAAAGAACCCACTGGCAGCAAAGAGAATTGCCCCCTTGGTAAAAATTCTGAAAAAAAGCCCCACACCCACCCCACGCTGAAAGAGAAGTCATACAAAATGCACACTGGAGAAGAAGGATAAAAAGTGGGTGGCGTTACTCTTGTGGTGACACACGCTCTTGATCTTCCCCACTCTCTCTTCCCCTCTCGATCTTCCCCGCTCTCTCTTTCTTCTGCTCTCGATCTTCCCTGCTCTCTCTTCCACTCTCGCTCTCTCTTCCACTCTCGATCTTACCTGGAAGAGCAGCCTGAAGGTCACCCAAAGAAATTATATTATATCAGTGACTAAAACTAAACCGGTCTACAGTGCAATGCAGGACGATGCAATACAATACAGTACAAAGCAGTGCAATGCAAAGCGATACAACACAAGGCAGTGTGCACAATGCAGTACAAATGCAAAGATGAGGCAAGGCAAGGAAGTACAAAGACAAAGAGAGGCAAGGCAAGGAAGTCTAGTGCATTGTAGTGCAGTGTAAGACGAAGCACCAGCAGACAATGGGAGAGACCCCGTTTTCTTTTCTTCCTTGCTAGGAAGACAACAAGTTGTTACCGCTTGGCTTTGGGTACATGTATCAATCAGTATGCATGCACATAGTGCATTTCATTTTCGGCCTTGCATTGTTCTTGGAGCTAGAAGTAGTGTATAAGTGGAATAAGAAAGGCCCTCTTTGCCTCTTGTCTGACATGACAATAGATTGCTGAAGCTTCTTATCTGTGGTGCAGAGTGATAGGAAATGAGGTTAATCTGGCCTCGACCAACCTGGTTTGGGTTTTTTGTTTTTTGTTTTTTGTTTTTTAATCAATGTCATTAGTGGAAATGTCTAAAGCGCTTGGTATTCTTTCAAAAGATTTTTTTTTTTTTTTACACACATACAACTTTAAATATTTTTCTTCTTGTTGTAGTTGTGGTTATTGTTCTTCTTCTTCTTGTTCTTCTTGTTGATCTTATTCCTCGTCTTGTTGTTGTTGTTGTTGTTCTTTCTTCTTCTTGTTCATCTTCTTCTTTATCATAATTCTTATCTTATTTCTCTCTTCGGTCTTTTCAAGATATAGCGCTATATAAATTCCATTCCTTCTTCTCCTCCTCCTCCCTCTCCTTCCTCCCCCCCCCCCCCCCCCCCCAACTGATCCTTCTTCTTCTACTGTTCCTTCTCCTCCATCTCCTGTCTCCTTTGGTCTCCTTTCTGTTCCTGTTCCTGTCCCACTGCTTGAACCAAGAAGGTCTATAGATAAAATCTCCCCCTTCCTCTTCATGTTCTTCTTATTCTTCATCTTTCCCCCTTCCCTTTCTTTCATTCTTTCTTCCTTTCTTTCAATCTTTCTTTATTCCTTCTTTTATCCATCCTTCCAGTATGTAACTGACAAAAAATTCCATAACAGCTGGTATCCCCCCCCCCCCCCCCCAAATCGTTCTTGTTCTACAAAAGATAAATAGACCTACACCTTCTTCGTCATATTCTTCTTCATCTTCTTTTCTTCTCCCCCCCACCCCCTAACTCTCTTTCTGTCTTCCTTCCTTCCTTTCTTTCTCCCTTCCTTCCGTTTTTCATTCTTTCTTTCATCCTTTCTCTCATTCTTCTTTCCAGTATGTACATGAAAAAGTAACACCTGGTATCCAGAAAAGCCCACCTCGTTTATTTTGTTATACATGTACTTCCACTTTTAATGTGAAAGAACGTTCTTCTACAACTATAGCCACAAATCCGAAATAAAGACTCGATCTGATTTAAAATGATACTCGTTTATTTTGATTTTGGTTGGCTTGTTTGTTTATTTAGTTACTTGCACTTGTAATGCCCAAGAATATTGAACAATTTTTTTAAAAACCATACACCTGAAAGGCTCTTTATTTGATTCATTGAAAAGTGTATATCTTGTTCGTTTTTGTAAATTGAAAGTTTCGCGTTTCCTTTGGGTCAGCGATGAACAGTGAATATACTGTGTCCACAGTGAGCAGGCAAGAGGGGAGCAGAATTGTAAAGCCTGAAATAGGGTAGGCAAACAGGCCTATGTACATAACGCCCCTCACTGCGTGTGTGTGTGTGTGTGTGTGTCAGAGAGAGAGAGAGAGAGAGAGAGAGAGAGGGTGTTCCAACTTTCATTAGGCAATACCGTCTCGTGTGCTTAGGCCGTTTCAATACCGAATTTTCCTCTGCGTTCAAAATGCTCTCACCTGTACTGAAAGAATCTGAACTGCTCGGAAACGATTATGATTGAACAATATTATATATAACTTAAAACTACTACTACTACTACCACCACCACCATCATAAAAAGGCTACACCGTTCGCGCGATGTTATTAATACACACGCTGTTATTAAACACACACACACACACACGACTTTCATATATTATATCAAACTTTATAACGACACCCTAAAACTCTGCACGAGTCTCTCTCTCTCAACTGATAAAAAGAAAACCTCCACCATTCCTTTATTAGGCCTAGTAGTAGGCTACAGGTCTTCCCTTTGCTATCTCTCTCTCCTACCCCCCTCCCCCCCTCTCCTCTCCCACCCCCACCCCACCCACCCAGACTACTAGTAGACAAGAGAAAGTAATAATATAGGGCAAAGGTAGGCAGGCAGGTTAGGAATCTTATCAGTTATAACCCTCTGTTGACTAAGACTTGGAAAGCCTTGTTCGACTGACAATCCTCTGTTGACATCTAAAGATAGATAAGGCTTTTAGTTTTAGCTTCCTCTCCCCCCCCCCCCCCCACCACTCCCCCACTCCACCCATACCTACAGAGATATACTATGTAGGGGTCTTCAGATTGTTCTCTCTCTCTCTCTCTCTCTCTCTCTCTCTGATGTGTGGTTGAATCAAGGTGTGGGTGATGCTTGTGTGTTCATTAAAGTTTTTCGTCAACGATTAATTGACTGCCGGTGGCAAAACTGGAACCATCACATTGATACTAGCCAAAGGTTTGAGTTTTATAGAACATACTGTAATGGTCATGACTTAAAATGCTATAATTTACAACTTGACATGAATCGACAACTGAAACATATCACAGCAAAATTTAGACTCGGTATATCTGATCTGAATGTACATCGTTTAAGATACAGAACATATAATGATCGTGATTTGTTATGTCCTTTATGCAATGTGTCACAAGAAGATGAAGTACACTTTGTTCTATGTTGCCAACAATTGCATGACCTTAGATTGAAATTTATTCAACAAAAATATTATAGGAAACCATGCTTGTTTAAATTGAATTTATTGATGTCCTGTACAAATCCTGAAGTTATACAGAACTTTTCTTTATATTTGTACAAGGCTTTCAAAGTTAGAGAAATACTCACTTCGTGAAGTAACGTACAACTTCGTGATCAAACGACTTTTCACTGTATTTATGTTATGTATAATATTGTTCACATTCCCCTTCATAAGGGGCTGAGGCCTATTTGAATAAATCGTCTGCGTCTCTCTCTCTCTCTCTCTCTGCTCATGGGGGTGGGGGTGGGGGGGGGGCAGTGATATCCTCTGTTCTCTCTCTCTCTCTCTCTCTCTCTGCTCATGGGGTGGGGGGTGGGGTGGGGGGGGGGCAGTGATATCCTCTTGTTCTCTCTCTCTCTCTGCTCATGGGGGTGGGGGGGGGGGGGGGGGGGCAGTGATATCCTCTAGCCCTCGCTGAACAATGGGTCCTGCTCGAGTGTCGTGTTGAGTGTTTTGTGTGTGTGTGTGGGGGGGGGGGGGGGGAGTGGGGGGAGGGGGGAAGTAAGTGTCAACTACCCTATCTGTAATTCCAGGGGCCTGTTTATATAGGTTGGTTGGCTCCAGGACTTGCAAGAGGCCCCTCTGGTGTTTACAATACACTGTCTGCATGGTGTGGTGGTGTCCTCTTTTGGTGTCCACATGTGACTAATATCCTGTCTATACCGGGCAAGACAGGACAGGACAGGGTAGGAAAGGGCAGACTAGGATAGCCTGGTTAGTTAATAAATATTAAATGTGTACAGTGTTACGGTAGTTTTCATGTGTAAAGTATGATACCGTATACTACCACCTGGGATTTTGCCTGTGTGGTTGTCATCTGGTGTCCATATGTTGCTAATATTGTGTTTGCGCTGGACAAGATAGGACAAGAAAGGACAGGACAAGACAGGAAGGGACAGTATAGGACAGGAAAGTAGTGGATTTATCCCCTACATTGGAATGAGGCAGCTTAAATGGTGGAGGGGTGAGGGGGGGGGGGGATACGGTTGCATCAGGCAAAAATCTCACAATTTGTGAACTTAGGAGGTCTAGCCATGCGCGAAAATAAAAAGTATCGTACAATACACTATCAAGTATCGTATAGTTTTAAATGTGTAAAGAACCCATTCTATGCCAAACTGGGTAAGGTCAGTGTTGTGCAGTGCAGTGCAGTGAAGTGCAGTGCAGTATTGCGTTACACTGCGAAACATTAAAGTACAGGTCCAGTGTAGAGCATTGCAGAACTACAATAACCCTGAATATCATTAATAATAACCCTGAATATCATTAATAATAACCCTGAATATCATTAATAATAACCCTGAATATCGTTAGGCTGTTACGTCCCACAGATCTGAAACCTAGGCCACACTGAGTTTGTCTTTTAGCTTGCACATGTATGCATTTTCATAATCATAAACATGATTATACACCCCCACCCCCACTAGTGTGTGCGAGGGTATTGTATGTAAAAACAACAAAATTAATACATTTTTTAAACCAAAATCGTTATCGTGATATTTTCCACCCAAATCATAATATGGTGGGTCGGTGGTCTAGAGGTAGCGCGCCTGTCTAGAAAGCAAAAAGTCCGGGTCGGAAGTGTGCGGTGGTTCGAATCCCGTTTGGACCCGAAACTATTCCCCCATCCATTAGACCATGAGTGGAAGTCTGGGCGCTAGTCTTTGGATGAGACGATAAGCCAAGGCCCCGTGTGTTACACATAATCATTTACTGATTTAGCGCACGCAAAAAAACCCACGGCAACAAGAGAGTTATCCCTGGCAAAATTCTGTAGAAAAAAGCCACCCTGATAGGAAAACAAATACAGTTGCAGGCAAGAAAAAAAAAAAAAAAGGGGGAGGGGGGGTGGCGCTGCTCTTGTGGCGACGCGCTCTCCCCGGGGAGAGCAGCCCGAATTTCACGGAGAGAAATCTGCCGTGACTTTATGTGGTATAAAAAATCCCAAACCAACCCCAAAATACAAATAATAATAATAACAACCCCCACAAATGATTTTAATTTGTTGGACAAACGTCCTTCTTCAGAGTTTAAAACTAAACATTTTATAAATTAAGAAATACAAGAATAATACGATTTCAATCGCTAGTTGTACATATAATATACATACCGTACAAACATTGAAACAAGAGATGCCGGAGAGATCCTATCTCGCTGGCAGTATAAAACTAGGGAGATATGATCTGTCCTGTCCTGCCCTGTCTGTCCCCTCTCTCTGCTCTGTGAAATAATCAATACCGCACTGTTCTATTTGCTATATGCTTGCACTGCTACACATTGACAGGGCAGAGTGAATTTTACCATACAAGAGTAGTTTTAAACCAAAACATATTATACCCAAACAGCTGGCATAATATTCGTTTGTCAGTTTGAGTCTTTCCTGGCTAGTACTCAGAAGTAGATCTCTGAGGTTTATCATCAAAGGTGAGATTTTTGCGTGTGGGACCGTTTTAAATTCACAGTTTAAATTCCCCAAACACCTAGATGATAGATAGATCTCTCTATCCCTTTTTACTTCTCTTGACATAGCTTCGTCGCGCAGTCCCTATAACCCCTCGCTCCCAGTTTTTCAGAGGTAACTCTCTCTCTCACTGTGATTCTTTTTTTCTCTTTTTTTATGGAGATCAGATTTCTCTCACTGTGATTCTGTGTCTCTGCCTGTATGTCTGTCAGTCTGCCTCTGTCTCTCTCTCTGTGACTGTGTCTGTGTGTGTGTGTGTGTGTGTGTGTCTCTCTCTCTCTCTCTCTCTCTTCTCTCTCTCTCATAATATTAAAAGTTCGTATTCTCTCTCTTTCTCTCTCTGTGCCTTGTTTCTCCCTTCTACCTGGGGAATTTGCCTGTGCGGAGAGGCGTGGTTGTCTGGAGTTTAGGTGTGGATGGGTCCTGCTTGCATTCCTGTCATGCCTCTGAGCCTCTCACTTTGTCAAGTGGTGGGGGGGTTACACTGTTGTTGCTCTTTCAGGCTACAGACACTAACTAGGCTAGCCTGTAGCACTTGAGAGAGAGAGAGGGAGGGAGGGAGAGAGGGAGGAGAGAGGGAGGAGGGAGAGAGGGAGGGAGGGAGAGAGGAGAGGGGGAGAGAGGAGAGAGGGAGGGAGAGAGAGGGAGGGAGAGAGAGAGGGAGAGAGAGGGGGGAAGAGAGAGAGGAGAGGGGGGGGGGGAAGGGAGAGAGAGGGGGAGGGAGAGAGAGAAGAGGAAGAGAGAGGGACAGAGAGAGACTCGGGAAGAAAGAGAGAGAGGAGGGAGAGAGGAGAGAAGAAGAGAGGAAGGAACAGAGACAGACAGAGACAGAGACAGAGAGAGAGACAGAGAGAGGGACAGAGAGAGACTCAGGAGAGAAAAGAGAGAGAGGGAGAGAGAGAGAGAGACAGACACACACAGAGAGACAGAGACAGAGAGAGAGACAGAGAGAGGGAGAGAGAGAGACTCAGGGAGAGAAAGAGAGAGAGGGAGAGAGAGAGAGACAGACACACACAGAGAGACAGAGACAGAGAGAGTCAGAGGAGGGACAGAGAGACTCAGGGAGAGAAAGAGAGAGAGAGGGAGAGAGAGAGAGAAAGAGAGACAGAAACACATAGAGAGACAGAGAGAGAGAAAGAGACAGGCAGAGACACACAGAGACAGAGATAGACAGGAGAGTGTCCTGTCCAAAAGCATTTTCCGTCTCCTCTCCTTTTCCTTTTTATAATTATAAATTGTGTGGAGGGCAGATGTGGCAGGTTAATGTATATGGGTGTTATTTGATGGAGCAGCGCTGTGCACAAAACGAGCTGTCACTCTTTCTGGTTTTCCCCTCATCATGAAATAAAGCAGAAAGACAAGACGGACAGAGACAGACAGACAGAGACAGACAGACAGAGAGAGAGAGAGGGGGGGAGAGGGAGAGAGAGAGAGACAGACAGAGAGACAGACGAAGACAGACAGACAGACAGAGAGGGGGAGAGAGAGAGGAGAGAGAGAGAGAGAGAGAGAGAGAGAGAGAGAGATACAGACAGAGACGAGAGAGAGAGAGGAGAGAGAGAGAGAGAGAGACAGACAGAGAGAGAGAGAGGAGAGAGAGAGAGAGAGAGAGAGAGAGAGAGAGAGATAAAACTATAAGTATAAAGGCTGACAGTTTCACTTTATATGTTACAGGGGAGTAGTTTAGTGAGATTTTCAAAACTGTAGATGGGGAGCAACTATTTATAAACAAGTGGGGGTAGTGTCAAGCACCTCTTTATCTTGCCTGGTGTAGGCGAGGGGGAAGTGACAACCAGTTATTTATTGACTTACCTGTGGCACACAATGACAGTGTTCCTATTGGTAGGGTTGAGATTGTGTTCGTTTAATAGACAAAGATAGAGACTAAAGAGTTAGCTGCTGTATGTCATGTGCGGGTGTGTCACACTGTGTGTGTGTGTGTGTGTGTGTGTATAAAGTCAAGTATTGTCAAAATTTTATTTCCAGATGGTACATTGAATAAGCAATGCATTTGCTTTTTTTTCCATCAAGCCGTCTATCTAAGAACAAATTTCTTAATGATTATACTGAAATGTGTGTGTGTGTGTGTGTGTGTGTGTGTGTGTGTGTGTGCGTGCGTGCGTGCGTGTGTGACACTGTGAATAAGCGCGCACACGCGTACCAGTATGCTTACTGCTGTGCTCGTGTGTGTATTGATGTCAATTTCTTGCAACTTATAGGTGCAGTTTCCCTGCGGAGGTAACTATCAGTCACAAGGTGAAAAAAGGCTGTTTCTCAGACATATTGATTTTAGTGACTGATTCATAACAAACGGGTTCATTGCTCACAGGTCTTAAAGGTTTTTCTTATAAGGTAAAGTAATAGAAAGATTTTAAATGGCCATGTACACGTTAGAATTACCATTTACAGCCTATAGTGACAGTATATAACATGACGAGTGACTGGCTAGAATGACGGTTCATAATTGCGCTTTAGGCTAAAATGATCATTTCAAGTGCATCCTATTTGTGCTAGAAAGATGGTTACAAGTAAAGCTTGCATTGTTAAAAAAAATATTGAAATCAACAGGATGTAGCATTTTTTTAAAATGCATACAGGGTGATGTGCCGTGTGTGACTTTGAGATTTTTTTCCATTGTCCTGTTGGTAACCCCCCCCCCCCCCCTCCTCCCCCTTAAAAGGTTTTTTAAAACAAAATCAGTGTCAATGCAAGAGGCTGCAAGGCGTAATGAAATAGATGGATATGTGCCATATCAGTCAGGAATTTGGACAGGGTTAACGCGTACACTTGCAATGGATTCATCACGGCTATATACAGAGAGTCGTAGACTGCGTAGACTGCGTTCACTCCCCCCCACCCTCCCTCCCCCTCCCCCCCAGTAGGGATGCTGAGGGCCTGTCAGTATAAATAAAATAGCATCTCCACCTGCTGGAAATTCTGTGCTAGGAATTCCCTCTGGTCTGTCCCTCGCTTTGTTTCTGCCTTGTTCCTTCACTTCTTCCTGTCTCCTTTTTCTTGTCTGCTTTCTGCCTTCTTGGTGCCTTCTCCCCCCCCCCCCCCTACTTAAAATATAACGATTCTCACCTAGGCCTACGTCGAAGTCTGATGTGCTGGGCCTGACTTGCAGCGCAAGGCACACTAAAATAGTTGCTATCTGAGCGTTTGACGAAGAACTGCACTCAGAAACTAAACTATATTTCGCTCAACCTTTACAATGGATGTTGTGATTTGTTGGTCGACATATGTCGCATACTTTGGACACTAAGTGTCAATAATACTGAATAGATAGAACCATTCTGGAATGAAATAAACGCACCAGATTGTACCTCAGAGTGCAATAAAAGTATCATAACAGTTTTTGCATCGTATTGCACAGAAAAAACCCAACTGTATTGCACTGTAATGTACTGCTCTGTAGCTGTGTATTTCATCTTGTAACAGATGACTATTAATAAATAGACTATAATACATTGAATAGTAATGTACTCCATCCCGTACTTATCTCGCTGAAAGAAAAAAAAAGAAGAGAAGAGATAGACATCTGACACACAGACACAACAGGAAAACCAGCCACAGGAAAACAAACAACAAAAAGCAAACAAGAAAGCCAGGGAAAGTACAGTACAGTGATGACGTCACTGCCATGGCGTCAGCAAGGGGAAACAACCCTACAGGCTGTGGCTTGTTTGCCCCCCCTGCGACTTTGTCTTTGGGATTAGCACATCTACGTGCCCAGCCTCCATCCCTTACCGTTTGCATTGTGGATGGACATTCCCGAAGTCGGCATGCGGCTACCTTAATTAATGGCGGGCATAAAAACGGTAACATAGCAAGAACCTTAAACCACAGAGGTTTAGCCTAGTAACAAAACCCCAAAAAGTAATTGTGGATGGCAACCAACTGTCTTTAGCATTGGTTACACATGATAGGCCTGAGCTGAAAAGTGTGGTTAATCTGGACTGCCAGCTGCCTGACGGAAAGTCTGAACATTCCTTATGGTTCCAGTTGACGCCTCTCTGCCCTTTAGGTCTAGTGTTTGGTGTGCTCTTTTGTATCACATGTGAGTATGATGTGTAGCATTTTGAATAACATGACGTCTATCAAAGATGTGTTTCTCTGGTTATAACTTAACCCCTAGCCCTGATATCTTTTATTTTATTTTGTTTATTTTATCTATACCACTTTAAGTCACTGCAGATTTATCTGCCTGAAATTCGGGCTGCCCTCCCCAGGGGGAGAGCGTGTCACCACAAGAGCAGCGCCACCCTTTTTTTTTTTCTTTTTCTGTCTGCAACTGTATTTGTTTCCCTATCAGAGTGGCTTTTTTCTATATTATTTTGCCAGGGACAACTCTCTTGTTGCCATGGGTTCTTTTATGCACTAAATAATTATGTGTAACACACGGGACCTCGGTTTATCCTTTCATCAGAAAGACTAGCACCCACACCCCACTCATGGTCTAATGGATGGGGACTTAGGTTTCGGGTCCTAAAGAATTCAACATCTTCATCTAGGACGTATCGATTCCATTAAGTGAAATTAATTAACTGCATGAACCACCATGTGTATTGAAAAAGAAGATGTACAGGTACAAAATGTAGATTTAAATTCTTTTGCAAAAAGTCTCCATTAATGATGACGTTAAACGAAGTGTCAAAAATTGAATACTCAAGCATATAATTGTTTCTAGATTTTGCAATGTTCTGCATTTTGATTTCTTATCCTGCAAATTATATTTTGCTGCCATTCGCTTGCACAGTTTTTTAAATCGAATGTTCCCAAATTGAATAACTTTAAAGCAATGATAATGATAACTGTTTATAAATCTGATGATGCTCTGATTGTTTCATCCTTTCTTTAATCACCAGAATATTAAAAAAAGTTCGTTGTCGATCATTCTAGTTTAAGCAATGTGTTTTTAGATGTGCAATTAGTGAAACTAATGAATCCTGTACCATTTGTAGGGGATAATCCCTATATGTGTAATAATACAAGAATGACATACTTTCTGGTTTTTACCATAACAGCTCAGAACAAAAAATAACACAACACAATACTCCGTCAATAGTCGATATTCATATACTATAGAAAGTATAATTAAAAAGTGAAGAATTTTTGGATGGAGAATTTGTAGGTGGAGATGACCCAGTAAGCGATTACCAACACACTACATTCCCAAGGCACCCTGCTCTACAGTAGGTCTCCCACTTCACTTTTTAAAAGGGTGTTTTGTGTTATTTTTCAGGTTATTTATTCAAATGAATCAGAATAGCAGAGGCCCAATCGCATTCACACATCTCTCACACAGAACAGAATTAAAAAAAAAACACAAAAAACGAAACACCCCCCCCCCTCCAACCAAATCCTAACAGTTTATTGCTTCACCCATGCATGCACACACAGAGGCAGGGTGATGGGGGGTTCATCTGTTGAGGGTAAGGACAGAAATGAGATAAAACAAGAAGGGAAAGTCTTAGATTTGAAATAAATGACATGACAATCTAATTAATGGTTGAAGGAAACAAGTAAAACTTGCACTGTGCTCGTTCTTGTGTATTGTGGATAAGGGGGGGGGGGGGGGGTGTTTGTATGTTGTGTTTGTGCTACTTATTTGTACACACACAGGCACAGTCACACACACGAGTGCAACACACACTCCCAAGCATCCTCACTCGCCCACCTTTCATGTTAGTATGCACGGTTGGAGGGCAGAGATCCTATTCTTGCAATACTCGCTTTGCAAGCATGCAGTCCAATCCCACAGGGTACATACACATGCTCACAGTTAATTTAAAACTTGTATAAGATTTAGGGGGTGGGAAAGTCTGACCAACTAAGACATCCTTGTCAACTTTTGCTGGAAGGTGTTATCCTCGCCTAAAGGCATCTTGGAAGGTGTTGAGAACCATTTGCTCAAGTAGGGGCAAGATGCTAACAAAGGATTGGGGAAGAGGTGGGAGGGGCAAGTCGTCTAAGGCCCTATCCAAGACCTATATGGTAGAAGTCAGTGGACACAGTCATTCCAACTTGCCCTGTGTAAGGGCATCTTGGAAGGTGTTGAGAGAACCATTTCCTCAAGTAGGGCAAGATGCTAACAAAGTATTGGGGAAGAGGTGAGGTGGGAGGGCAAGTCGCCTAAGGCCCTATCCAAGGCCTATATAAAACTGTTGAAAGTCAGTGGACTCTGTCATTCCATGAGAAGACTTCAACAAGGTGAACAAGGTGAGTTCCCTATCTCCGACCAGTTGAGATAGACACAGATTTCTGTTGAGAAAAAATTGTGCGTGGACACGTAAACTTCTGTTGAGGAAAGTTGTGTGAGGACATATAGATTTCTGTTGGGGTGAGTAGTGTGTGGAACCTAGATTTACATCATCCAGTTTCATGAGTATGCATCCACTTTTTGGAAGTATGCAGCTTTATCTTTTGGGACATAAATGAATGCATTTCTGCATGCAGTCGAGTTGTTTTCCATGGGTGTGTGGAAGTAGTGTGGTTTTGGTTATCAGAGTTTCTCAAAATGAAAAACCGGTTTCCTCGTGGTTTTGGTTACTTAAATTTTTCTAAATAAATAAATAATACTGTTTTCTCATAGTTTTGGTTAACAAAGTTTTTTAAATTTAAAAAGACCATGTCAAACCTCCCCTGGGAATAGCATGACAAAAAAAGTAAGAAGAAATGATACTTTATCAGGAATTTCAGCTATATAAGTTTTATTACTCCCACTGTGGTAGTTAGAGCAAGACACTAATGAGAATTAAGAAGTGTTAATCACATTCACAGGAATACTTGATATTCATATAGCCTTTTAAAGCTGCCATCCAAAAGACAATGCTAAACAGAGAAAGAACATATGCTTAAAGTATATGTTGCACCAAAAAAAGATAAAATAAACAGCTACTGAATTTTTGTGGCATATATTTGGGGATCCTATTGAAAAACTAAGGCAAGGGAGGTAATAAGGCTTGTATTCAGCCAAGTTATAGGGCCCGAACTTGGATCTGTGAGAGATGGAATTCTCTACTTAATAGCATTGTACTATTTTAATTTTATTCTTTTATATCAAGGATAATGGAATAAGCACTTGTGTGTTTTTTTACAACCAGTCCCCATGTGTATGCGGATTTGTGAATTCTGTCATCCGTTCCCACCGGCAATGTGTGTGTGTGTGTGTGTGATTGTGTGATGTGAGTGTGTGTGTTTTTGAGTGTGTGGTGAGTGTTGAGTGTCTGAGTGTGTGTGTGTCTGAGTGTGTGTGTGTGTGTCTGTGTGGTGTGTGTGCACGCTCCTGCCTGTGTGTGGGTGCGTGTACACTATGTGCATGGATGTGATTGTGCACACTCATACAAGTTTACAAAGTCTGCTTGCTTTCATGCCTATGCAGTTGTATTTTTGTTGTTGTTTTTTCAAAGAGATGGGAAGGTAAATACAATAAATGACCTATTACTGTAAGGGCACGCTGTCAGTACAAAGTTGGGTCTTGGCATACCGTCACTCTGAAGGCTCGCTTGCTCCATCTCTGTCAGCTGCCTTGAAAACACGAACCACAACTAGAACCCTGCGGTCTTCAAATGATAACTTACTTGTTGTACCCCATTACAACCTCAAAACCGCAGGTCGTAGATCTTTTGGTGTTGCTGCGCCCACGATCTGGAACTCTCTGCCACCAGCCGTCAGACATGCTCCCACTTTATCCCAGTTTGTCTTCATTGAAGACACATCTCTTTAATGTATTTCTTAGCTAGTTAATATATTGTGCTTGTCTTGAGGGTCGCCGTTTGTCACACTGTAGGCTACTTCATGTGCATGCCTGGCTGTTGGTTATGTTTTTTGTTAGTTATGTTATTGCTAGTGCCTTTTCTCTGAGTGTACTGTTAATTGCCCTGCTAGTGTGTGCCCAGACGCAAGTGTGTGCCTCTACAGTGCGATAGGTATCTCTTGTAAATTTATTTGCGCTTTAGAAATGCTCATTATCATTGTTGTTGTTGTTATTATTATGTGCTGTGTGTGCATGTGTATAAATGTGCATGGTATGAAAGCGCAGTGAGTCGTTGCTTTGAGAAATGTGCTATATAAATGCTATTCATTATTATTATTACTCCTGACTCCTCCCCCCCCCCCTCCCTCCCCAAGCTTCCCACCCCCACCCCACCCCAACCCTTTATTCTCCATTCCCAACCCCACCCCTCTCCACCCCCCTTCATCCCCCCACTTACCCCATCCACCACCTCCTCCATCCCCCTCCCACCCCCTCCCCACACACCCCACCCCTTCTCCTGCTGGGTGATGAAAGGGGGAGGGTGGGGGTTGGGGCTGGTTGCTCACAAACAAGTGGTGATGGATACCATTGTACCAGCCAGTAGGTTGTAGAAACCCAGGGGCCTGTAGGCAGGTAGCAGGTAAAGTAGTCATTGTTAGTGTCTCTTCTATAGTGTCCCAGTCCAAACTTGCTGCTATTGTTCCTCTAGGCCCTATTGCCTTCACAAGCTTCAGGGGCCAGGCCAGCTGGTGGGCTGGTTCATTAGAAGTGTATTGACTTATATTTTGCTAAGGTAGTAGGTAGATCTAGAAGATCCCCTTGGGGCAAGAAGAGGACTGTGAGGTTTAGTGTCAATTGAGGAGGTGGGTGGGGTGTCAGGTGGGTGGTGTGGAAGTGGTGATAGTCTTGGGTGGGTGGGTGGGTGGGGGGGAGGGGGTGTGAGGTGGGAGAGGAGGGGGTGGGGTGGTGATGGTAAGAGGAAATTTTGGGGGTGTAAGTTTGTTTGGGTGGGGGTGTGGGAGGGAGGGGGTGGTAGTGGTAACTAAATTAGTTTGTATAGGGGTCTGGTTGTTTTTCTACCTAGTATAGGTCTGCCCCCTTGCTTGTAAATCCTTTTTTACTTTTGCCTCTCTCTCTCTCTGTCTCTCTCTCTCTCTCTCTGCTCTCTCTCTCTCTCTCTCTCTCTCTCTCTCTCTCTCTCTCTCTCTCTCCACCTCTACTGGCTACACACTGTGCACTACAATCACAACTTATCTTTTTCTTGCACATTTTCCTCATTCATCCCACCCTGGCCTGCCTACCCCAGTACCCCCCTCTCCCCCCTCCCCTATCCCCTTTTCTCTTTTTCACTGCTCTTCTCCCTTCTCCTCCTCCTCCTCCTCCCATCCTTGTTAACTATCTGTCACTCCCTCCCCCCACCTCTAGCCCCCCCCCCCCCCTCTCCTTCACCACCCAGAGTAAAAGGTCTAAAGGAGGAGGGTAGGGAAAATATTTTTAAACGCCCCAGGTGGTTAGACAATGAGGAGAGTGTGCCTACAATTGGGGGCTTTCTCTATTGTGGGGGCTTGAAAAGCCTTCATTAACCAGAACAGCTACTGGAATTTTTGAACTGAAGAACACTTTTTGTTGTTGTTGCAAACTACACTTTGCCATGTGAGTAAATGCATACGCCTACTACGCGCTTCTATTAAATGTGCATGCACATATATATATGTCAGTCAAGTCAAGTCAAAGTCAAAAACAAGTCAAAGTCAAAAACGCTTTAATCATCCCATTGCATGCACAGGTGTATGGGTATCCCTTTTTTTTTTTTATAACTAGTATTGTGTGCAAGTGGGATTGGGGTGTGAACGCAGGTGTAAGTTGCTGCACTGGCGGGGTCGGAGTCTCCCGGTCTGGGCATACATGGGATGTACTACAAACAGAGAATGTCGTTTTGTCTGACATACTAAAAACATGCTGGTAAACCACACACACATGCATACTCCCGCTTGTGTACACACACACACACACACACACAGAGAATTATAATCACAAACAAATAGTTATGATATGCATTACATTGTTAGGTTGGAGTCGCTTGCGTCTTACACTTTTGTTTTAGGCTTTGAGTAAGCGTTATTACTTATTAGTTACTATATTGTACTTTGTTATTGTTATTGTTGTTGGGTTTTTTGACATAGTGCAGTAGTACTTTATCATGTTATTGTTGTTGGGTTTTTGACATAGTACAGTAGTACTTTATCTGTCTTAAATTTTTTTGTCTACATTTTTTGGTTTAACACACGCGTTAAAACCCATTCCACCTTTCAAAAGAGTAGGCCATTTCGACCCGGTAGGAACGGATGACAAAATTAACATAAAACGGAAAAGGTTAAGGGTGAAGGAAAATGTACACTGTAAACATTCGATTCATCTGTTCATTGAGCTTTTTGTTTGTTTATCCTTTCTTTTTCTGCAGTACTATAAACTAAACCCAAAAGCTAGGCATGAAAGAAAAACGCAACAGGTGTACACACACACACCTGTGACACACACACACACACACACACATTGCTACACAAGTAGACACATCCAAAGACGTAGACATGCAGTACTTTCAACAAAAAAGAAGTTAGGAAGGGAGAGAACAGATTTTAAAAATAGAAAAAAAAACAATAACAAAAACCGCCCCCATTCCCCCCATTCCCTCCCCTCCCTCTTCCTTCCCCTCCCTCCTTTCCTCTGGGACAACACACACACACCACACACACACTCACACACACACACACACACACACACACACAACCATACGATGTTGGCGAACTTGTAGTGACAGGGCGGAAAGAAGGGGGCTGGAATGGAGCGACACTTGATATTAAGGCCGGTATTATGAAGTGCGTTAGGATGGCAAGGTATTCACCGCCACGCGTGTTATTCAAAAAAAAAAAAAAAAAAGGGGAGGGGGGGACAACCTGAATAGGGAGCTATTTTTGTTCCTTGGCGCCCTGGTACATAAACGAAGAGAATGGGACAAGAGTTGGGTTGTTTTTTTTAGGGGGGGGGGGGGGAAAGGAGAGAAATTTTTTCTCTCTCTCTCTCTCTCTATCCCTTGTATGTGTGTCTTTTAAGCTTTTAAAAATTTTATTGTAGGTGTAAACAAAAATGTGTTTGTGCTTTTTCAGTTTTTGGTTTGCTTATTCTGCTAGGGTTGTGTTTTTTTCTTTCTAATTTCATTCCTTCAGTTCTGTTCTTTTCTTCTCTGTTCTGTTGTTTTTCCTTTCGCTTCGTTTTTCTTGTCAGTTTGTCCCCCCTGTACTGCATTTTCCCTTCTGATTGCCAACGTTTTTATTTATTTATTTATTTTTGCATGTGACATTCTTCTTTTTCTTTCTTCTTTTGTTCGTTCTTTGTTCATTTGTTTTTTCGTTCTTTTCTTCTCCTTCCTCTTTTTTACCCTCTCATTCTTCACATCCTCTCTCTCCTCTTTTGTTTCTTTCTTCTTCTTCTATTCCTCCTTCCTTCCTTTTTTTCTTCATATTCAGTATGAGTAATTCTCCCCCCTTTTCTTCCTCTTCCGTCGTCTTCTCCATATTCTCTTCACCTTCTTCTTTTCCTATTCCCCTCCTCCTACCGCCCCCTCCCCCTCGCCTCCATAATTATGTTTTGTGTTGTGGAGATGTAAAAGGTGTGTATTGTTTTCATGTCAAGTGAGAGAGAGAGAGAAGGGGAGGAAAAGAGTTCGTGCACTCTCTCGTAGTGGAAAACAATTATGGTAGGGTCGTAAAGCGAACAGGGAACAGGGAACAGCCATGTTGATTTCATGTTTGATGATTAATGTCATGAATACGCCCGACTCTTTTGGCTTGCTGTTTTTGTATTGTTTTTTTTTTTCTCGCTGTCTGTCTCTGTCTCTCTGTCTTTTCATCTGTTCTTTCTGTCTGCTGTTTCTTGCTGACCATGTCTGTGTGTTTATCTCAAGTTCTGTTTCTCTCTAGTCTTTGCGTGCTGTTCTCTCTCTCTCTCTCTCTCTCTCTCTCTCTCTCTCTCTCTCTCTCTCTCTCTCTCTCTCTCTCTCTTCTGTCTGTCTGTCTGTCTGTTAGTCTGTTTTTCTGACTGTTGTTTCTCTCTTTGTCCACATCTGTGTGTTCGTTTATTTCAGTTTCTTTCTTTTGTTTACCAAAATAATGTATGTTTCTCTCTTTATCTATATATGTCTGTTTCTCCCTTTGTTTATGTGTACATCTCTCTTTGTGTCTTTGTTTACCTGTATCTTTGTTTCTCGTGTGTCCATGTCTGTATTTCTGTCCGTCTGTGGCTCACAATCGATTGAAATGACAAGTCTTATCTTCTGCCATTTCTGATTTATGTCCATCAGTGTGTCTTCACAAAAAATGTCCTAGAATTATAGTGTAATCATTATTAGTGGGCTATGGCTATTGCTTGACCACTGTGCCAATTATAAAACGAATTATGTATGATTATGAAGAACAAGCTGTAAAATAACGATATCATTTATAATACTAGTTGGAAATCTGGTTAGATTGATCTGTATATATATCGATTTATCATGGAAAGAGAAAAGTATTAGCGTAGATTACTTCTCAGACATAATTCTAAACTGAACGTAGAGAACGAGTGAATCATCAGGAACAGAAAGAGAAAATTTTAAAATTTTGACTTTAGAAAATCAACACAAGAAGGCATTTTGAGATCCTTTCTGACTGTGGCAATAAAAAACCCCACCCAAAACAACAACAAACTGTTGTCAGTTATTGACGGCATCAGATTACTATACTATACTATACATCTACGTCTGCGTCAAAGTAAACATCTCGTTAATTTTAGATACTTTCCAGTGTAGTTTTGGGGCCTTGTCTTCAGCAATGGCAGGCAAGCTGATATTATATGTCCATTATTTATTGAAGGTTGACCTATCCTGGGGTGTGCTGTTGGGCGATAGATGCTACACTGCGCTGCACTGCACTGCACTGCACTACACTACACTACACTACACTACACTACACTACACTACACTACACTGCAATACACTACAGGCCCAGTCACCAAAGCAACACCAAGCAAATGTAATCTTTAAATCCAAATGAACTCGTGGTCCTGCTTTACCGGGTGAGACGGAGTGCATGTATTCAGAGTCTGAAGGTGTTGAGCTTTTACAAAATCCAAACAACAAAATCAGTTAGGTTATGTCCCCTGTACTACTCTTTTATCTTTGTGTGTGTGTGTCTGTGTGTACCGTGTCCTCTGTCTCTGTTCCATGGTAAAATATGACGGCATAAATGTTGAAAACTACAAGGACAAGAAGTTTGTTTTTGTGACTGAAAATGTTGGGCATTTATATATATATAATATATATATACATGTGTGTATATGTGCGCGCGCGCCCTTCTCTCTCTAGTATATCATTATATGTGTAATATCAATGCATCGCAGGGATAAAAGTGTTTTAAGACAAAAGAATTTTCAGCAGTTCAGTAATTACGCACATCACACCACTGCCTTTCTCAATACTGGCACCAACATCAGAATCAGCAATATCAGAATAGTAGCAACCACCATAACAAACCCAGATGGTTCTAATATCACTTAGAGTGAACAGACTTTAAATTGAATTGAAGACAAACCTAGCTGGTTTGATTTTTACCAGCCAAGAAACTATATACCTGTACACAAGAGGGCATTACATAAAAAAATCAAACCCAAACCGTTATTCGAAACATGATACGAAACTCTACCTGTACAGAAGAGGATGTTACATGAAAAAAAAACCAACCCTCCCTAACACAAACAAACCGTTATTCTAAACATACTGTTCTTTCTAACTTCAGACAGAGTCCTCGGGTTTTTTCCCCCTGTTTTAAAGAGATTAGTTGTCCCTTGCCACTGCCACAATACAATACGGAGACAGGAAGATACCTACGTACGTGCCTTAAGGCTAGGAAGCTTTGTGTTTGGCTTGTAAAGTGGAAAGAGAGGAGTAGGGTTTCGGTTCTTAAAAAGCAGACGACCCATGAATCAGAGTGGCGTTTGCACAGACCCTCCACAATGGAACTCGACGCGTACACCTTGAAAGAAGTGGGGGGAGAGGGGAGAGGGGGAGGGGGGAAGCAAGAAAGAAGTCTGACCAAGAACAGGCGCCCCCCCCCCCTCCAACCCCCCCCAACCCAAAAAATAGAGAAAAAAGAGAGGGGCGTTTTTAATGTATCTGTCCTGTCTGAATGCATCCTCATGTGTGTGTGTGTGTGTGTGTGGGGAGGGGGGGGGGTGCAGGGGGAGGGTGGTCCCTTCCACTTATTTCTCTAGGATGTCGACTAAAAAAGGAAAAAAAAGGCTGCTTCCTTGTGTAGCTATCTTTGCGGGGTTTCATTTTGGTTGTTGTTGTTGTTGTTGCTGTTTTGTGCTCTCTCTCTCTCTCTCTCTCTCTCTCTCTCTCTCTCTCTCTCTCCCTCTCTCTCTCCCTCCTCTCTTCTCTCCTCCCTTTCTCTCTCTCTCTCTCTCCCCCGTTCTCTCTCTCCATCTTTCTCTCTCCCTCTCCCCCCTCTCTCTCCCCCTCTCTCTCTCCCTCTCTCTCTCCCTCCCCCCTCTCTCTCCCTCCCCCTCTCTCTCTTTCTCCCCCCTCTCTCTGTGCTCATTCCTCTAAGGGGTCGACTAAAGGAAGAAAAAAAACACCCGTCAGTTTCTTCATGTTTCTGTCTCGTCTGATTGCATTTGCAAGAAAAGAAAGAGAAAATAGAGTCCGTTTCTTTATATTATGTGTTTTCTCTTTGATTGCATCAGTTCTTCTCATCTCTCTCTCTCTCTCTCTCTCTCTCTCTCTCTCTCTCTCTCTCTCTCTCTCTCTCTCTCTCTCTCTCTGTTCGCTCATTACCATCTTTGCCTCACTACCTTTCTCTCACTTATGCCTTTGCTCGTATGTTCCAAAACCTTCTTGCCTAAAATAAACGTCTTTCTGCCTTTCAGAGTCTTGTTGTTGTTCCTGTTAGGAGTTGTTGTGTGTGGTGTAGTGCGCATACAATCAGTGTTCCACACCCAAAAAAGCCTTGGAAAAAACCAACCAAACTCTAAACAGCGTTGTTGCTGTTGTTAAGGTTGTATTCAAGTCCCAGCGGAGATTTCCGATTTAGGGACTGGGACTCGAGTGTAGCGAGGTGTTGAAACTGTCTTAACTTAACTGCTGGCCGCTGTCATAACTATCTGATCTGATTCCTCTATTGTTTTATCAGTTATGGGCTGTCTTTTTCCACTTTTTAAAAAATATCGTCTGTCTGTCTGTCTGTTCAGCCCCCCTCCCTCTCTTTGCGTGTGTGTGTGTGTGTGTGTGTGTAGTCTGTACTCCTTCTCCCCTTTCCTTCAAAACACACACACACACACACACACACACACACACACACACACACCCCTTGCGTCTGTTAGGTGTTGGTGACTTAATCCATTTTGTTTCATTTAGCCAACTCAGGCACAGCAGAGAGCTAGAGAAAAAAAAAAACGGTTTGAGAAAAGCTTTGAAGGGCACTAGCCTTGTTGAAAGTAAAAGCAGCAGGGATTGGGTTAGCACTGGTAGTCAGTCCCTTACTTATAGTGTGGTGTGCCAGGTTTGATCTCTCTGCTGCCTTCAGAACGCTTACCTCCCCTCTCTGCATGGGTGATGTTGACCCAAAGACTTAAAGCTCTGTTAGTGTTGGTCGATGCCCACGCACGCGGAAAATGCACTGCTGCCTTAGACAACTCCGGTGAATGACTTGGCCTGCAGGTTGAGCCAATCAGCATTGGACCCAGCCCGTGCATGTAGGGTGCTGTTGGCGTTAGGATTGTTTTTAGGGGGACGGCTGGAAAGAAATCTCCCCTCGGTCTGGCGTGTGTGCATTGGGTATCGAGCTTCCCTTCCGACATTTTTTCTAGCTTAGAGACCCTACAGGCAAAATAGCTGAAGCCCTAAGAAGCAAAACTGGTTCCAAGAGAATCTCTCTCTCGCTCTCTCCAGCAAAGCTGTGGGTTCTTATGTCCAGTCGAGCTACTAGACTTTACTCGCGCTGCACCCAGCTCGACTGTGGCGTGAAATTGAAATGGCAACATGTAGAACTTGTCCATGATACCATAGAGCAGTCTGCAGAGCCGCTCAGGCCAGTCAGACACCCAGATCTGTGTTGTTTTCGCCGATTGTGCCGCACAGCCAGACTGGACAGGTCAGGAAAGTGGACCGACAAGTGACAGCACGATTTGAAGACTGACTGACCCGTCCGTCCGTCAGAGGACAGGGACCTCCGTGGTGCTCACAACAAGATCTGTAGAAGAGGGTTGGGGGGGGGGGGGGGGGGGGGTGGAGGGGGGGAGGAAAGTTAAGGACTTGGTCAATATTGGTTCGTCAGACTTCTTTCAATCTGTGGCTATTGTGTGTGGACTTTGGGGGGGTGTTGACAAGGGTTGGAACTACTTTGGTTTCGTGATGGCGGTGGCACTGTACTTGGGCTACAAATACACCCCCCCCCCCCCAACTTACTCACCTCCATTTCCACAGTACTTCTCCCTCCAACCCTTCCCTTCCCTAACTGGGTAAAATGAATGAATGGACAGGTGTGATTTATAGCAGCAGTATGATGTACTATACTGACAATAAGTAATGCATTCGTTAAACGCATTTCTATTTGTGTGGTGGGTAATCTGTCAAGTGCCTTGCAGAAAGAGTAGTTTTCCAAATTGTTGTGTAGGACGACTTTGGAAGAAAGTGTATATTTGCAACACTAAGGCAAAGCTTTGTTTTTACATCAGACTTTTCATAGCAAGAGATTCTTAACGTAGCAAGTTTTAAAGTCACCAAGTCATTGGGGAAGAAGTTTTCTTCTAGTTTTCTGAAGAAACATGTGATACAGTTTTGGAAGACAATTTTACACACACACACACACACGCGCGCGCGCGCGCGTAATTGTTTATATATGTAAATATAAATATATTTATAATTATCTCACCATGCATGAAGTAAGCTAACGCAAAGAAGCGTGTTTCCACATACTTGCTAATCTCTGTGCAATAACAAAACAAAACAACAAACCAACCCCCAACCCCAACCCACTACAACATACCTGACACCCACCCACCCGAGGAGTGACAACCCTCTGCTGGGCAGATCGATACCTCCACTACACCCAGCTCAGCCCTGATTGACCAAGGTGTACCCCTTATCTTTGATCATCCCCCTGTCACGCACCCTAACCATGCTCCTTCAACTTGCCAATCACAGTAGAACTAACTGCTGGTATAGTTGGTACCCAGGGGCGTGCATGCACGGCAGTTCCCTGTAGTAAGGGTAGTAGAAGAGGGATAGGGCCAGTAGAACACTACACCAGGCAGCAAGCTTGGGTTGCTGGCAGAAAGGGGAGGAGAGATCTATCTATCCCCTTGTCTTGCCCCTGCAGAGATAGGGATCAGGACAAGGCCCTGACATGGTGACAAGCTGCACTGTATGTGAGCCTACATGTATGTACTGCGTGTGTCTCTCTCTCTATCCCCCACCCAGGGCTAGGTAGGGTTACACTCTACATTTAGCTTTTGGCTGGTGTAGTATCTTCTGTAGAGTGTTAGTGCTCTCGTCAGAAAATGTTTTTGCTGATTTTCACAGATGAAAGTAATGAGGGGCCTTGGCCTATAAATGAATAAACAATCCGAATCCGAATCCGAAACCCCACCCCACCCCACCTAACCAATCCACCCACTCCAAAATAATTATCGATTTTGACTCCCTTGTCTGAGACCTAACCTCTGCTAGGCCAGGCGAGAGCGATACAGATCAGACTAAGTATAGGTCCTGACATGACGCGATTGATTCCCTTTGATCTGTCCGTGCCTCTGTGTGCGCGTGCGTGTGTGTGTGCGTGCGTGCCTGCCTCAAGCGAATCACGCTCAGTCGCGCGTCTTCCCATTGTGAGCTATGGAAGAAGGCACTAGGAAAACAAATCCATACGCAGGCAGGAAGTGTGGTGGGTTTTTTGTTTTTTAAAAAAAAAAAGGGTGACGCTGTTCTTGTGGAGATGCTCTTGCCTTCCCCGGGGTGGGGGTGGGGGGTGGGGGTGGGGGAGTCGGGGAAGGGGGCATCTGTCCTCCCAGGGTAGGGGTGGGTATATTATAATTGATGAATTTCAAGTAGAGAGGTCTACCAAGGCTGAAAGTGGTAGGCAGTGCAAAGATGTATTATCTACAAAGATCTCTTTCCTTGTTGGATCAGTGTGTAACCAGTCATGTGAACAAGTAGCAGAGTTGCAAACTTATAATATAGAGAAGGGTAGTTGGTTTTTTGTGGTATCTCTGCAAAACGGAAAGGCTTTTGTAGTTTTGAGCTTTTCTTTCTTCTTCTTTTTTTTTTGGTAATCGAAAAAAGCGATTGTCGATGGGTGCTAGCTGATTTGTGACATAGTTATCATTATAGGGGCCTAGTATTCTCTCTCTCTCTCTCTCTGTCTCTCTCTCTCTCTCTCTCGGTCTCTCGTGTGTGCGTGTGTGCTTGCATGTGTGTGCTGTGCGTTTGTGTGCTCAGACCTAGCTTTGCCCCTGAAGCATAAAGTCTTTGAAAAAAAATGGCGGGATTAAAATCTGTCAGCAAATGTGATGCAGGCAGGCAGGCAGGCAGGCAGGCAGGTCGCTTTGCCCTTGCTGAATGATGGACTCCACGATTTGTTGAGATGATCCTCGGTTGGCAGGACAAGGCCATCTTTTATGATTAGGGGTTGCAGTTTTCTTCTGTCTCCTTTTTTTTTTTTGGGGGGGGGGGGGGGGGGGGGGTCTACAGTTGTTATTTTGATTTTTGTTAATCTCCAATATCTTGAAAATCGTTCTTGCAATGATGACGAGGGTTTATTTTGGTTACCTCAGTCAGTTATGAGAGACGAGTATAGAACTGAGAAGAGAAGAGAACTGAGAAGAGAAGACTTTAAGAGAACTGAAATTAGTGTAAAGAGGAGAGAAGAAAAGGAAAGAGAAGAGAAGAGAAAATATGAGAACTGAAAAGAGAAAAGAACTAAAGAGAACTGAAAAAAGATAACTGAAAAGAGAAGAGAAGTGAGAAGAGAAGAGAACTGAAAAGAGAAGAGAGCTGAGAAGAGAAGAGAGAGGATAAAATAATTAGTGTAAAGAAGAGGAGAAAAGGAAAGAGAAAATACGAGAACTAAAAAGAAAAGAGAAGAGAGCTAAGAAGACAAGAGACAAAAACGAAAAAGAGAAGAAGAACATGATCTATAAAACAAAACCAACACCCCCACCCCCATCCCAATCCAAACAAAAAAAACAGACCCCATCCCCCCCCTTCCCAGGGTATATACAGTACTAAAGTCCCTGGCTGGCAATGCAAAGATCCCAGAGTGAGAGATCTTCCGAACTCAACAAGTCTTGGCATGGTCCACAGTGTATTGTATTGTATGGTATGGTATGGTCATGCTGAGAAGTGTCTTCCGGGAAATTATTCTCTCCCATTCTCTCCCAATCGGTGGTTGTATTGTCCGTCCACGGAAAGTAGAACGATAATGTCCCCTGCTTTTTTTTTTTAATCAAAGGCGAGGCCGTTTCCCGCAAGGCGTTATTATTATTATTATTATTATTATTATTATTATTATTATTATAATCTAAGCCAGGCTTCCAATATTTCGTTTATTATGGAGACTTGGGTCTTTTCATATCGTGTTTTTGAACAGACGAGTTTATGAATGAAAATGTGAAACATGTGGGCAATGTATGCTGCATAAAAGTTAATGAAAATGTCTTCTTTTTTTTTTTTTAAAACAACTAGATACTTATCGAAGTCGTAGTCAAGAATAATATATTTGTTTGCATAGTTATTTATTCGAAGTTAATTTTTTAATATAAATTTATTCACTCATTAAGTCGTTATAAACGATAATTTTTTTCTGATAATAAATCGTGAACTCGTTAAGTCGTTGTGAAGAAGAGTCGATAGTGTGCACGAATTTGCTAAAATCATGGTGCGTCCCCTTACATAGAAATCTGTGTAGCATATGTGTAGCAAGCTTTGAGGAAAGCATGTCTCCCTCCCCTCCACCCCCATCCCGAAACACACACACACACACACACACACACACACACACACACACACACACACACACACACACACACACACACACAATATTACCTTCCACCACCACCAATTCCAGCCTTCATTCAGAAAAAGAAACTGGCACAATAGTTGCTTCCACAAGGCGAACTGAAAGGATTGAACAGGAGTCCATTCTACTCAATAATGAAGAAAAACCACTTTCCCACAGACAAGCTACATACGAACAGGCAGGCTTCTTACCTTGTCAATAGAGAGACCTGAATGCAAGAACCAAGAGAATTGTCTCACATGTTGTGAAAGTATTGAAAAATTTGATTTTCAAT
>CM054139.1:64980185-64982685 GCA_028751875.1 Rapana venosa | reverse complement strand
TGTGTATGCAGTTTTGTAAATTTTGTCATCTGTTCCCACCAGCACACAATGGCCTGTTCTTTCGAAAAGCAGAACGGGTTTTAATGTGTGCAGATCTTCTGTTTGCGTTCGCATACGGGGTCTCGGTTTATAATTACGTAGTCTCATCTGAAGGATTTTGGGGAGAGTGGAGTCTGCACTGATAACTCCAGGGGGAAAAATCCTCTTGAACGGGATTCGAACCCGGGTCATCAGATTGCGAGCGCAATGTTCTAACCACTACTAGGCTATCTCGTCCCCTCTGTGTATGTGTGGGTGTGCGCGCACGCGTGTGTTTGTGTGTGCGTGGGTGCGCACGCACGCGAACGTACGCACGTACCGCATTGCTTATGCATAGAACGCGACATGTGAAGACTTCCCAAGTCCGTATTAATCCACCGAAAGAAACGAGATCGCTGAAGTGTTTCTGGCAAAGAGTGCATAGGAGAAGAGACCAGAACAGGACGCATGACACCTACACCCAGAAAAAGCACAGGCCGAACACTACACCCCACTGTTCCTATTAATTCATCCCTGGGATACCTTTTCAGCAAGCATGATCCGCTTTCCCCCCGGTTACCCAGTCAGTCAAAGAGACTTGACACGTATGCGTCCTCCCCGTCCCGTATAAGTCACATGGTTTGGGTAGCCAGAGTAGAATGAAGAGACCGCTCTATGCCCCCCTGACAGAGAAGACCCCGCCAGTGCCGAGATTAGACAACAAGCGATCGATCGAAACAAGCTCTGACATGGCTCGTTTTGATTCCAAGGGTGTTTTTCTTCTAAGGTAGATGGTCTGATTATAGGATTTCTGTCTGTCTGTATGTCTGTCCGTCTGTCTGTGTGTCTATCTATCTATCTATCTATCTATCTAATTTAATTTATCTCTCTCTATCTATCTGTCTCTCTATATCTACCTTGTCTGTCCTTCTGCCTGCCTGCCTTTCTGTCTCTCTGTCATGCAGATTGAGAAGATCAAATATGCACGTTAAAGATGGTGAGAAGATCAAATATGCACGTTAAAGATGGTGTAATTCATATATATACAAGTGTTGGGTGGGTTATCATGGACACGTGAACATACCCAGCATGCATCCTGTACCTGGAGGGGGATGTGTGTGTGTGTGTGCACAATGCCACGTTCAAATTGCTCGCTTGTCAGACAGTTCAATGCAGTGCCCCAGTGATTCATGAATAAATCGAGGAGGAATATATATACACATTTCATTATAAACCCCCCAGTTCTAATCACTTGTGACAAAAAAGGTAGCTTTCGTAGACCTTGATTTGCCCCCCCCCCCCCCCCCCCCCCTCCTTAACCTATACTCCCCCAGCAGTGGGGTGCAGTGTGAGATTAGATAGGGATCTAGAAGCAGGCCCTGACAGGATCCCTTTGATCCCGCTGTGAACCTGAGGGGGTATGGTCGTAATTCCCGTCCAATGGGCTGTTGTTTTGTTGATTTGTTGAGGACCACATAGTAATAGTGGCTAACGTTCCCTGTACTCTACCTGCTTGCATCGCTTCTGTGTCGAGCCTGTTAAGTTACAGGTTGGATTGCTAGAAATTGAGCTTGACGCTCCCTCCCCTACGGCTTATAGGTTATGGGACACTTTATGCCATTTTAACTTAAAGGGAGCAACACTCTAGACGCAAACCGTAGGGCAGGATGGTCAGGCAATACATAAAGGTCGATCTTGCATTATAAGTCATATTAATAGTATTAAAGGTCATATCTAATACGTGCTTATACTCATTTCTATCCATTACTGGCCTATTCTATAACTTTTTATGTCCAGGCCTGGACGGTGAAATCGCAGACTTAAGTAACCCGGCCTCGGCTGGTTCAACGTGACTGTTCAGAATACGTCATTATATGGCCATATTCTAATACGTCACTATAAGGCCATATTCTAATACGCTCATTATATGGCCATATTCTAATACGTCACAACTATTAAGCCATATTCTAATACGACATTATAAATATGGCCATATTCTTATATACTCATTTATGGCCATTTCTGTGTTCAAGGGTATGGTGTTTATCCATCAGGCAAAGCGCTCGGCTTTTGTTGAACCTTTCGACCAAGTTAAAGGCAAGTGGGGTGTGGAGGTTGTGTGTGTGTGTGTGTGTGTGTGTGTGTGTGAATTAGGAATGAAACTTGAAACTCCCTTTCACACCTTGCAGATGTTTAATGTGGCAGGTCGTCCTTTTCACACTGGCTAGTGAGATCCAAGCAAACAGTTCCAGAGGTCTGCCTGAACTGTAAGGTTGAAAAGGATTGTGTGTCACTGGCAAAAGCGTTCATCGAAGAGAAAACTGGTTTAATTAAGCGTGCGTTAATGTGCGTAACTATGGTCCTGTAGGATATGTCTGTGTGATGTAGTAGTGATCGTGCTGATAATAATTATAGCAAGAACAGTGGCAATAGACAGGCTCAACGAGTAGTAGTAGTAGTTGTCCCTGTAGTGGTAGTTGTT
>CM054139.1:64897685-64967685 GCA_028751875.1 Rapana venosa | reverse complement strand
ATGGAATGTGTATCAAAAGTCTATCAAACTGTAATTGACATCGTGACACAAATCCCAATGAAGGATTCATGTCATAACAGGAGCAGACCTAGTACACACACACACACACACACACACACACACACACACACACACACACACACACACACACACACCTCTCTCTCTCTCTTCTCTCTCTCTCTCTCTCTCTCTCTCTCTCTCTCTCTTTCTCCCTCACCCTCCTCTCTTCTTCTGCCCCCACCTCTCTCTCTCTCTCTTCTCTCCTCTCTTCTTCTCTCTCTCTCTCCCTCTCTCTCTCTCTCTGTTCCGCCTTCTCTCTTTTTTTTCTCCATCACACACACACACACGCGCGCGCGCGACCACACCACCACACACACACACACACACACACACACACAACACGCACACACACGTTTGTTTTCTTGCTGTATTAACTTCCTTGTCAAGAGTTTTACATAAATTATGTAGTGCGTAGTGCACCTCTTCCAATTCCACTACATTGAAACAAAAATAACCAAACAAATAAACGAACAATAATATATATAAAAAACGGTTACAGAGAGAGAGAGAGAGAGAGAGAGAGAGAGAGAGAGAGAGAGAGAGGTGCGTGTGTATGTGTATAACTAATATGTGTCACTGTGAGTGTGTGTGTGGGGGGGGGGGGGGGGGGGGAGGGTGAGTGCAGGCGCGAGTGCATGTGTGTAATCTTACGATAAGATTTTAATTTAATTGGCTCGCAAGCGAGCCAGTCCAAGGCGTAAAGAGGCAGAGAAGAGGGAGGTTATTACATATTTTTATATATCCGTAGTTATCTGCCCCTGTCGCGCCACATCCGCATTGGCTTGCCACTGGGTTAGTCTGTACTAGGTAGTCTAGTTGTTGTTGTTGTTTGGGGGTTGGGAGGTAGGGGTTGTTTTAATACTGATGATCATCATCTCATACAGTATGTGGTCAAGGCATTTTGCTTGTCACCTTTGGGTTAGCTAGGTAGGGTTTTAGTTGACAAGACCTATACTAGAGAAGACACTCTGCGTCATTTATGCTGAAAATTAAAGACATGCACGCACATGCAGGTTTTTGTGCGTGAAATTCGGGCTGCGCTCCCACTACAAGGGCAGGGCTAGGTAAACTACTTTTTTTACGATTAAAAGATAAACTGTAACTGTCAGCATGTCGGTAAATTTGTTTATCTATGAGAGTGGGCTACTTTTCTCAAAGACTTTCACCAGAGACACGGTTCTTGTTGCCATGGGTTCTTTCACTTTTGCCAGAGACAATCTTCGAATTGCCGTGGGTTCTTTTACGTGCATGAATGCATGTTGCATAGGGAAACTCAGTTTTCTGTCTCATCCTTAAGGCTATCACCCAGACCACCAACCCAAGGTCTAGTGAATGGGGAAGAGTACGGACACAAGCGGACACACACACTTCTCGCTTTCTAGGCAGGTGCGTTACCTCTAGACCACCGATGCACCTGTGTGTGTGTGTATATATGTGTGTGCGCGCGCGCATACGTATGCGTCTCGCACGAGGCGCGTGTGTCTATGTACTCCTATAGAAGAAAAAGAAAAGACAAAATAAAGGAAAGAATTAAAAACAAAAACCACTAGTAAAAGATAGCTACCCAAATCCGTACATAAAAAAAGACCCCAAGCCTCCCCCATTTTTCCTCGTGAAATGATGACTCGATGCCAGTCACGCCACGACAACAAGAGTCGGGATGATGATAATGTTTGCTGGCACACCCGCACAAACCTTGGTTTGTTGCCGCCTCCCCCCCCCCCCCCCCCCCCCCCCTTCTTCCTTCAAGGGGTGCCGCTGTGTCCTTTTATCTACCTCCACCCACCCATCCACCCTCCCACCCTCGCCCCTCTCTTCCTACACCATTGCGCACGCTCCCATCAGTTTCAGCTAAAACACACGAGGCCTTGTTTTCTATTTTGTTTCACATACAGTTATTATACGAAAAAAAGCCAAGAAAATGGTCTTCCATGATTTTTTTATATTCGTTTCTTCTTTTTTTTTTTTTGTTTAAATAACTTTTTTTGGTAAAAGCTCACATCACTTCGCTCGTCAACTCTGCTTGCTACTGTTCAAAGTTGTGTCAGGTTCTCTTTGCTTGCATGGGATTATATAGTGTAAGGCACGGTGTGTGTGTGTGATGTGATGTTTACTATGAGGTGAGCAGCTTTTTATTTAGTGCCCGTGCCGTGGATATGTTTGTGTTTTTTTTTTTTTGGGGGGGGTGGGGGGGGGGGGGGGGGGGGGGAGAACTTCTTGTTGTGGTGACTGGAGAGTTTTTATTTCTTTAGGTGCGTGGAAGTGAAAGTTGGTTTTTAATGCAGAATTTTAAAATTATTTTTATTTTATTTTTATAAAGTGACTTCCAAGTTTTCGTTCATTTTCCTTTCAATCCAGCCCAGCTTTTGCAATGAATCCTCTCCTCACGAAACGGTTATCAACGGTTTGTGTGCGTGTGTGTGTGTGTGTTGTGTTCGTTCGTTCGTTCGTTTTGTTTGCTTGTCTTTTTGTCGTTAAAGAGTGTTCTTAATAATTGTATGTATGTTTTTGTGTGTGAATTTCTTGTTTTGTTGTTGTTGCTGTTCTCATGAGAGGTTTTGCTGTTTTCTTCATGTAGTAGAAGGAGCAACATAACGATGTAGACTTGTGGTGGTTTTTTTTTGGTAAGATTAGATATGAGGGATTTGCTTTAGTTTGTTGTTGTTGTTGTCGATCACTGTCTCTCTCCCGTTCAGTTTTGGTCTACTCTAGTCCACTGGTCTCCCTTCAGTCATACTTAGAGTGTAGAGCTAGTTTGTACAGAAGGCAATTTTGGGGGGAGAGAGAGAAAAAGAGAGAGAGAAAAGTGGTTTTCTGGTGTTTCCTGTCCACAGGCACAGGTGTGTGTGTGTGTGTGTGTGTGGGAGAGAGAGAGAGAGAGAGAGAGAGAGAGAGAGAGAGAGAGAGAGAGAGAGAGAGAGAGAGGAGCAGTGAGCAGGTTTAGCAACTTTCATAAGTCATCTGACCCGAAATCATCGCGCAGAAAGCTGGACAGTCAGCTGTCGTAGGTAGCGGCAAACATTTTCTGAGACAAGCATCTGATTTGAATAATTCTCTGTCTGCATTTCTTTTTGTTCTTACAAAAAGGCAAGACAGTTTTATATTTGAAGAAAAAGCCTAGACAGGAAACGTACTTTTTTCCAGTAGGAACCGCTTATTTCCCCTTCTAACGAGTTGTATATTTTAATTTTAATTTTTTTTTATATATATCTTAAAACGTAAAATAACGACTAGTTCAGTATTGTTCAAACATCGATTTGTTTGACGAGAAATTCAACCCAGAGAATCTATCCTCCCGCCTCAGTGTAAAACTCGAAACCCACAATTTTAAGATGAATAGAGAAATAAACAATTAGAAAACCCCCCACTGATTATGGAAGGAAAAAACCCGGTTAAAAAAACACACACACTTAAGCCCCCCCTACCCCCCACCCCCTTCCTTAAAAAAAAAAAAGCCCAAACAAAAAAAACCCCCAAAAACCCAACCCAAAAACCGAAAAGAGTAAAGTTAGATATCACCACTTCGGCAACAAGAAAGACCCCAAGTACTCCAAAAACTGAAAAAAAAGTAGAAACGAAAAGGGAATGGAATACATTACAAGGTGGGAGAGGCAGCAGCTATATTAAACTTACTAGCAGCACAAAGAGTAATAGTGTATTAAAAAAAAAAGGAAGGAAAGGAGCAGACAATGCCTGCCTCTGTGTTAGCACGGGGAGGAAGCAGACGAGAGACATGACTGGATGTGTGTGTGCGTGTGTGTGTGTGTGTGTGTGTGTGTGTGTGTGTGTGTGTGTGTGTGGCCTGAAAGTCGGACCTCTACTGTCGGTGTAAATCTTCAGAATATCGGACACAGACCCTGCTGGTGGAACGAACACAGTGCAGTGCATGTCAAATGATGAGATGAATGAATGAATGAATGAATGAATGCACAGTGGCCCAGTATGTAGCTAGTATAGATTGAATGAGTGATACAAGAGAGAGAGAGAGAGAGAGAGAGAGAGAGAGAGAAGAGAGAGAGGCAGCCAGGCAGATGAATATAAAGTAGGGCAGATATTTATAGACAGATAGGCAGACAGAGACAGACAGGTACATAAAGAAGATAGATGACATATACATAAATATATATATCTATATGTAGGTTAGTTGGTGGTTATAGATCGATAAATTGGGGGGTGAGGGGGGGGGGGAGAGAGAGAGAGAGAGAGAGAGAGAGAGAGAGAGAGAGAGAGACGAGAGAGAGGAGTAGAGAGACAGAGAGAGAGAGATGCAGGGAGAAACAAAAAAAGGAAACATTAGACCGAGGACGGACATTTACTGTAACAATATCATTTATTTCAAGAAAACATAAGATAAACTGTTTTCAGCTGCTTAGGGTGGCTGTAAGCCGGTGGACAGTACCATGGTCCGGCTGAAAGACTTGTGTAGTCAGCATTGAACTACACTACACCACACACCACAACAAACCCATCACAAATCATCATCAACACAAACCTACCCTCAAACCCAAATCCTTATTATTATACTACTAACACATTCAACAAAAACCTACTGTACAATTATATCCAACAGAACTGTCTTCCAATGAAAATACAGTATACACCTAACTACTGCAAAGAAACGTCGAGAATAATAATAATTTTAAAAAAATGGAATTGTATATATATACATATTAACATTGTACCTGTTTAGCATCTACACTTGTGCATCAGCAGCAACAGCAGCAGCAGCAGCAGCAGCAACAGTAGCGACAGCCGTCATCATATGTCAGTGTGTTAAAAAAAAAGTGAGAAAAGAAAAGAGGGAGATTAGGGAGGGAGAGGAGAGGAGAGAGGGAGGGAGAGAGAGAGAGAGGGAGGAGAGGGAGGGAGAGAGAGAGGAGAGGAGAGGAGAGGAGGGAGGGAGACGGAGAGACAGAGACAGACAGAAAGAGGAGAAGGAGGCGTCATGGCCACCTGTGACACAGTGCAGGCGTGTTTCATCTATGGGGGCCTACAATACACTACTACCAACAACGAGAGGACAACTGCTACATTTGGTGAGAGAACTAGGCAAGTGTTATGTTTTCTTTTTGCCCTTGTCACCACCACCGGCTTGTGTTTGTGCCGCTCTGGCCGTCAGCCGTTATAGCCTAGCCCAGCCTGGCTTCAGCAGGGAGGGGACAACACTTGTGCGGCTTTCCGCTCCAGCTCTGGCTGCTGCTGCTGCTGCAGCAAGTTTTTTGCTCATCACTCAAGAGCTTGAAGTGAACTCAACTTGCTGTGGTGTGGGAAACGAAAACTTGTTGGAGGAAAATTTGACAATTTTGGTGTGTGTTTGAAAAAAAAAGAAGTTTTGAGCTGCGTTTTTTGTTTGTTTGTCTTTTTTTTTGGGGGATCGTGTTGAAGTGTTTTGATTTTTTTCCCGTGTGTGTGTGAATGTGGTTAGATTTTGTGTCAAAGTTAATTGTGTAAATGTAAACTTTTTGTGTGGAAGTAAAGTGTGTAGGTAGATCTGGTTCAATTTTGCGTAAGTAAATTTTGCGTATGTATGTGGTTTTTTTTTTCAAGTGGAGTGGTTAAGACTGAGGCTGTAGAGAACAAAATAAAGAAAATATTAAAGAAATACAAGGGGAAAAACGGACTACACGATTTCCTCGCTAAAAAATAACAACAGCAAAGAAAAAACAACCCAGAATAAAAAGGATAGAGAACATAAAACCTGTCCACGTGTCCCGTAGTAGCACTTGGTAAATAAAAACAACCCAAACACCAAACAACAACAAAAAACCCAGAAAGGGGAAAAAATCCCACAAAAACATAAAAACCTGTGCACGTGACATTTTGTTGCTACGTCAGTGGGTGTGACAGTGTCGAGACCGATAACCGTGCAGTTTGATCCAGTCTGGGCTGTGGTTACCAGGTGCTGCAGTATGAAGGTCAGTACTAAGGCGCTGTGCTGTCCCCATGTCCCCATGATGACCTACTAGATAACGGTGAAGTAGGGCCCACTTCAGCACTGAGAGTTAGGTGTGTAGTACGCTTTGGGCAAACTTTCCGGTGATGAGCCAAAAGGGGTCGGGGAAGACTTGGGATTAATTTTTATCAGTGTTTGTTTTACTTCTGTGTATGCTACTTTTAGTTGCACTGCCCTCTGTCTGTCAGTCTCTCTGTCAGTCTGTCTGTTATTCAGGAAAGCTCGAAGTCGAATTAATTTTTTTTATTATTATCAGTGTTTGTGTAATGTGTGTATGCCTATCTGTCCGTCCGTCTTGTCTGTCCGTCTGTCTCTGTTACTCAGGATGACTTGGGTTAAGTTTTATTAGTGCGTGTTTGGTTTGCTACTTTTAATTCGACTGTCTGGTTTATCTGTCGTTGACTGTATTCAGGAAGACTTGGATTCATTTTTTTAAAAATCGGCGTTTGTACATTTTTGTATCGTTGCTTTCAGTTATTCTGTTGTTGGTCGGTCTATCTATCTATCTCATTGTAGCCCTAATCATCTTCTTTTTGAGTTCGACTGTCTACATGCCTGTCTCTGTCTGCTTGTTGGTCTGTCTATATCTCCTTCTGTCTATAATTAAACGTAGCCGCGATGTGTATGTGTGGTGTGTGTGCGTGTGTGTGCGTGTGGTGTGTGTGTGTGTGTGTGTGTGTGTGCGCGCGCGCGCGCGCGCGCGTGTGAATACATTTGTGCGTGTGTGAATACATTTGTGCGTGTGTGAATACAGTTTTGCGTGTTAATACATTTGTGCCTGCGCGCGCGCGGACGTGTGTGTGTGTGTGTGTGTGTGAGTGTGTGTGTGTGTGTGTTGGTGTGAGTGTGTGTGTGCGTGTGTGTGAGAGGAAAAACACGCGCTCGCTTGATCGTGCTTATGTTCATCTTCTCAGCCCGTTTCTCCTAACGTATCTCCACAACTTTCGTTTCTGGTCTTTCCTATAAACACTTGCATTGGTGGCAACAAGGAAAGAAGAAGAAAAAAATCCAACCCAGACCATTATAACCGCACACAACCAGTGACACACTTGGCCCCAAGTGTTGATGCAATCATCAGGTCATTGATTCGCCCACATCATCATCAACAACCGGAAGTTTTTTTGGACGAGAGAGTGTCATGGGTTGACTACCACTACATAGTTTGGTCAACACGCCCTTTTATATGTTATTATTGTTATTGTTCCCTTGCCCATTCACAGGTCATTGAAGTCAACAACTACAGGCCTTCGAAATTCAAAGGCTTTCGTATTGACGATTCCCACTCCCAGGGCAGAATATATTTTTCCTTGCCCATGGTAATTAAGTCCCTTTAAAAGGGAGGTTATGCAGGATGGATGATATCTGTTCATTGTATTTTTAAAATAGAAAGTGGGCAGGAAAAAGTTTTGTGTCAAGTTAAAACAAATTGTCCCAAAAAAGAGGGGGATGGGGGGGGTGGTGGTGTTGAATTAAGGCTCGAATTTATTTTGCTGAGTACATTTATGAAAGGAAAAAACATTTTAACGTTTGCCTAGTATCGGTTTTATTATCGGAGGATTGAAGAGATGATGATCAGAGAAGCAAGTGTATTGGTACATAAAACGTAGACATAACGCATGCCGGCGCGCACTCGCACGCGCGCGCGCGCACACACACACACACACAAACACACACACCACACCACACACCACACACACACATATACCACGCGCGTGCGCGCACGCACTAACACACACACGCACGCACGCACGCACGCGCGCACTAACACACACACACACACACGCACATGCACTAACACAGTCGCACACTGTCTCTGTATGTCTTTCTTCCCTCCCCCCCACCCTCTCTCTCTCTCTCTTGTTGTACAATAGTTTATAAACTACATAAAGATAAGAGGTTGTAAATTAAATTGCCCATGTGTTCCCGTACCACAAGTGTAAAAGTAACAATCGACAGTCATAAAACGTGGCGTGTTCACGGGCAACAGTCATTGAGCAGTGTATATCTATATATATATATATATATATATATATATATATATATATATATATATATATATATATATATATATATATATATGTATTGTTGATTGCTGCCTGGCGCTATACACTACAGCACCGGCATTGACCATTAACAAGCATTAATGGACCTACAACTATCTTCATACAAATCGACACTAAACCCAGTGCACACACACACACACACATTCGCGCGCGCACGCACACACACATATGCACACTCGCACACTTGCACACACACACACACTTGCACACACACACACACATTCTCAAACACACATTCTCAAACACAACACACACACACACTAATATTACTACTTTGCAGTGGTTATAAATACATTAAAACACACTCGCATGCACACACACACCACACACACACACACACACACACTCGCACACGCGCGCACACACACACACCACACACACTCGCACTCGCACACACATACACACACTCACACTCGCACTCGCACACACATACACACACTCACACATACACACACTCACACATACACACACATACACTCACACATACACACACAATCCCCACACAAAAACACACACAAAAACACACACACCATACAAAACCCCAAATACATACACACACACATAACACACACACACACACAAACACACACACACTCGCACGCACACACACACACACACACACACACACACACACACACACACACACACACACACACGACACACATATCGTCTAATATCACTTAAGTGAACAGGCGTAAAATTGAAGACACACACACACACACACACACACACACACACACACCAGATGGCGTTCTTTAAAGTGAGTCAGATACGAACGCTTTCATGTACAAGATTAAATGAGCTTGCATGAGCCTATTACTGTATTAGAACGACAGTTAAAGCATATAAAGCTGGGTGGTTGGTTTTTGTTTTTGTTTTTTTGGTTGCGGGATTGGGGGGGTCGTAAACTATACTCATGATGTGCGAATGTACACGCGTGTGTACTATGTGCATACGTGGATATTTGTAATATGTGCCTGTGTGTCTATAGATCTTCCTTTCGTCGTTTTTCTCTGTCTCTTTCTGTCTGTCTGTCTGTCTGTCTGTCTGTCTCTCTGCAGTTCAGTTTTGGTCTGGTGAAATTCTTCAAGAAATCATAATCAACAATCGAGATTCTGAGATCTTGTTGTGTTTTGTATGTGTGTGTGTGTGTTTGTGTGTGTAGAGGTGTGTTTTTTGTGTAAGAGAAGGCTTTGATCTTTTCTATATATTTTAATATTTTTAGATGTGGGTTAAAAGCTTGATCAGAATGATCCACTGACACATCTATTAGGGGAAGGGGGGGGAAGGGGGGGGGGGGGGGGGTAGTACACAAGTTAAAAGTGAATGTTGTTTTCTGAAAGAGCCATCTGAAAATTACAAAGTTTTTTTTTTTTTTTAAAGTTGCTAAGTATGATTTTCAATCCAGTAAAATGTTTAAAAAAAAAATCACCTGTTTGATAGTTGTCGGTGAGAGATACTCTTACAACTGACAGCTGTAAAATTCTCTAAAGTTGTCTTTTTCAAAATCAACACATGAAAAGAAAACATACTAGGCGCAGACTACTCGAACAGTAAAGAAAACCACAGTGTTGCATTTATTACAAATATTTTACAGATTTTAAGTAAAGAATATAAACGTAAGTCATTTTACATAATTAATTGACAATGACAATGACAAATTCTTTTATTTCGAGGATAATGAATAAGCACCGATGTGCTTTTTTACATCCAGTCCCCGCCCTTACGGATATGAGAGAGAGAGTGAGTGTGTGTTGGGGTGGAATTGAACCTAAGACTGTTCGTGTTTTTTGTCCACCTGCTGGACTTGTGCGAGTTTTTTTTCTGTGCTGTTTGGGGAGGGTGTGGGTCAGTAGGGCCTATAGCATTGGTCAGAAATGGTCAGTATGTCCGCGTCAACGGGGCTTTGAGATACAATTCTGGTGTGTAGGTGTTCGTTTTTAAACAAAAATTGATCTCAATAACTATATGGAATAGAAAAGTTAGCAACTTTACCGATGCAAAGAAAGTGTAGAGAAAAGCGGTGTGGTGTGGTGTGGTGTTGTTGTGTGTGTGTGTGTGTGTGTGTGTGTGTGTATGTGTGTGTGTGTGTATCTGTGTGCCCTGTGTGTCCTGTGTGTGTCTGTGTGTGTTTATAAGGATCAAAAAACAAAACAGCATGTCGCAGCACAAAAGGGTTGTGGTGTGTACTGGGGTGGTGTATGTTGTGAACGTGATCATGACGAAATGAGGTAGTGCTGCTTTGATGTAGTGTAGCGCTCTCTCTCTCTCTCTCTCTCTCTCTCTCTCTCTCTCTCTCTCCTCTCTCTCTGTCTCTCTCTCTCTCTGTCTCTCTCTTCTCCCTCCCTCCCTCCCCCCCTCTCTCTCTACCTCTGCCTCTACCTCTGCCTCTACCTCTGCCTGTTTCTTCGTGTACCTGGGAATTCGCGCGCGTGTAGTGTGTGTGTATGTGTGTGTGCCGCGCGCGGCGCAAAGCAAATATACTGCTACTACTACTGCTGCTGCTACTACTACTACTACTACTACTACTACTACTACTACTGGTGCTTTGGGGCTACTGTTCCCATCTCGAAAGTAATTGATCTCTGGTTCAAATGTATACCAAAGCCATGTAGCTTTTCTACATCCCGAGAGCCTTGAGCAGTGAGATGGGTGCTAGTCTTTCGAACGAAACGAGAGACGGAAATCCTCTAGGTTCTACTACGCAACATTCTCGCATAGCGCAGGTAAAAGAACTTTCGGCAATAAAAGTGCTGTCCCTGCAAAAAAGTGAATAAAGCAACAACAACCACAACCACTACTACAACAACGAAACAAACGACTCGCCGTCATTAGCATACACATGCATGATGACTACATGGAAGAAAATTACTGGGTGGCGCTGAAATGTGGTGACTCGTTGTCGAAGGCGAGAAAGTTTTAGACAAAGGAAATTTAATCTGAATACAATTGTATGAAACTGTACAATATATCGTTGCATAGAACTACTGCAAGTACAGTAATAGCAGGAATGAGACAATACAATACATTACAATACAATTGTATCACATGGATGGTTAAACATGTTTGTTGTGCTGTCTGTCTGTCTGCATTTCTCTGTCTCTCTGTCTGTTTGTCTCTCTCTCTCTCCTCTCTCTTTCTCTCTCTCCCTTCCCCCCCACCCTCTCTCTCTCTCTCTCTCTCCTTCTCTCCTTCCCTCATTCCCCCCCTCTCTCTCTCCCTTCCTCCATGGGGGTGTGGGGGGATGGGGGTGGATAGAGTGAGATAGGTTTCCAGGTGTTGTCTGGTTAGATTATGGCGTTCCCTTTGTGATCTGTAGAGTTCTCTGTGTACCATCTGTGTACCATCTGTCTTAGGGGTTTTATCTTATCTGTCTTTGTCTCTCTGTGTGTCTCTGGGGCGCTGGATAGCCTAGTGGTTAGAACATTGCGCTCGCAATCGCACGTGCACACATTAAATCCTGTTCCGCTTTTCGTAAGAGTAGGCCATTGTGTGCCGGTGGGAACAGATAATTTACAAAACAGCATACACACGGGGACTGGATGTAAAAAAGCACATAAGTGCTTATTCCATTCCTTGATATAAAAGATTAAAAAATTTTTAAAAAAAATCTTTCTCTCTGTCCCCTCTCGCTCTCTTTCTCTGTGCTGCATATGTGTGTGTGTTTGTGTGTGTGTGTGTGTGTGTGGTTTGTGTAAAACAATGTAAGTGGACATTAGCGTTTTACCTTTGAATAATTAGTGAAACGTGCTGAAATACAATTGCAGAGGTCTCATCAAACAATCCACCGATCCAATCAATCAATCAAGCTATGACATGACAAGAAAACAGGCAAATTAATCCATATGAAACAAACCAGATTAGAAATGGAAGGACTGAAGTACTCTCTTGAGAGCAGGAAAAGACAGGCTTAATTCATCAATGTGTGCGCGCGTGTGTGTGTGTGTGTGTGTGTGCTCACTTCGATTTTTGTTTTACCAAGAATCAGCACTATGTAAGTTCCATTATTATTATTTTTGTTAATTCTTAAATAGCCATACCAGCTTGTTGCTATGCTGAGTATGTTCTTTGTGTTATGTTGATTTGTTTTCTGCTTATTGAATGAATAAATCCTTTTGAAACCCAAATTTCCATACTGTAGGAAAACTTTTCTTTTGCTCACCTGTAAATTAAATAGCCAAAAGTCGCAGAAAGTTAAACATTTGACTGTACTGGTGAAACCATTCATAACCCTCTCTAAAGCTTTTGTATGCCAGCTGCAAGAATATATATTGGCTGCAGAAGATATATTTGTCAAACTGCAATTGTATTCCTGTTAATTTTTCTACAGAATGATAAATTAACACTGTTATCACCCGGCCTAATAGTATGTTAAATTATTTGTATAGTTAATAGTATGTTAAATTATCTATATAGAATGTTAAATTATTTGTATGGTATGTTAGTAAAGACGATTTTGAGTTATGAATACAAACACACTGTGCATTGGGGCACGTGAGAGAGAGAGAGAGAGAGAGGAGTGAGTGAGTGGTGACCTGTGTGTGTAGGAGGGGGAGGAGGGGCGGGTGGGGTGGGGGGGGGGTGAGGGGGGCGTGTCTGTTTTGTTTGTGTGTGTGTGTGTGTGAGCATACAATCCTATTTAACAATCCTATACCTGTCTCCTAATTAACAATCTATACAGGCACTTTGACATAATAAGAGTCCAAAGCGGCCTGGCTTGGCATTGTTGCTTTTCACTAATTTATACGAATTATTCAATTTTGTCCACCTATTGTTGTTGTCCACCTATTGTTGTTACAAAGCTAGTGGACCATAGGATTTCCTTGGGAACGAGTGGTCATAAAATGCAGAGAGGTAAGGCCCGCCCACCCCCGCCCACTATCTTCTTCCAGGGATTGGGTGGACTTGCATTGTCTTAGGATATATAAAGGCCTACTAGCCAGGACTCCTTCAATGACTCCTTCAGACCTGTAGACTTCAGACCTGTATGTGAGCTGTGTAGTGAAACTTGAGCTGTGTAGTGAAGACTGCAGAAAGGGTGCTTGTTCGACTTAGAAAAAATCTTCTACAAGGAATTTTGTTTTAAAATCTGGAAACGGTATTCTTGAAGGTGAGTGGAGATAAAGAGTTTTTAGGCAGTAGTTGAACAAACGTTTACAGTAAAGAGAAAGAGGGAGACTATACAGCATACTGGAAAGTGAGCATTTGGGGTTGGTTCCCCTGTGTACTAGGGTGTATATTTTGCGTGTGCGGTTCTTGTTGTTTCTGAAAAAAAAAATCAAGACAACATTGATTTGATGACAAGGGTATATATCCAAGGGCTGCCTTACTTCTGGCTTTTTCCCTTTTTCTTTCTTGTCTTTTTCTTCTTTTTGTGTCTTTCTTTCCATTCTTTTATTTCGGTCATTCTCTTTTTTCCATGTTATGATGTCTGATTCAATTTTCCCCAAAATTAACCATGGTCAGTTTAGCCTTGATATATGTGGAATGAAGCAAGTATTCAAGTCCTTCAGGTACATGCGAACGCTCACAAAGAAGGTATTCAACAAGTAGCAGACTGCTGATAGACAAGCTTCAACGCATCTTGGTGTATGTGTGTTTCTTTGATAAAGCCCTTGTGTTCAAATCAGCTAGCCAGCAGCAGTCTGAGGATGGTAGCATAGACCAAAACCAACACCTCATCTGCAGGTGTGTGTGTGTGTGTGGTGCACGTGTGTAGGTGGGCATGCACTTGTCTACAGCGCAATAAAGTACAATATGTGAAGGAAACAATCAAAGCGCTTGTGTTCAAATCAACTAGTTAGCTAGCAGTCTGGTGATGATAGTGATGGACAAGGTAGACAAAAGACCATCAGCTGAGCTGTGTGTGTGTGTGTGTGTGTTTGCACAGAACAGAAACAACACAGGACAATGTGTAAAGCAAAGCATCGACTCAAAGCCTTGCCTTGAAACCTAGCTTAGCTAGCTGTCTGACCATAGACTTAGTGAACCATCAACTGGTCTCTGTGTGTGTGTGTGTGTGTGGTGGGGGGTGCGTGTGTGCATGGGTGCGTGTGTGGGCTGTGGGTGGGTGGGTGTGTGTGTTCACAGAACAATGCAGTACAATCAAGCACATCAACTCGAAGGGCTTGGGTTCAAATCTAACTAGCTAGCAGTCTGACAATTATGTTAGTGACAAAGACCAACCCTCAGATGTGGTTTTGTATGTGTGTGTGTACACAGAACAGTGCATTGCCGGGACATCGTCCAGACTAGGATACAGAAATCCATTGAGCATGGAGCTGCAACAGGCACCGTCTCGAGGAGGAGGAGAGCCCATCCAGCTATCCACAACCAATCTGTACATCAAAGGTCTTCCTTCGGACACCACTGATGCTTCGCTCAAGGCCCTTTGCACCAAGTAAAAGAGAGAGAGAGAGAGAGAGAGGGAGAGAGAATTTTTTTGCACTTGTGTGCTTTCTTTATTTTCTGTTTTCTTGTTAATTGTGAATGTAGAGGGTTTGTTTACATGCCAGTATTCATTAGGTACCTCTTGGTGATGATTATGATGTCATGAATTTTTGGCTTTGTAAAAGCTGTTTTGCAGTATACCGAAAACTTTTCCTGATAAAAACAATTGAACAGAATCCAAAATGCTATGCTGTTGATACAAAATGCTCCATTTTTTGGGGGGACGCTCTTCAAAGAGTTTAGTGAACTTGACAAAAACGATGGCTTGACCTGTTGTGAGTAGGCTAGAGTCAAAGTGGAATAAGTTCATTGGGAGTGATAGAAGACTTGCGCACTTTTTCAAGAGGATGGGGTGTGGGGTGTAGGGAAGTTTGCAGCAGTCGTAGAGGAATCGACAGACGGGTCACGTAGGCTATACATGTTTTTTTTTTCATTGCTCGGCTCGGCAAGAGCTCCAAGGTCCAGTCTGGTGAGATTTGGCGTATGCCACCGTTTACCGCCATTAAGGTAGCGGCATTTCGACTTCGGGGATAGGCCATCCTGACTACTGCAGTAATTTTTTTTCCTGTTTTTTTTCTTTCAGATATGGACGCATTCTGTCCACAAAAGCAGTGCTAGATTCTCTGTCCCTCCAGTGTAAAGGTGAGTTACGTGTAGTGTTGTCAGTCAGTGATGATTGAGGTATGATTATTGCCAGAGACAGAACTGTGAGAAAGTTATCAAGGAATAAGTTGTGACTGCTGCTGTGGTTGGCAGTGCCTGTCTTGTGCCCTGTCCCGTCCTGTCCTGTCCTGTCCTGTCCTGTCTGTCTGTCTGTCTGTGTGTGTGTCTATCTTCATAACTTTATTTTAGTACCCCCAGGTTAAACACTAAGTTAGCAAATGTTTTCAGACTTAATGTTTGTAAGTTAACCCTCCCCAGAGAATTTTCCCGTTTATGTCGGCTATTGTCTCTTTTTTCCCTTTTAAAAAAGCCTCACCTTAAAAAAAAACAACCCAAACTAGAAACTGTTGCATTGATGTGCTAAAGTAAAGAACTGCAGTTGTCAATGTGTTTAGTGGGTTTTTTTTGGCATGGTAAATGAGCTAAATGGTGTAAATTGCCATTTTTTCAGAAGACCAGATAATGCAAATCTATTAAAAGAAGCGGTAAAGAAACAAAATTCGGTTGTGATTTTTTAAAACTATATCGGGGCTAGGCTGGCTTTCTCTCGGCTCTGGCGATGTATGCTTTACTGATGTTTATTGTATATTAGGGGCTGGCCCTCCCCCCAGAAAACACCAAGTAGCTGTACACATTCACAGTCTACTGTGGTGAATACATCTTTGTTTAAAACTTGTTTCCTTTGCAATGCAAGACTACCTTTTTTAAAACTGAATTGGGGGGGGGGGGGTGGGGGTGGGGGTTGTTCTGTTGTTTTTGTTCTAGTAGTAAGGAAGAAACTTAAGATAACTATTATTTCCACGTCTTTTTTTGTTTTGCATTAAGAAAATCCCTGCAACATATAGAGATCCTATGTGTGCAAAAATCACAATGTCATCATGCTTCATACTGCACAGGAATTGATTATTTTGTATTGATGGAGATGAGAGAATATAACCTGCAATGCAAGGGAGTATGTTCTTTCTTTCGAGCCAGAAGGCCCATAGAGCCGGAGCTTACCCCGGTTTCTGTAGCGTTAAGCAAACTGATGGTTTTTCACCACCCCTGTGACAGGACGCTAGTCTGTCGCCAGATACTTCCCCAGCAGAGCTGGTACCCACTTGTACACCTGGGTGGAGTGAGGAAAATAGGAGTAAAGTGTCTTTCCCAAGGACACAACACCGAGCCAAGTGGGGATCGAACCTGCGACCTCAGCAATGCAAGGGACCACCCCCCAAAGAAAAACAAAAACAAAAAAACAACATGCAAACCCCAACACACTAAAACAAACAAACCAACAACCACCCAACCATATAATGCCAAGATGGCATATTTAGGGGGGAGGATGGGTGTGTGTGGGAGCAAAGTTTGTTTGTTTTAGTTTTGGTCACCTGTGTTTTGTGTTGTGTGAACTAAAGGCGTATTACAGAAACCACCCCTGTTGGTTCTAATTTTAAAACAAAAAGAAGGAAAAAGACAGAAAGAATATAGGTGAAAAGAGAGGACAAAGGAATGGGGGGAAAGAAAGGAGAAAATTATGCATCATGGCACATGCGTGCTTTCAAATAAATCTTTTTTTAAAGTCCATTCTCCCAGCGTGGGTGGGTTAGGTGAGCGGCAGCGTCTTTTGTACCACAGGGTACAAATCTAAAATGAAAGAAACGACTAAACGAACTACGAAAAAGGGTAAGAAAAAGAACAAAAGGTGGAGGTGGGGTGGGGGGGGGGGGGGGGGGGGGGGGGGGGATTAAGTCCTACATCCAAAATTAAAGTTAGGGAAAACTTGTAAAGTTGCCTTGTGTGGTTCCAAACCAATAACTGGAAACACAAAGGCTCCCATTTTGTACCAGGCGCTTAGATAGAAACATTGCGCTAAATATAGGTAAGTGGATCGGATCAGTGGAGGAGATACAATAAATAGCCCCCCCCCAAAAAAAAAATAAAATAAAGAAGAGAAAAAAGGGATCCCATCCCCCCACCCGTCTTTATATATATATATTTTTAAGCCATAAAAGAACAAAGAATCCACCACCAAAAAGGAAGAAAGTCTTCATAGGTTAAAAAAAAAAGATTTCACAGTTTCCACGTGTGGTGAGTGAGACCTATACTGAGTGACCCCCAGAGTATCAGACTGGGGAACGCCCAACACCACCTCATTACTGAAAAACAAAAATTCGTACAAAATTTACCTTTGTGAGTCAGTCAAAACATGTATCTTATACCGAGAACAAAATTGATTACAGCCCAAATAGTCATCATGGCATGGATTCCATAACAGGTTACAGGACAGATTCAAAATCAGATTTTTGTTATACATAAAGTTTGCAAGTTGTGATGGGTTTTTTGATGTGTTTTTTTTCTCCAGGTTTTGGCTTCGTAGATTTTGAAGGTGAAGACTGCGCTAAAAAAGCTTTAGACTCCCTTCGACAGATGGGTTATCAAGTTGGATATGCAAAGGTAAGTGTGTGTGTGTGTGTGTGTGTGTGTGTGGTTGTGTGTGTGTGTGAGTCTTCAATTTTCAGGTCTTTCCACTTTAAGTGATACCAGACAGCCCTAAAATAGGAGACTGAATAAGAGATGGATAGATGGATAGATAGACATAGAGATATCTACGCTGTGTGGTGCGTGCGTGCGTGTGTGTGTGTAATGAGTAATAAAAAGTCGCACACACAACACATTCATTCAAATGCGGATTTCTCCTATTCACTGTGTGTGTGTGTGTGTGTGTGTGTGTCTCTGTGTGTGTGTCTGTGTCTGTGTGTGTGTGGTGTGTGTGTGTGTTGTGAGAGAGAGAGAGAGAGAGAGAGAGAGAGAGAGCTATGTGTAACAATAACAATAACAATAATTTTAATTGTTTTTGCAGGCCATATGGCCCATCGGAACAACAGTTAATCATATACTTTCATGTAAGGTGAACATCCTTACTTCTGATATCTAAACATTTAGTAAGAAATAATCCAACTTTAAACATCAAACTAGGTTTAGTGTTCATACAAAGAAGCTGCACTTTCAGATTCGATGGAAATCTGTAATAATACAGAGGAATACATTTTCTTCGCAATACAGCATATTTTGGGCATACAAGTAAAAAGTGACAAACATCTTCAATTTGTTGGTGTGTGTGTGTGCATGTGAGTGTGTGGGGGCGCCCCTGCATGCATGCATGCATGCGCGCTCGTGTGTGTAATAACTTTAGTAATAACAAAAAGGAAATAGTATTCTTAACATGAACAGATCAAGAACAAGATATTTTAAATTTGGTATGTGTGTGTGTGTGTGTGTGTTTTAAATCCTTTTTTGTTTGTTTCTTTCTTTCCTCTCGACTACTAGAAACAAGAGCAGGCAGAGACGAATGTGTTCTTCAAGAACCTGCCCGATAAATTTACCAAGGAAGATCTGGAAGAGTTTGTGAAGGACTGCGGCCAGGTGAGCTCGGTGCACGTGATGAAGCAGAACGGCCGGAGCACGGGCATGGGCTTTGCCCGCATGGCCAACAGGCCCGACTGCGAGAAAGTCATCAAGAAGTACAACAGCTTCAAGTTACCTGGTGAGTAGTGAGAGTGTGGGCGCTTGTCGTCGTTGTTAGTTAGTTGTTGTTGTGTTGTTGTTGTTTTATGTTTTGCAGGGAAGGGGAGGGTGGGAGGGAGGAGGGAAGAGGGAGGGAAGGAGGGAGGGGGAGAGAGAGAGAGGGAGGGAGAGAGGGGGGTTGCTATCTGACTGTTTTGTTTTTTGTGTGTCTGTCTTTGTCAAATTTGGCAATGTTGTCAATATCATATCATAGATGTCGGCACAATTTTTTCTTATACCCGTTTAAAAAAACAACAAAACAATCACCACCATCACCACCACCACCACCCCAAAACGGCCAAATAACCACCACCATACACATAGCGGAACCGACCAAAACCAACCGAAACAAAACAAAACGAATCCAACCAAGATTTAAATTAGGCAGCTCATTACCAACTAAATGCCAAAGGTTGAAAGCGATCAGTATCGAACCACCTAAAGTAACAGTGGCGCCCACCCACGCCCCCAAATCAGCATTCAAATTTATTTTCATTCTTCTTCCAATGCTCAGACAGCAACTAGTGTCCAGTGATGTGAGCGAAAATGCGTCAGGCTGGCGTTAAGCGCCTGACGTGTTGTTTATTCTATTCACATTTTAAAAAAGGAAGTGAGTTCATTTCTAATGTAGTATCTTTTATTCTTTTAGTGATTCGTTTCGATTTTGTGTGTGTGTGTGTTAGCCATAAAAGATACACACAAAGTTTGTTTTTCTGTTTGTGACAGTTCATTTTTCCATCTAGCCTGTCTTGGTATGAGAAAAAAACCCAAACACCAACAACTGAATAACTGAAAGCTTAAAGGAACGTCTCTGTGAATTAATAACCATGGTTGTTTTTCAACTTTTTAAAGTTATATAACTGAAGTTTTTTAAAGCTAAACTTCACTGTGTGTGTGTGTGTGTGTGTGTGTGTGTGTGTGTGGGGTGTGTTAGTGAGTGTGTGTTTGTGTGTGTGTGTGTGTTAGTGAGTGTGTGTTTGTGTGTGTGTGTGTGTGTGTGTGTTGTGTGACAGAGAGAGAAGGTGAGTATTGAGTGTGTGTGGGACTGAGAGTGTGTGTGTGTGTGTGCGCTCGTGTGTTCGCGCGCGTGTGTGTATGAGTGGTTGAGTGTGTGTGTCTGTGAAGAGAGAGAGAGAGAGAGAGAGAGAGAGAGAGAGAGAGAGAGAGAGGAGTGTGTGAGTTGAGTCGGTCTGTGTGTGTGTGCGAGTGTGTGTGTGTGTGTGTGGTGAGTGTGTGTGAGACTGTTGAGTGTGAGTGTGTGCGTGCTTGCGCGTGCGTGTGTGTGTGTGAACCAGGCTGCTTCTGTTTTGAACTTTTTTTTATAAATAAAAGCTTTCACACAGCTTTGTAGTCGAACTTCACACCACACTGCAGCTTGAGTAGGCCCCCCCCCCCCCCCCCACCCCACCTTCCTTGTTTGAATGAACGGTTAAACGTTTCACAACCAAAGTGTCAGTTTAAATTTGATGGTATTGAAACCAAAAAAACAAACAAACCCCAACCAACACAAACTCAAGAGCCTCCAGTTAGTCGCTACCGCAACAGTGAGAGAGAGAGAGAGAGTAGAGAGTGAGATGAGACGTAGCAGAGGCAGTTGAGGAGGAACATGTGAGAGGAAACTAAAGATAAATTTGTGAGTATTGAAAGATAAAGACAGAAGACGAACGAAACCCAACCAGAACGAACTCGGTTGTGTGTGTGATGGAGTGGAGAGGTGTAGAGTAGAGTGTGGGAGAGAGAGAGAGAGAGATAAGTTGTGAGAAATTGTGAGAAAACAAGAGAGAAAGAGAAGAACACGAACTGAGAGAGAACTCTGTGTGTGTGTGGGGGAGAGAGAGAGGAGGAAAAAAGAGAGAGAGAAAGACAGAGAGAAAGAGAGAACACAACTGAGAATGTGGGAAGAGAGAGAAGAGAAAAGAGAGAGAGAGGAGAGAGAGAGAGAGAGGAGGAGAGAGAGAAACTCGGATGGTTTATTCATTTATAGGCCAAGGTCCCTTATGAAGGGGTATGCGAATATATAACTGCAAGACATATAGTAAGATCCAATAATGGAAAGAAAAAAGTAAACACAGACTGCATATGATAAAAATGATTCTCACGACATAATAAGGTCTCTAAGCTTAAATGCTTTATATAAAAGCAAGGCAAAATTACGGACTATTTCAGGAGAGGATGATATCAACAAGGATAATTTAAACAATGACGGCTGTCTATAATGTTTGGGCTTGATAAACTGTTCTGGAATCGTTGTTAGAACAGGGCAACATAGAATAAAATGAACTTCGTTTTCTTCCGCCTCTTTACACAGAGGACAAATCAAATCATCATTACCAACATTTCTATACCTGTAATAATGAACACCTAATTCTGATACACCTAATCTAAATCTTATCGTTATAAACATTAAATGTTTATGCATAACTAGCCTTAAATATGGCTTCAAGTCAGAAACGGTATAAGAATTTCTGTAGATAGTAAATCTGTCGCTATTCTCAATATGTTCAGACCATTTCTGCCAAGAACAATCTGCTAAACGTTGACGAAAAGCATGGATAAAACTATCAACATAGCCCAAACCCAAACATACTCGCACCCTGGTTACCCAATTGTCTTTACCTCTAAGCATCTAAATTGCACAACATATCATATGCTTTGCGTGGTATTCTATCGTTAGTTATGTGCAATAATTTAAACCAGTAAACGGTAAAGGTAAAGGAGTCCCATAACCTATAAGGTCGTAGGGGAGCGAGGCGTCAGAGACCTCACTTCTCTAGGCCCAGCATATTGAGGGCGGCGCCCATCTCCTCTCCCTCGCTGCTTTACCTTCCCTGACCCTAAAGAGGGCAGGTACCCATTTACAGCTGGGTGAACTGGGGGAACTGTACTGAAGCCAAGGCGCGCAAACGGTCACCCATCCAACTGGTAACCACGCTCGACGCTGCTTAACTTGGCTGGGGGAAAGCGAGTGCTCCGACCACTGAGCTATCCCGTCCCCATCCAGTAGGCCATTAAACCAGTAGCGGATACAATTAACAGCCGATACTATGTAAATGGGGTGGCAGTGCGTTTCACCGTAAAGATCATTTAGGAGTTCGCTTATCTACACCTAAATACCTCTCTTAAGGCAAAAGTATGAACAAGTTCGCAATGGACAGCAGCTTTTTCTAGCCCCCATAATTCAGATCCGTACTGCATAATGGGCTGAAGTTGGAGGGCATCAAATAGCCTAAAAAACATCTTGAGAGAGAGAGAGAGAGAGAGAGAGAGAGAGAGAGAGAGAGAGAACTAAAAATTATATTTAAACATAAAGAGGCCATTGACCGATGCATGAAAGAGGTTGCTGAACATTTTCATGATAATTTACCGAGAGAGAGAAGAAAAAAAAGCTGACGTTAAAAGTACATCTGTAACAAAGTACCAACCAACCTCACAGCTGGAAACTTAGAAGAAAAAAAGTGTTTGTTTTTTTAATAAGGCAAAAAGTAAGAGCTACTGAGGAAAAAAAACAACCAAGAAAACCCAACAACCCCTCCTCCCTCCCCTCCCCTCCAAAACAGCCCAAACAAAAAAGAAACCCACGTCACCTTAATTTAAGAATTCATACATAAGGGTAAAGGTCTAAATCTGATTCTCTGTCTCTGTCTCTCTTGTCTGTCTGTCTGTCTGTCTGAAAACGCATTAGTTACAAAGTACATGTGAATATCATGAATATTAATGTATTGAGAGACATATGACGATGTAAAGTGGTGTGTGTGTGTGTGTGTGTGTGTGTGTGGGCGCACGCGCGCGTGCGTGTATGTGTGGTGCGCGCTCGAGTGTACACTGTGTATGAGGGAACGTGTGTGTTCGCTTTGTGTTTGCTAATGTTTGTGTGTGTGTCAGTCAGTCACTGTGACTCTATATATTGTGTGTGTGTGGTGTGTGTTGTGTGGGGCGCGCGCGTGCTTGTATGTGTGGTGCGCGCTCGAGTGTACACTATGTATGAGGGAACGTGTGTGTTCGCTTTGTGTTTGCTAATGTTTGTGTGTCAGTCAGTCACTGTGACTCTATATGTGTGTGTGTGTGCGCGTGCGCACGCGCGCGCGCGCGTGTGTGTGTATGTAGGTGAGTCAGTCAATGAGGAAAACATAACGAATGAGCATGTAATGTATGTAGTGTGTACAAACTATCCGTACCCTAAGCGTGGTCACAGTGCAGGGGGCAGGGACCAACAGAGGTGTGTGTGTGTGTGTGTGTGTGTGTGTGTGTCGTTGTCTGTTGTCTGTCTGTCTGTCTGTCTGTCTCTCTCTCTCTCTCTCTCTCTCTCTCTCTCTCTCTCTCTCTCTCTCTTTCTCTCTCTCTCTCTCTGGATGTAAAAAAGCTATTGTTATGCTTATTCTATAGTCCTCTATAAAAAAAAATTGTTCATGTTCTCTCTTCTCTCTCTCTCTCTCTCTCTCTCTCTCTCTCTCTCTCTCTCTCTCTCTTCTCTCTCTGCTCTCTTGGCGCGCGCCGTTCTGGCGTTGGCGTGTGCATATGAAACATGGGGTTGTGTGCGTGCACCAGATGGCAATGAGAGGTGTACATCCTATATGTCATCTGTATGTATGTATGTACTGTGTGTATGAGGGACGTGTGTACCACATGCTAACTAGCGCTACTGCAGTGTGGAGCATGGCTGTAGCCTATTTTAGAATATCGCCGATTGAGGTTTGGTCGTTTATTTTTAATATGAAACTGTTGTATTTTTTACATGAGAAAAGAAAGTTGAGCTATGAGTAATTAATTTTGTAAGTCCGAAAAAAAAGAGAAAAGAAATTCGAGCTAAGAGTAATTAATTTTTTTAAGTCCGAAAAAAAAAAAGACAAGAAAGTTGGGAGCTAAGAATAAATATACATTTTTAAAAATCCAACGTAGCAGCAATTTTTGAAATGCGAGTACAACTAGTAAATAATAATTCAGTAACTTGCACTGAAAACGGCAATAAAAAAAGAAGAAGAAAACAACAACAAATAACGACCCCCCCCTCCCCAGCTTTATTTGCTACTTCCCTCCTCTACCACCCCCATACCCCTGCTCTCCTCCTCCCCTGATGTAATTTTTTTCTATATTAAGAGGGCTTATGTTTTATTATTTGAATAGAATCCCATCACACGTACATAGTATACGAGATTCATAATATTTCCTACATGAAGACATGGGGAAAGTAGGAGAGAGGGAGGGAGAGAGAGAGTGAGAGAGAGAGAGAGAATATGGTGTGGGGGGTGGTGGTGGTAAATAAACCAAACAAAACAAAAGCGAAATATACTTGCATTACGTTAAATACATCGTGCTGGTATATTCAGGCCTAGTCCTATACTGTTAAAAATCTGCCAACAACAACATTTCATATAGCGAAATCATATCATGTCAAATAGCGAAATTAAGCATTTGATTTCAAATAGCGAAATCATTTCATATAGCGAATCAACCATTTCATATAGCGAAATCAACCATTTCAAATAGCGAAATGAATAGCGAAATCGACCATTTCAAATGATAAAATCAATAGCGAAATCAATCATTTCAAATAGCAAAATCAATAGCGAAATCAAGCATTTCATATAGCAAAATCAACCATTTCAAATAGCAAAATCAATAGCGAAATCAAGCATTTCATATAGCGAAATCAAGCATTTCAAATAGCAAAATCAATAGCGAAATCAAGCATTTCAAATAGCAAAATCAATGGCAAATCATTTCATATAGCGAAATAGGTGCTACACCAGGACCCCTTGCCAAAAAGTCTAACGGCCCAGTGTAGCCTTGTCTTAGGACCTGGGGTGTCAGTAGCCCTTAACTCCCCTGATTTGTTTGTAGTGTTTGTCGTTTTGTTTGTTGTTTTTGTTTTGTTTTAAGAAGTGGGGGGATTGGCTGTTGTGCATAGTGACGTGCTGTGCACTGTATGGGGTCTTAGGCTGTTTTATATGTTGCATTGTGTGGTTTTTTTTTTATGTTATGTGTAATGCACATCTATGTGTTTTTGTTGTTGTTTTTTGGTGGTTGGTTGGGTTTTTGTTTTTTTTTTTGTTTTTTTTTGGGGGGGAGGGGGATTATAGGTTGAGAATGTGTGTGTGTGTGTGTGTTTGTGTGTGTTTAATCTTTTTAGTTATCTTAAGTTTTGCTATACAATACAATCTATATATTAATATAATATAATGTGTACATTTCAATATTTTTTTTAACGCCTGTCTCTTTTGTATGTGTGCGTGTTGATAGATTGTGGTTTGTACATGCTATTTGTAGCAGTGGCATATGGTTAATACAGCATGGCCACAGATGGGGCGATGGTGTCCTAAGCGAGCTGTATCGCAGAATTCTGTTCACCCGTTTGTTGTTCTTGTGGGATATGTGGCGGTGGTGTGTGTTAAAATGCTTGCGTGTAGGTAACACAACGAGAGCCGTGTAGGACATGTGCTAAAATAGGCTAGCTTTTTTTGGAGATACATAATGCTGGTGTCTGCAGTCTGTAAATGTACGGCAGTGTGTAATTTTGCAAACAAGCAAATTTTATACACTTTACATTTTAAAAAAAGATTAAAACGCTTTTCAAAAAAATCAGCGGGAGGGAAAGAAGCCGATCATCTCCCCCCCCCCCCACCCCCCCTCGCCCCCACCACCGAAAATGATTTACAAAGAGTGACAAAAAGAAGAAAAGGACAGTCCCTCAATCGGAAATTTCCGTTGGGAAGTAACTGTACAATCACCACAACAAGGAAGGAAAAGGGAGATGATTAGGGGAAGCAACCCGCAGAGAGAGAGAAGAGAGAGAGAGAGAGAGAGAAGAGAGAGAGGAGAGAGAGAGAGAGAGAGAAGAAGAGAAGAGAAGGGTCTACCATAACCTCATTTCTCTCCCCTGACCTTACACGAGCTTTTGCAAACAAAAGAAATAATTTATAGATGCAGTCAGTCAAATGAAGTAATGAATAACAGAGAAGAACCGTTTATACCAGCCCCCCCCCCCCCCCCAACTTCCCCAACTTTCCCCAACTTCCCCCTTCCCCCGAAACCGAACCAACCAAACAAAATGCCTGGCAGATCAATTAGCTGAGCTGAAAAACATCATCAACAAAGAAGAACCAAACAAAAACTGAAAAAGACACGCCCCCCTACCCCCCCCCCCCCCCCCCAAAAAAAGAGCCCCCACAACAAACAACAAAGCTAAACCGTGTACAGTGGTATAAGAACAATGTGATGGCCAGTGTGTGTGTGGTGGTTTGGTGTGTGATGACCAGTGTGTACTGACCATTGTGTGGTGGTGTGATGACCAGTGTGTGGTGGTGTGATGACCAGTGTGTGGTGTGTGATGACCAGTGTGTGGTGTGTGATGACCAGTGTGTGGCAGTGTGTGATGACCAGTGTGTGTGGTGTGCTGACCAGTGTGTACTGACCATTGTGTGGTGGTGTGTGATGACCAGTGTGTGGTGTGTGATGACCAGTGTGTGTGGTGTGCTGACCAGTGTGTACTGACCATTGGTGTTGGTGTGGTGTGCTGACCAGTGTGGTGTGGTGTGATGACCAGTGCGTGGTGTGTACTGACCATTGTGTGGTGGTGTGATGACCAGTGTGTACTGACCATTGTGTGGTGGTGTGATGACCAGTGTGTGTGGTGTGATGACCAGTGTGTGGTGTGTGCTGACCAGTGTGTGTGGTGTGATGACCAGTGTGTGGTGTGCTGACCAGTGTGTGTGGTGTGATGACCAGTGTGTGGTGTGATGCTGACCAGTTGGTGGTGTGTGATGACCAGTGTGTGGTGTGGTGTGCTGACCAGTGTGTGCTGACCAGTGTGGTGGTGGTTGGTGACCAGTGTGTGCTGACCATTGTGTGGTGGTGTGGTGGGTTGCAGGCAGCGAGGAACCCCTGCTGGTGAAGTTTGCCGACTTGCCCAACAGGCAGAAGAGCCAGCAAGTGAGGGCCCTCACTGGTCACGATGTGAGTATTGCTGTTAGCGTCCCAGCCATGCCTCAGTATCCCAGCCATGCCTCAGTATCCCAGCCATGCCTCAGTATCCCAGCCATGCCTCAGTATCCCAGCCATGCCTCAGTATCCCAGCCACGCCTTTCCTCTTTGGGTTTACTACTGTCGGCATCCCTGCCATGCCTTTCCTCTTTGGGTTTACTACTGTCGGCATCCCTGCCATGCCTTTCCTCTTTGGGTTTACTACTGTCGGCATCCCTGCCATGCCTTTCCTCTTTGGGTTTACTACTGTCGGCATCCCTGCCATGCCTTTCCTCTTTGGGTTTACTGCTGTCGGCATCCCTGCCATGCCTTTCCTCTTTGGGTTTACTACTGTCGGCATCCCAGCCATGCCTTTCCTCTTTGGGTTTACTACTGTCGGCATCCCTGCCACGCCTTTCCTCTTTGGGTTTACTACTGTCGGCATCCCAGCCATGCCTTTCCTCTTTGGGTTTACTACTGTCGGCATTCCTGCCATGCCTTTCCTCTTTGGGTTTACTGCTGTCGGCATTCCTGGAGCTAGCTACCTGAGGTTTGGGAGGATTGGTGGAGGGTGGTGGGTTGGGTTATTCCAGGAGATAGAATGTGACTGTTGTTGCTTGTCCTAAATGACCATGATGATGATGATGAAAAGGGAACGGGTAAAAGGTAAAGAGGAAGATCAGGGCTTCTGTTGTATAGTTGTTGTTGTTGGGTGTTTTTAGGTAGATACAGACTGTGTAGGGGACGGGATAGCTCAGTGGTCAGAGCACTCGCTTTCCCCTAGCCAAGTTAAGCAAAGTCGAGAGTGGTTTCCACTTGGATGGGTGACTGTTTGCGCGCCTTGGCTTCAGTACAGTCCCCCAGTTCACCCAGCTGTAAATTGGAACCTGCCTCTTTAGGGTCAGGGAAGGTAAAGCAGCGAGGGAGAGGAGATGGGCGCCGCCCCCAGTGTGCTGGCCCCTAGAGAAGTTGAGGTCTGTGACGCCTCGCTCCCCCTACGACCTGATAGGTTATGGGACACCTTTACCATTTTTACCATGGCGTGAAGCCATCTGCTTGTAGTGAACTGCAGAGACGGGAAGGGGTAGGGGGGGTGATTTGAAGCTCCTGGAGAAGACTGATGGACCTCAAGTCAAGTCAGGTCAAATTTTTATTTCCAGATGGTACATTGAATAAGCAATGCATTTGCTGTTTTTCACCTGTCATGTCTTGTTTCAGCTATCATCGGTGGCGCTGCCAACAGCACCCACTCCCTACCTCTTCTCTGGACCCCAACCACAGGCTCCTCTCTCGCTCGGACCTCCCGCTGGTTACGCAGATAACAGGTAGGGTTGATGAGAGAGAGAGAGAGAGGGAGAGAGAGAGAGGGAGAGAGAGAGAGGGGAGAGAGAGAGAGAGAGAGAGGGGGAGAGAGAGAGAGAGAGAGAGAGAGAGAGGAGGGGAGAGAGAGAGGGAGAGAGAGAGAGAGAGAGAGGGGGGGATAATACGTTGGGTTAAGTAAAGAGATTCTGTGTGTGTGTGTGTAAGTGAGATGAGAGAGATGTGTTAATACGTTGGGTAAGTAAAGAGACGCTGTGTGTGCGTTCGTAAAAAGTTGTGTACGTAGAGAGGTGTGCGTGTGGATAGAGTAGGAGTTAAAAAGCTAGGTAAGTAGAGTGTATGTGTGTGTGTGTGTGTGTGTGTGTGTGTGTGTGTGTGTGTGTGTACGTGTGCGCATAGAAATAGGAGTAAAAAAAAAAGGTTGAATAGAGTGAAAGAGAGAACTCTGATTTCTGAAATAGTTTAATAGAACATCGGCCTTAGGCCACAATACAACAAAAGGGAGTGCTGGGGCGTGGGGGGTGTACAATGGAAGAGAACGATTTCACAATACAGATACATTTTGAATCAGCTGAAAAGTTGCACTTCTATGTACGTACACATCTTCCCCTGTCAACAACTTAAGGTTATAACTTTGTACGCTCACTCATTCCATTTCGATCACCAAGCACCAGCATAACTTACGAGAAGAAATGCGGGAAAAACATCCTGAGAATCGTGGCTATGTGTCATGAATCTAACTTACTGTGAACAGTCTAAGACAGCAATGCAATCTTTAATAAGAAAACAATCAAACCAACCGAACGACAAATAACCTCGCAGTGCTGTTCATTATATGAAAGGAAACTGATGATTTATTTTAAGATTACAGCATCCCAAATGGATTGAAACTAGTCAGTAATATGTTGGATAACACTGTCTCCTTCCAAATTTAAAGTTATTTAAAATGTTGATAAACTTTGAAAGCAGAAAACTTACCATATCACACAGCAAAATAGCATCACATAGAACTTTCAAGAAAAAAGAGGGAGGAAACAATCGCATTAAAAAAAAAACATTCAAAAAGGCATAACAAATTAATGTTCCAAATGACAGACCTACAGTATCATCTGTGTCCTTCGATTTGTAGCATGAAAGAGAGTGGCATTTTTGGCTCTAAGAAGCACGTTAAGAGGAAGATTAACAAAATCGCTAAGGATTTTTTTCCTTTAATCGTCATATGCATTACAAATAAACAAAATGCTGTTCATTTTCAATCTGATTTTGGCAGAAGGGACAGTTTTGTCACAAAACGATTTACTATATCGATGTACATTATTATTTAGAGGAAGAACACAAGAGAGAGGGAGTGAGAGTGTGTGCGCGTGCGTGCATACAGCGGTAGTGTGGATGATGTGAAGATACTGTTCGATAGTGATAATGTAGCAGTGGGATGGTGGTGGTGATGGTAATTGGTGTTTGGGGGGGGGGGGTGGCTTTAATTTATGCAATCCCTAAACATCTTTTTGAAACAAGGGCCCTTCCTTGGTTCCTTTTTTTTCTTGGGGGGTGGGGGTGGGGTGTGTGCTTTTCAAGGCCTTAAAAGTCCTTAAAATCATACCTTTGCCTCTTGGTGCTTAAAAAGTGCTTAGGTTTTGCACACTCTCTCTCTTCCAACCTACCCCCCCCCCCTCCTCTCTCTCTCTCGTATATATGTATATCTTTCTGTGGATCTGTTTAGTGTGGTGTTGTTGTGTCCATATAGATGTGCGAAAGTCTGTTTTCGGGAGCTATGAATTTTGACAAACAGGTAAATGATATATTCACGCAGGTTCCTCTTGTAAAGGAATAGCTAGGTACGTTTCGTTTTGTATGTCCAGGTAGTTTGATGTGTATGGCGCGTGTATCTTTTTATCTGCACACAGGTGTATTTGTGTTATGTGACAAGGTATTTGCTGATGTGTACAGATAATGTATGGCCCAATGGGGATAAAGTTGTTACAGTTTGTAAAAAAAGAAAGAAAAAAGCCCCCCACCCACCCCCCGCCCCCAACAACCCCCCAACAGAAAACGGAATCTTGTCTGTGTATTCCATGTATGCGGTTGTATTTTACTTCAACCAAAAAAAAAAAGCTAAAGAAAAAAGAAAAAAAAAGTGTACTGTATGTAAACAGAGCAGTACGAAGTAGTTTGCATGTGTCTGTCTTAACCTTTGAACCCTCTGCGAATCTATTCTTGCTGGGTTTCTCGTTTGCTTTCCTTCTGTGGCTCTTTTTCTTTTTTTTTCTTTTTTTGTGTGGTTGTTTTGCTTTTTTCAGTTCTCTGTCTTCTTCCGTTTCCGTCTTTCTCTTGGGGGAAAAAGAAAACCCATTCAGAAACGAAAGGGGAGGGAAGGCAGTGGGAAACTTGATGCTGATGCTGCCTATCGGTATCACGCTATCAATACATAACAAAACGGCTGATGACATGGGGACATAAGGAAATAAGCAGGCGGGGGAAAGGGAGAGTAGCCTGGTGGTTAGAGCACAGCGCTCACGATTGGATGGCCTGGGGTTGAGCCCAGGTTTGAGCCACTATCGTTCAAGGGGACTTTTGCCCTGGAGTTAGCATCAGTACCGACTCCCTTCCCCCCAAAAAAAACAAACAAACAAAAAACCAAACAAAAACCAACCTTCGGATGAGAACGTCGGAAGAGTAGGTCATAAGTGCCTATAAGAACGGATGGCAGAAACTTTTTTGGGTAAATGTGCATGCGCACACTGGCATCGTGTTTAGACATCTTCGTGATGTGAAGTCGTGATGTGGCTACCTTATATGATGGTGGGCAAAAACAGTGACACAGGCAAAAATCTCTCCGCTGGTGAACAGCTTAGAAGCTTAGAAACGGGGGCAAAAAGACAAGCAGGTGGTCATTTGTCACTACATAGCAAAACACGGTAGAGTACACAGACCAGACCTCTTTTTGCACCTCTCCCACTATTTCCCCGCTTTTGTGTTCAGTATGGGTCAGCACATCTTTACCCTTTTGATGAGAGAGGGAAGAGGGAGAGAGAGGAGGAGAGAGAGAGAGGGTGAGGGGGCTTTTTACTGTCATTGCCTACACAGGCCGTATAATAAAGGAAAGTTCACATCTTTTCTCTAGACAATGACTCGGATAATAGTTGATTAAACATGGTAAGGTGATATGATAATGCCATAGTGAAATTCGTTTGAGCATCAACCCTTTTGAGATAAATAGCATGTATAAATAAATACGCTCGAACAGTTCAAACAAACCACGAATAAGAAGAATGAAGAAAAATCACCAATTTTCCAATGCAGCGGACAAACAAATAAGCAAGCTCCTGTACAAAGAAAAACAAACAGAACAAAAAACCCACCAAAGTTCTTGCACAAAGTCCTTTTTATTTTGTAACCATCAATGGACTCAAAACACAACCCCATAATGCTCAACCCGACCCAACTTTGTACTACAGAAACAGATTCATGTCGGCCTAGGCTAACACACATCCACACTGAACACACATAAAAAAGCAACCAGTTCATACCCGTACCAAACCATTTACCCACTACAAAGAAGCCTCAGTTTAAACGTAAAATACCCCCAAACCAACGCAGCCAAACATGTGCAGAGCAGTACAATTTTTATCTATTGGCATACTAACCCACCCCACTGTATCAAAATATAACTCTTAAGCCATTACATTCTTAACCCAGTGTAAACCAACTTAAGTCAGTTTAACATTACCCAAACCATCTTAAAACTATTAATCATGCAATATGCCCGTCATGACCTACTAAACCAAATCAAACTAAGTATCTCTCCGAGTTCATTTTAAGCCAAAGAGAATTCTAACCTAAACCAACCCAACCCAACGAAACAAACGCCCATCCCGCTCCCCAAAATTGTAGACAACCATCACAGACCCAAAATTAATGATAAGCAAGCAATGCTGGCACATTGCCCTTCTGATCTGGTCAAGTTGAAATTTGAATTGACCCATACCAACCTGGACTAACCCAGACCTGTTCCCTCAGCGTTGTCCATCCACTGCAGGATTGATGTAGTTCAGCCCTCTTTAACACCCTCGGTCAGTTCCGGTCTTGTGCCTCTCTGTGCCATGTTACTTCTAAACCAACCTACCCGAACTTAGTTCCTGTCTTGTGCCTCTCTGTGCCATGTTACTTCTAAACCAACCTACCCGAACTTAGTTCCTGTCTTGTGCCTCTCTGTGCCATGTTACTTCTAAACCAACCTACCCGAACTTAGTTCCTGTCTTGTGCCTCTCTGTGCCATGTTACTTCTAAACCAACCTACCCGAACTTAGTTCCTGTCTTGTGCCTCTCTGTGCCATGTTACTTCTAAACCAACCTACCGAACTTAGTTCCGTCTTGTGCCTCTCTGTGCCATGTTACTTCTAAACCAACCTACCCAACTTAGTTCCTGTCTTGTGCCTCTCTGTGCCAATGTTACTTCTAAACCAACCTACCCGAACTTAGTTCCTGTCTTGTGCCTCTCTGTGCCATGTTACTTCTAAACCAACCTACCCGAACTTAGTTCCTGTCTTGTGCCTCTCTGTGCCATGTTACTTCTAAACCAACCTACCCGAACTTAGTTCCTGTCTTGTGCCTCTCTGTGCCATGTTACTTCTAAACCAACCTACCCGAACTTAGTTCCTGTCTTGTGCCTCTCTGTGCCATGTTACTTCTAAACCAACCTACCCGAACTTAGTTCCTGTCTTGTGCCTCTCTGTGCCATGTTACTTCTAAACCAACCTACCCGAACTTAGTTCCTGTCTTGTGCCTCTCTGTGCCATGTTACTTCTAAACCAACCTACCCGAACTTAGTTCCTGTCTTGTGCCTCTCTGTGCCATGTTACTTCTAAACCAACCTACCCGAACTTAGTTCCTGTCTTGTGCCTCTCTGTGCCATGTTACTTCTAAACCAACATACCCGAACTTAGTTCCTGTCTGTTGTGCCTCTCTGTGCCATGTTACTTCTAAACCAACCTACCCGAACTATACTCCCCCACATCAGTCCCACCAACCTATGCCAGTTTACACCAACACTTAAACAGATCTATTCAAGCCAACGAAATGGAAGTCCTCCCAACCTGTGCGGGTCTATTCCACCTGAATTCAGGCAGAAACCAACACATGCCTACGCTACCCAATCTAACCCTCCCAGTATTCAGCCAGACCATCTGGAACCTAAACCAAAACATTTGATGAACACAACCTGCTCTAATCACTCCAGCTTTACCCAACCCAGAAAACCAGAATCGGAAAAGAATCTGACGAGTTATACCCGTTTTAGATCTACCCAGCCTAAACAGATAGGCGACCTCAGTGAAGACAAGCAAGCCCAAATCACAGCAAAGTAGACCAGAATAACTGAAGTTACACCTGAGCAGATCTAGATAACCAGATCAAATCCCCAATCAAACACACACACACACACACACACTTGAAAGTGGGGAAGGGGGGAGGAGATAGCTTGGTGGTTAGAGTAATCTGCTGACCCTGATTCAATCTTGATCAAGAGGATTTTTTCCTCTGGGGTTAACATCAGCTGGACTCCACTCCCCCTAAAAGTCCTTCGGTGGAACGCACTCGAAACATCTTGGGCACACGTTAAAACCCGTTCTGCTTTTCGGAAGAGTAGGCCATTGTGTGGATTGTGAATGACAAAATTTACAAAATGCATACACATAAGAGTCTGGTGGATGAAAAAAAAGCACATGAATGCTGTTCTGTACTGTATAACCCTCCAAAAGACACTTGACTTTCTTCAGCGTTTTTCCTGTAGTATCTGTTTAGAGCACTTTGTAAAATCCCTCAGCTTCAGTATGGTGTCAAACTTGTAGGGGAGACAGGATTTGGTTGGGTTTTGGGGTGGGTTGGGGGGGGGGGGGCAATTTGTGAAAAACTCTGAATAGAAAAGGGGTCAACAAAGGCAGCGAGTGGGGTGGGGGTGAGGGGTCTGGGTTAAGTTGGGGAATGGTACCAGGGTAACCACCCGATGTGTGTGTTCCTGCACACGCTGTCCTGTCGGAAGGTAGTTTACGTTTCATGCAGACAAAACAAAATGTAACTACTTTTTTTTTTACAGTGCTGTGTAAAAGGGTTTGCACATATGATGAATATTAACACAGGGCAGTAAAGTACATATACAATACAAAGCAACAAAACGGAGTACAGTAGGACACGGTATAGTTACTGTGCACTGCAGTGTTATAAAGATTGCTGGCTACGATTTTGGATGTTTTTTTGTTTAATGCTTTCAACAAAACTGCTATATACTTCAGTGTAACTGTGTGTCCATTGTACTTGGCAACAGTGAACACAGTTGATATTTTACAAATTATTCGTACAGAGGGCATTAGACTGCTCGGCACAACTGTGTCTCATGTTGTAGGTTCCATATTGATTCAATTTAAATGCAGCTGTGTCTTTGTCATTTTTTGGAAAAATGTATATGCCTGCCTTTACTTTCCTTGTATATAAAACGAGGATAGCAACACCCTTACTGGATTTTTCATGCTTTTAAAGAGCGTGGGTTGTGTTTGTGAATATAGAGATGTGCATGTGTGCCGGCGCCCACACATTATTATTATTATTATATATATATATATATTTTAATATCGAGGGTAATGGAATAAGCACTTATTTGCTTTTTTACATCCAGTCCCCGTGTGTATGCAGTTGTGTATTTAAATCGAGGGTAATAGAATAAGCACTTATTTGCTTTTTTACATCCAGTCCCCGTGTGTATGCAGTTGTGTAATTTCTGTCATCTGTTCCCACCGGCACACAAAGGCATACTCTTACGAAAAGCGGAACAGGATTTAACGCGTGCCCAAGATGTTCTGCGTGGGTTTGCACACGGGGCCTCGGTTTATAGTCTCATCTGAAGGACTTTTGGGGAGAGTGGAGTCTGCACTGATGTTAACTCCAGGGGAAAATATCCCCTTGAACGGGAATCGAACCTGGGTCGTCAGATTGCGAGCGCAATGTTGTACCCACTAGGCTATCCTGTCCCCCATACACACTACACACACACACACACCACACCACATACACACACACTCTCACACTCACACACACACACACACACACACACACACACACACACACACACACACACACACACACACACAAGCCATAAACAAACCTAATCCATGTATTAAAAACAAGTTTTTGAATATGTCCTCAGGCCCTGTAACCTCTACACACATCTTCATACATTTAACTTCATTTTTGTGAAAAAGTTTTTACTTTTAGCCACTAAAAGTGAACGAGGCGAATGCCACGATAAGTATGGCTTTAATTAAGTAAACAATATGGGAATGAATGAACGGGATTAACTTTGTTTTCTCTCGCCCCCCCTCCCTTACTCTCTCCCTCCCCCTCTCACCACCCCAGTTTGGCCGCAATGACCATGGCGGCTACACCAGGCGTTTCCCAGATGCCCACGATGCCCGGCCTGGGCGCGATGATCACCATGCCCAGCATCATGACCACCATGCCCCCTGCGCAGTACTCTCCCCTGGCCGCTGCCAACTACGGCTACTTTAGCATGGCTCCAGCGGCGGCAGCCTACCCGTCGCTGCAGGCCCAGTATGGAGCTGCCGAGCTGTTCCAGCCTCCCCCTACAGCTGCCCCCACGGCTTCTTTGTACATGCCTTCTGCTGCACCCAGTATGCAGCAGGTAAGTGTTGATGGAGAGGGGGGGTGGTGGTGAGAGAGAAAATGTGTGGGTGTGGGTGTGTGCAGCAAAAAACCCCAGGGAAAATCGAACAAGGAAAGGACAAGGCATAGGATACTCGTTCAAGAGAAGAAGATGGAAAATAAAACGCCTATATCAGAGGTTATGGGAGGGAGAGTGAACATCTTAAAAGTAAATCGCAAGTCTTGCAAGAAAGATGATTCTATTTGATCCAGAGAGCCGAACTTTTGACAGGAAAGCTACTGCTGAAAATAGATGTGATTGATCAATCGGTAAATGTGAAAGATTTGATTAAGTTTAAATGATGGATTGATTTATGGATGGATGGATGGATGGATGGATGGATCAGATGGTGACAAAGCCTTGATTTGTGTTGCCTGCAGATGATGCCCGGAATGCAGGCTGCCATGGACCACACAGCCAACATGGCGGCCCAGGTGAATGCCCAGGTGAGTGCCGGCACTGTGGTGTGCACAGGGAGCTGAAGTAATGTATAGGTACACACACCAGGTGACAAGTTTGCCTGTGTAACAACTCTCACTGAAGAGTGCTTTGTGAGCATTGTTACTAAGCCTAGCAAGGAAAATAATTCCAATTTACTACAAGGGTAATTTTCTACCGGTGAATTATTTCCCTTAGGTTTAAATTGCCGCCTTTTCTTTTCCTCCCAGACGGTAGGGAGATGAGCCTCTTTGCTGGAGATGTTCCCCATTAAGGTACGGTTGCTCTTTTTAAGCTAACCTAACTTAATTTTAAAAAGGGTTGGAAGGGTTTATGAGGCATTTGTCTAATTTTGTGTTTGAAGGTTTCAAGCTTGTGAATTTAGAAGTTATTATTTCGAACAAGGGAGCAAGTGGCAAATTCGAACTTAGTCATTGTCTTTGTTGTACCAGGTTCGATTTGGGGCAAGATATTATTCAGCTAACAAAATGCTGAATACAACTAAGGCTTATCACTCTGTATAATATATGTGTGTAAAAGCCTAGTGTGGTTTTGTAATGATTGTTATTATTGTATGTTCTTTCGAGCCAGGAGGCCCATAGAGCCGGAGTTTATCCCGGTTTCTGATGGTTTGTCACCACCCCTGTGACAGGACGCTAGTCTGTCGCCAGACACTTCCCCAGCAGACAAATAGGAGTAAAGTGTCTTTCCCAAGGACACAACACCGAGCCGAGCGGGGATCGAACCCGCGACCTCTGGATCACGAGTTGACCGCCTAAACCACTCAACCACGTTGCCTCCACCATTGTTATTATTAAGAATGCAAAATTATATTTTTTGTGAGGAATGATAGTAATGTTTAAACAGGTGCAATGACTTGGGAATATCCTTAGGAATTCATTGATTTAAATTAATGTGAGTTAATGTTTACACAGTTTCATAGGATAGACCATCAGCTTTCCTCAAGTAAATGAAACATTTGTAAGACTAGTTATTGTACCTGGTGATTTTAGTGGATACGTTTGATTTGTTGTGAGGATAATTATTCTCATAAGCGTTGGGAAATGGGTGAGCTGAGAGTATATTTTGAAGATTTGTTCTATTATGGCAGGGTTCGTACAAATCTTAAAAAAGCCCCAAAAGGCCCTGATTTTTGAAGATCCAAAATAAGGCCCCTAAAAAGCCCTAAAAATGAGACCTATGGCCCTGGAGGCCCTAAAAAGCCCTAAAAATGGGAACCATGAGTGAGAGTTTCTGTTGAAATGTAGATTAAACAAATACACAAAATAAAACTTATGAGAAATGAAAGCAAGAAGGATGTCCAAAGATCCTATTATGACCGATAGAGCCTGTCGTCTGCTATTCATGTCGCGCCACCTATTTTGCCAAGGGAGGTAATTTGCCTCCATTGGAAGGGCATATTCGCTTTGCTTTCATCAGTTATTTTTTACATGCCGAAAACTACCTACCACTATGGTATGTCCGTAATTTGTTTGGAAAATGATGTTTAACTATGAAACTGCAATCATGAGTTAAAATATTACCAGTTTTCTGTTTACTGCGCTACAGTCCTTCTCTATGAGATTTTTCAATTTTAGCACAGCTGAGCTGTGAATAGCAAGGCCTATTGTTTCTCCTGTGGGCAGTTTACAAAATGGCAGTCAGTGATAGAGTCGTGTGTCAGAATGGGAATACAATAAAACCTGTAGCCAGATCTATTCTTTATTTGAGGAGATTATCCCACAGATTTCCTGCAGAATGCATACAGAAACAAATCCAATTCATAAGGCAAGTCACAAATGCCTGAATATTACAAATGTACAGGTAAAATACAAATGTTTGAATATTTTCCACCGCTCTATGTGGCCGATTTAGTTGACTTTACTTTAAAATTTGCAGCTTATTCAGTTATTGGCCGACTTGATCTGAAGATTCTTGTTTTAAAAAAAACAACAACTTTGGGCAGAGGGTGTTGGCATCCTTTTCAAGCCAGTGTTTGGCCTACCTCTCTGTCTGCATTGACCATACTGGACTTGTACATGTATTCATAGTGAAGAGAACTTGCGTCCAGCAGCCTCTCTCTGTGTCTTTCTCAGTTTTTGTCTCTGTCTCTCTCTTTTATGCATGTGCATGCACGCACGTGCGTGTGTGTGTTTGAATTCCTGCATGTACGCATGTGTGGGATTGAAATAAAGGAGCAGAATTTGGAAGAGGCACTGTGACTGTGTGAGGGTATTGTTATTACCAGTTCTAATATCGGGCAACCATCTGCATCTTTGGTAAGGCAAGGAGACTAGTTCACATCAGATGAAGTTTGAGGGATAGTGTCTTTTAAATTCACTTTGCTAGCTGTTTGTGAAAAACATCTTGGAATCAGAGACACATTTCAGTTTTCACTTTACTTTGTATTTCAAGAGATGGACACTTCCATCACACCATGGATGTTTTACTGTGTGAGGATTTTAATTCATTGTTGTATCTATGAGTGAAAGACATTTTATTCTAGAACTTCACTTGAATTTGTATCAATAATCAATATCCATCATGCAGTTGTAGACGAGAAGACTTTGCTTACATGAATTTGAGCTTGGTTTATCAAAGTAAATGTGTACAAAGGTTGATAACATACACTTTGATACCCTGTGGATAGGCCCTAAATTTGGAAATAATGGCCCCTAAAAAGCCCTAAAAAGGCCCTAAATTTTTTCCCACCAAGTCTGTATGAACCCTGTATGGCAAACTCTGGTTAGAGTTTCCGTTTTGCTGTGTGGGTCTTGTGATGATTGGTATCCTTGATCCTGTGATAAGAGTGTGATTTCATGAAGAGATCAAATGGTTTGATTGTTCCTTTTATTTCAGGAACATCGCTAACGTGGCTAACATCGTCATCGTAGCATGGCTAGCATCGTCTAGCATCCTCTCGTTCTCATTGGTCCATCGTTATGTATTCATCGTTTACTTCTGTTGTGAATCTTTTGATCCCTGATCTGAGATGATTGATGATTGGTTGTGTAGTGAGGACTGGACTAAATAAAAAGAATAGTTTGTGTTTTAAATTGTATTTGTAATACAATTGGTGATGTGTGTGATTGTAGTTTAGTAGTAGTAGTAGAATAAATTTGTGAACCCAACTTGCTTGGCCTGAAGAATTACATTGGATGAATGTTGGTTGTCCCATTCATAGTGTTTCAGTGTGATTGCTGAGTGAGTTGAGGTAAAAATTTTCACTACTATTTACTGTCTCCCTTTTTATAGTTCTTTTCTATTTTTCTTCTATCCTCTTTCTATCCCCCCCTTTATCACTCCCAGCCCACCAGTAGGCGAGCCCTAATCCTCTTTAGGGATACTAAAGACAATAGGATAAGTTTAGGATCCCATTTCTGGTGCCGGATCAGATGGTGCTGGGAATCGGGGTGGCGACCTAAAGAATTCCTGTTTAGGCCTCTCTACACCTGTTTAGACTGTTTTCAAGGCGAGGACTGTTTTCAAGACCCTCACCTTACAGGCAGCCATACTGAGTTCAGAGGTGGTTTTTCTTTTCTTCTTAAAAGGAGAGCCACCTTGTCACTTAACATGTTTAAGCGATTATTTTTGATGGTAGGCGCTGATGCGTACCTGTCTCCATCCTCTTCTGTCTTTATTCCTGTAGATTTCATCTTTCGGCAACTCCATCCACTTGGCTATGTTCTCTACATAGGAAGTAGGTGGTCATCTTTTTCATCTCTTGGCTCTCCAGTTTGTCCCTGGGTCACAGTCTTCGTGACATAGTAACTCTTGATAAGCTCACAGCCATGTCCACACTGTTTCATCACATTACACATACTGTACCATGTTGCCTTTTTCTAACCAGGCCTAACTAAAAAGTTCAGGTTGTTCATCTCCTTTTTGTCTATTGTCTGCCTTCTTAGTCCATTCTCCTTCCTTTTTTGTTGTTGCTTTTTTGGGGTTCAAGGATGACTTAAAAAAACAAACATTTTTTTTTCTCCCACGCTTGTGGGCTGGGCTGGATCTGATCTTATCAAGGGTTTAATTAATGGCACCCCAACACATGGCTGCTCATAATATGAGAAACATGAGTTACTGTCTGAGGGTTGGAAGGAGAAGAAGAAATATTTTCTTCACAGCCTGTGATCTGCTTAAAGGGGAGAGTATGTTGCTATGCGAAGAGTGTCATCGCTGAAGAGGATCTCAACATAGCATTTCAAAGCATATTAACACCACTTGAATGTAATGTAGGCCTAGGCACTTAGCTGACACTGATCAGTAACTAATTAAGCTTATGACCTGGGCCACTTTTGTTTTGTCCTTTGTTGATGAAGATCAGGGTGGGAGTTTGGGGAGGGGGTCAGGGTGGGAGTGGGGTAGGGAGGGTAGGGGGGGAGGTAGGATGGAAAAAAAGGGATGGAAGGAAAACATTGCTGAATTATCATTGACGAGCCATTTGCAGGGACCAGCGTTTTGGTACCAACCAAACATAAATGGAGGAATTCGGTGAACAGCTCTTCAGTGTGGTATCTCAAGGTCTCCTTGCAGTGACCTTTATGGTTAACCTATCAGCCACTTTTTTGTGATTAACCATTCATTTATTTACCTTTGTGATTAACCTATCAGTGACTTTTGTGGTTATACTAAAAAAAACCCACCCAAAAAACCAGCACTGTATTGATTTTGTGCTATGAAGTAGAAATGTATTGTAAACAAAAAATGAAGAAACAATTTCTGTGTGAGGGGGGGGGGGGGGGGGGGGGTTACATTATTTTTTCTTGAAAAAGGCAGCTGTAAGGGTGTTTTTTTAATTTATGTAAACTTGATATATAATAAACAAAAATTGGAACATGGTTTTGTAACTTAAATCAGAAAGATCATCAGAGGGAGATAATTCCCGGCTCAGTGTCATACACAAGAACATTTTCATATCTTTAAAAAAAATAATCTAGAATCGGGGAAAATATTTTTAATCCTGCTCGCAGTTAGATGGTTGAATAATGAATTAGAATGTATATTGAATCAGATGACTTATGGTATTAGATGGATGAATAATTGTGATGATGACCCCTTTTCTGTATTATTTCAGTGGCAATGATGGGGACGGTGCCAAGGCAGCATGTCAAGGGATTCCCCAGTGCTTTAGTTGGTGATGGTCATGGTCTTGCTGATCATTACAGATACCAACAAGTCAAAGACTGTTTCCATCCCCATCAAATGATTTAACCATGATATTTTTTTAAAACTTGTTTTCATTCATTGTTTTCATTCATTAGCATCAATCAAAATATACAGTGTAACTTTTTGTTTGTTTGTTTGTTTGTTTTTGTTCTTTTTGGGGGGTGGGATGGGATGTGTGTGTTTTTCTTTGCTTTGCTGTTTGATTATTCATGAACCTTTGCGCACAGAAGACCCAAGTTTTTAACTTTGTGATTTTTAACTGAATGCTTTTAACCATTTTAAAAACCATTTTACATGTGAGACTTATGCTTTGTTTAGGATCTGTTTAGGATTAGTTGTTGTTTTTTAGCTGACTATGAACTGTTTTTATGAAGAGTGCACCAGGATTTATGTGCCTAATTAGTTAGTTACCAGGCATGGTACATCTCTAGGAATTCGCAGGAAATCCTTAAAAAAAGTAAAGGTAAAGGTAAAGGAGTCCCATAACCTATAAGGTCGTAGGGGAGCGAGGCGTCAGAGACCTCACTTCTCTAGGGCCAGCATATTGAGGGCGGCGCCCATCTCCTCTCCCTCGCTGCTTTACCTTCCCTGACCCTAAAGAGGGCAGGTACCCATTTACAGCTGGGTAAACTGGGGGAACTGTACTGAAGCCAAGGCGCACAAACGGTCACCCATCCAACTGGTAACCACGCTCGACGCTGCTTAACTTGGCTGGGGGAAAGCGAGTGCTCCGACCACTGAGCTATCCCGTCCCCTAAAAAAAGTAAAAAAATAAATAAAAAAAAAGTAAAAAAAACAACAAAAACCCCATGCAGTCAAGGGATGTAATTCTTCCATGCCGATTACTTCTCCTCTTTGCTGTAGCCTTCAGCACCTGGGGTTTATCACAGTTCTTGATAAAACCATTACCGCTGGGGGCAAAAGCAAAGTGACAGGCTGTATGACCAGTGGCTTTCCCACTTATGGAATTCCCCTTTACAGCCTAGTCTTTAGTGATCCACATGACTCTCTGACTAGGAGGCTTGATAGGGTTCATACAAATCTTAAAAAGCCCTAAAAGACCCTGATTTTTGAAGAGCCCATTTAAGGCCCCTAAAAAGCCCTAAAAATGAGACCTACAGCCCTGGAAGCCCTAAAAAGCCCTAAAAATGGGAATCATGAGTGAGAGTTTCTTTTGAAATACAGATTAAACAAATGTACAATATAAAACTTATGAGAAATGAAAGCAAGAAGGGTGTCCAAAGATCGTGATATCACTGATAGAATGCCTGTTGTCTGCTATTCATGTGTTGCCATCTAATTTGCCAAGGGAGGTAATTTGCATCCATTGGAAGCATGACGGTGATCGCTTTGTTTTCACCTTTTTTTTTTTTTAAACATGCATAGGACTACCTACCTACCCGGTATGTCCGTAATTTGGTTGGAAAATAATGTCGCACAATGGAACAGCAATCACCAGTTGAAGAAATACCTTTTTACTGTGCTATAGTCCTCTATGGGGTCTATTTTTCAATTTTACCACAGCTGTGCATGGGCAGTTTACAAAATGACAGTCGGTGATACAGTCATGTTTGAGAATGTCAGGTCTAGTCAAACACACACACACACACACACACACACACCAATGCAGGAATACCATTGTGCGCATTCACACACACGCCGACACCCATACATACACACACCAATATATGAAGTATCACACATACACACACACACGTGCACCCACGCACCATAATGACCATTATTTAGTAAAGACATACACACACACACACACACACACACACACACACACACACACACACACACACACACACAAGACTATTCTTGTTTTTAACACTAAGGTTGTACCAACAGATGAAAGCAAAGCTTAGAACACTCTCCATGTAGGACTTGTAGAACAAAGAAAGAATCTTTTTGTCAACAAAAAATGAGTTAAGCTTTCTCAGAAAATACATACGTTGTTGTCCCTTTTTGACATTAGGTCAGTGTTAGCATATATTAAAATTAGAGACACTTGCTTCAGTTTTCATGAGGCACCATGGTAGCGTGGTTTAGGATGTCAACTCGTGATCCAGAGGTCGCGGGTTCGACTTGGTATGGGCTCGGTGTTGTGTCCCTGGGAAAGACACTTTACTCCTATTTTCCTCACTCCACCCAGGTGTACAAGTGGGTACCAGCTCTGCTGGGGAAGTATCTGGCGACAGACTAGCGTCCTGTCACAGGGGTGGTGACAAACCATCAGTTCGCTTAAGGCTACAGAAACCGGGATAAGCTCCGGCTCTATGGGCCTTCTGGCTCGAAAGAACATACTTCAGTTTTCACTTTGCATAGGGGAGAATTTAATCACACTGACTTGAAGTTTTACTGTGTGAGGATTTTAGTTCATTGTGGTATCTATGACTAAAGACATTCTATTCTAGAACTTAACTTGAATTCGTGTCAATAATCGGTATTCAGCATGCAGTTTTAGACAAGGAGACTTTGCTTACATGAGTTTGAGATTAGTTTAATTATTAAAGTAAATGTGTAACAGGTTGATAAAATATGCTTCAATACCCCGTAGCTAGGCCCTAAATTTTGAAATAATAACCCTTAAAAAGCCCTAGAAAGGCCCTAAATTTTTTTTACACCAAGTCTGTATGAACCCTGCAAAGTTGACTTGTGCTGCAGCCTGGGGGCTAGTTGGCCTTTGGAGAACATCTCCAACGCTGACTGTCCTTATGGCCACTTAGCCGAGAGAGTGGGGATGTGCTGTGGGCAAGGCATCTCCACTATAATCAAATTTCTGCCTCCTCCTCCTTTCTGCCTGCCTCGTTTTGGAGGTCATCGTCGAACACTAACATGCATACAGTACCAAGTGAAGGGGACCAGTGTTTCAACAATGGGTATCAGGTTTCATGAAAGGGAGGGACTCTTTCCCCCCTCCCCCTTTGTTTGTGACTTGTCCTTCCTCTCTCTTCCACTATCTGTATTAGTGCACATTGGTCTAAATATGTCCTCATTTTTGCTATGTGATTTACTTGTGTATAAAACCTCATTTGGGTTGAGAAGTGACTGATAAAGTCATTCTAGGAGAGATTATTTTAGGGCAGAAATTGCTTGTATGAACTGAAATTAGCTCAAGGAGAGGCTTTTTTACAGGCTAAAATTGCTTAAAACCCTTGACCCGACTAGGGGGCAATGCCCCCTGGACCCCCAAACTAGTTAAGGGGAAAGGGCTTTTTCTCCAGTACCATGCCTGGTTATTATTGACAACACAAGTCTTTGGGTGTCAAGGCTTTGTTGTTTTTAAACTTCTTTCCCTCCTCCTTTCTTGACCCTTGAAGTCATTCCATGTTCATGATTGGTCAATATAGCCTTGTTTTGGCTGATGTTGAAAGGCGGTAAAAACGTCAAAATCAAAGGATTGTTACAATATTTTTAAATGATGAATAATCACTGTCAAACTAAAGCATGACATAAGAGAAAGATGGGGAAAATACCAAGTGGATTTGTGGTATAATAGTTCACATGTATATGTGTGCATGAGGAATATATTTTGTTGTGTGTGTGTGTGTGTGTGTGTGTGTGTGTGCATGAATGTGATACAAAGTGAGAATGAGCATGATGTGTACTGCTTGTAATCTAGATCTATTGTTTAATTAAACAAACCTTGAAACAACTGATAAGAGCACTAATTTTTTTTTAGACTTAGGTTGTTTTTTTAAAAGTATCTTTATAACATCAGCAGAGTCTTTGCCACTAAAATTCAAATCAGAAGCTTTTACCATGCACCATTACATTTTCCAAATAAAATCTAAACTTATTACTCTGTCATTATGTATGTAGGCTACCCCAGGGGTCCCAAGATTTTCTGATTCCCGCCTAAAAGCGATTGTCCTACTAAAGCAGGCTTGTCCTGCTCTGTTTTCCTATTTAAGTTGACATCATCTCCCAAGAGGCCTCATATTCCAGAAACAAGTGATGTGATTGGGACGGAGATCATTGAGGAGCTAGCAGAGAGATAGCAGATAGCTACCTCCCAGCAGGCTTGAAGCTGGTAGATCAAGTAGCCCTGGCTTGAGTACAGTGATCATGGCATGCAGTAGGCTATCGGCTGGCAGTGTATCAAACTTGGAAAGAACAATGCCTTCACTAAAGGAGGATGCAATGTCTTTACTAAAGGAGGATGGCTTATTAGAGAACAGCACCTTGAGCATCAGGCAAAAACACTGCCAATCACCAGGAGGCTCTTCTTAATGTATGATTTTTTTTTTTGGGGGGGGGGACCCAAGACTTTGACATTGGCTTTAACTTATCATTTAAATCTAGACCTATCTTTCTTGAATGTTGAAATACAAATTTGGCCTCTCTCTCTCCCATTATACTATCTAGGGAAAAAAGACTATGATATTGGCTTTTACCTCTCTTCTCATCTAGATCTATCTCCCCAACTTTGTGAATATAAATATTTATTTTGAAATCCTAGAATCAACACCGATATGTTATCATGTTCTATTTCAGGACTGTTTGGAACTGTTTGTCAGCAGCAGCCACACAGCTAAAGCAAAACCTTTCTCAAGATTAAGAATTTTTCTGGGAACATTTAAGCGATCTAGGAATCATTATACTATCTATAGCATCAGTGGTGAAAATGAGACCTTGACTTGGCAGTCACAGGGAAATGGGGGAAAGGTAGTTTTCTTACTAGTGCAGTGCATACATCACCCTCACCGTCACCGACCCTCAGATACTGAATGCTTTGGGGCGCCTTGAAAGCTTTTTCAATCACCTTCCTTTCTTCAGTCCACGGGTCTCTCGGCCGCAAACATAAGTAACATGGAAAAATCATTCCAGTGCATTAAGACATCTTGCAAAGAAAAGAACAAAATAACATTATGTTATACGAGGGAATCAAACCAGCAATTAAGAAAAACCTTTTTGACCAAGCACAGCCCAACCAGAATGGGAATTTACAATTTGTTTTCAAATCCACTGTCTGCTGGCCAGGGCTTTTCTCAATAACATTTGTTGGAACCCCACACCGGTAAAACCCTAAAATTTTGGGGGGAGATTTTTTGTCAAATATATCAATTTTTTTTGCACAAAGATGGGGTTTTCATAAAAGCTGTGGACAGCCCCTTGGTTTTTCCATATGGTTGTTGAAGGAAAGGGCCCCGGTTTTGGACAAGGGGCAGCAGCTTCCATTCAACCCCCTGTAGTTCCTGCGACAAAGCGGCGAGGATCTATAAAAGACCATTTCCAGTCAGTGGTCTAAAAATCCTTATTCAGTACTTGGGGGTTGGAATTTCTTGGGAGGGAATTTTGGGGTCTTGTAGCACCCCCTCGTTTTTTTTAAAAAACCCCATTTTTTTTTATAAAAACATTTTTCCCCCTAACCCAAAAACGACTGAACTCTTAATGATGATGTTTATTCTTTTCTGTAGATAACGTTGCTTTTAAGTATATTATTGCTACCCTCAGCACATTTTCTTGTCTTCCTCCTTTTCCCTTATCTGTGTTAGGAACATTATTTAAAATGCCTTTTTTGGGCTTTATTACGGGGTAAAAAAAACCCCCTTTGGGTTAAGAATGACTGATAAATAAATTTAGGAAGTTTTTTTTGGGGCAAAAAATTGTTAGTATAAAAATAAATTTGAAGGAGAGTTTTTTTTTCGGGGCAATTGCTAAAAAACCTTCAGCTTCGGGGGTTTCCCCCCTCCCCAAAAAGGCTCTCCCCCTTGCCCCGCGGGGGCAAGCCCAGGGGCCCCCCAAACCATTTAAAGGGAAAAAAAAAAGGCAATCCCCCATGGACCCAAACCCTTTTAAGGAAAAAGGTTTTCCCTCGTACCATGCCTGAAGTAAAAATTTGTTTGTTGATAAAATTGGAACTGCCCTTTGTGGTTAGTTTGAATTTGGGTTTTTTGGGTGGCCAGACAGGGGACTTTGTTCATTTGGGGTCTGAAAGGGTATGGTCTTGGAAAAGTGTTGAGTTTTGACGGTCAAATTGTAATAACTCTGAGATGATTACGCAATTTATATCGAAAAATATCAACATCACTTTGAGTTTCCAATTAATGAATTTTTAAAAATTTACCTGGCAAAGGTTTAGATTGTGGGAATTACTGATCCATTACTTCTAGCAGATTATTTTAAAGGTTTTTCATGTTTTGTTGAAAAACAGGAAAGGGAAGCATGACCGTGAGGGTGTGTCTAAAATTTTTTGTGATGTTTTTAAGAGGGTAGAATGTCACATGTTTTCGCAAATAACAAAAAAAAATGTTTCAAAGGGTTAAAAACCCATGATTTTTCTTTTTTTAACTAGAATACGTGTTTTGTGCCTTTCAAAGTTTTTTATATGTACCCCTTCCCATTTTTCTTTTTGGTAAAAAATAAACAAATTTTGTTTCATGACATAAATGCAAATTCAACATTTTCCTATTTTTCCGCCCTTTTTTCTTTTTTTTCTTTGATTTTTATTTTTTTTCTATTTTAGTTTTCATTTTTTCATTGTTTTTGATTTTTTTCCCTGTTTTCCCTTTGTGTGTGGGAGTCTGTGGGGGTTTTTTTAAATTTTTTATCAGACGTGTGTTTTTGGAGAGGGATGGGGGTTTTTTATAAAAATAATAAAATGGAACTTATTAGGTCTTTTTAAAAGCAAAAAGCACTCATTAAACCTATGTACCCAAAGCATGCAATTGATGATAAAAACAATATTTTTAAACAAACGTTTTAAAACTGGGGCGGCAGACAAAATCTAAAAATAAAATTAATGGGAATGTTTTTCAAAGCACAACACCACTCATCGGGTTGTATATTTTTTCAGGGTGATGGGACATGGTTAGTAAAGGGTGGTGTTTGATATAAAAAAGGAGGAGTAAATTTGGGTTTGAAATAATTGTCTTGGGTGATTTAAAGTGTCAACTGGTTTTGGCGACTTGTGGCCGGGCCCCTCGAAAAGGGAGTCATACTCTGAGGCTAAGGGTTGGGGGGGACTTTGGTTTTTTTTGGGGAATAAATTTCCCTTTATGGTTTTGATTGTGCTTGTATGAGTGAAAAAAAATCAAAATGAAATCCCCAAAAGATTTGAATTATTGTTTTACCCCTTCATTCTTTCTCCTCCCCGTGTGGCTTGCTGTTGTTTTTTCTACAGTTGTAGTCTGCACACTCTTCATTTTTCATATAAAATGCACCAAACCCCCGTGCCAAGCCCCACTTCCAACAAACCCCCACACACACACAACACACAACCACTCGCATGCATGCACACAAAACTGGATCCAAATTCTTTTTTTTTGGGTTAAATATGGATTTTGGTGCTGGGAGCAGGAAAAAAGCAGTAAAATACTGAAAAACCCCCCAAGTTATCAAAAAATAAACTTATTGTTAATTCAATTCCCTCTGTACAAAAAAACGTTACCCCTTTTAAAAAAGATCTGGGAAAATCCAAATTTTTAAAAATGATGACAAGTCCTGGGTGCAGCACAGCTAGATCCTCACCAACCCAAAAAAAAGAGGCGGGGACACAGGAAAAAACAAACAAACCGCAACCCCCTTTTGGGGAAAGGAACCATTTTCTGAAAACATAAATTTTACAGTTTAAAGTTACTTAAAGGCCAGTGGAGTTTAAGAATTTTTGGCCCCCATCCCTTTTGGTTGATTTGACTTGATTAGTTGAGTCCCCGGAAAATTTTCCCCTTTAGGGATTAACCCCCCATCACCAACCAATGATAAACCATCAATTTGTTGTTTTTCCCTGGCTGTCGCCTCCAAAGCCCAATCCCTGTTAGCTTACTGCCTGAAGTATGCACCAAAATGTTTTCCCTTCTTGAGACATTTTCCCGGTATCAAAAAAAATGCGGTGATGTTCCCGATTAGAAAAGCTGATTCCCCGGGGAGTAATGGGGGAAAATTAAATGTCTAGTGAAAATTTACTCTTGTGACTGTAATACTACACATTTGACAAATACATCTCAAAAAGACAAATTGGAATCTCTCTCTCAAATGCATTTACAGCTTTCCTCCCCCCCCCTCCCCCCCCCCCTTTTTTTCCCCTCTTCTTCTCTCTTTGTGCACCATAAAAAAACATCAGTTGCAAAATTTTTAGAAATGGTTTTCTTTTGTTGCAATATGCTACAAGACCTTTATACAGATGAACTCAAAAAACCTTTTGATTAAAGAAAACTTGGATGAAAATGGAAATGAAATTGCAAGTGTTTGCCTATTTTTTGAGGTATTAAATAATTCAAAAAGGGGTAAATGTTTAGAACATGATAAAAAATTTTTTTGGGAGCATTGTACACAATCTTGGGTTTTTGAGTTTGAAAAACGAATCGGGTATTTTTATTCTTTTTGTTTCGCTTTGATTTTTATGAGCAAAGGGCAATTTCAATCAAGCCCCTTGTTTTTTCAAGTATATTTCACCCAAAAAAAAAAAAAAACCAGCGTAGTCCTGTGTTTTCTGTATTCAAATGGTTTCAGCAAATGTTGTAATTTTTTTGGGTTATTATCCCCTTGACTTTTGGATATGAAAGGGTGTTGTAATTAATTATTTATTTTAACAACCCCATTTTTCAAGTTTGATTCAGAAGGTAAAAGGGAAAAGAGTCCCATACCTAAGGGGGGAGGGGGGCGAGGGTCAGAGACCCCATTTTTGGGCCCATTTTTTAGGGGGCGCACATTCCTCTCCCCCGTGCTTTACCCTTCCTGACCCCAAAAAGGGGGTACCCTTTTCATGGGTGAAGGGGGAACGTATGAACCAAGGCGGAACGGTCACCCCCAACTGGTAAAATACCCGTGCTGTTAAAATTCTTTGGGTGGGGAAAGGAGTGCTGACCCTGGCTATCCGTCCCCAGTAAGTACATGGTTTTAAAAAAAGATGGACAATTATTAAACTCATCCCCCCTTTATGTGCCCCCTGTTTGAGAAGTGTATTTTGCTGTGCACTTTAGTATTGTATGCCTTCGATAATCTTTTTAAAAACATTATTAATCTAGAATCAAATAAGAAAAAATATGCTATTTATACCGATTATGCTCACACAACACCTGACACACACTGTAAAGTAAGATCGAGATGGCTATATTATATATATAAAAATTTATATATACTATATATTATATATAAATCTATATATTATATATATATCTATAAGCTACAACAACCACACTGGCACACGACACCCACACACACACCACATTTTCAAACAATATCAATATGTGCAGGTAATGCAGTGCAGTAGTAGTTTGCGTATAGGTTGTTGGTGCAGAAAAAGTGAAACATTGGAGAAATCTCCATATAGCCTGCTTCTTTCGTTAGATATATAATATATATATACTATATCACATATATATATACATTATATATTATATTATATATATATATATATATATATATCCATTATGGCAGCCTTCACATCTCGGAAAAACGCCAATACATCGTGGAACATCTTTTGTAAGTGATCAGCATAATAAAAACTGTGTTATACATAACACAGAATTCAGCAGTGTGTCTAACCATTAATACGATCTATGGGAGAAAACTGCCAAGAAAAAACAGCAAACTATCAACAACGGGAACGTGTAACAAGGGATGGTACTTGCAATCAGTTTTTTAAAAAAAACGTCATAAAAGAAGTGTGAACAAAAAGTATGAATATCTCACCCAAAAAAAGGTTGTAATTTCCAATATGAGGTATCACAAGAAGAAATTAACAGGTAGCCCAATGCACAATAATGTGAATTTCCAAGGTTTTAAAAACAAGTGCTCTATTGTTATATATTTTCCGATTAAAAAAAATTTAGTTTCTTTTTTCGTTCATGCTCTTCGCTAGTTAGGGTCTAGATGACGTCGATGTGGAGAGCATGCGATCGAGGAAAATGTTGAATAAAGACACCCAGCAAAGGCTCCAGCCAATACACAGCGAAATTTTCCGTTAGTGTGTTGTCCACAACTAAAGGTATAGTATGTCTGAGGCCATACAGGTTGAAGCCATGCAGTCGTTTGCAGTCCTGAAAAGCAAAGAAAGGAAGAAGGACAATATCCTTCTTGCATTCTCTCTTCATCACAAAACACAACAAACGAACTAACACCCCCCTCCCCCACAAACACACCTACACCCACAAACTAAACACATCACACACTACACACAGACACACAATAACACACACACACACACTAATACACACCAACACACACTCACTAACATCTAAATACACAATGTGTGTTCAAATGCTGCTTCAAAGGCCTATACAATTTTGATGTGTTCTGATATCGAATCTGATTCTGGGTAGAATCAAATAAAGCACAGTACGTCCACTTTTGTAGGAGTGATATACAGAAATCGTCAGAAACCATAAATTGGTTGATTAGATTCAATTCTCTAATGGATGAAGTTGCACTTTTTAAACTGTGAACTTATTATTCTGGAGATTTTACATATAGACTTTACTCAAACTCACGACGTGGAATCAAACTTATGATGCTTGGTCTGGAACAAAATAGAGTTAAACCACACGTATAACAAAATAAAAATCGATAACCTCAGTAACTTTAATTGATCATATATACCACATACTACGCAAACAGAATATCTGAAGTATGTGCTCGTCATGTGGATGCAGCATCATAATCGCTGTTTGCTGTACGCTTGTTTAAGCGTCGCATAAAATTCTAACTTGGGCATACAACTATACTTATACGCGATTCAACACTTTCGTGAGATAATTTTCTTTGGACTGATGAACTACCATTAACGTGTATACCAAAATCAGAGACTCCCAATGACGCTGTTGAATTTAGGTGTTAACATATTTATTCCGTGTATGAAAACATGCTCCCCTTTATAAAAAAAAAGTTGTAAAGAAAAAACCACACCTCATGGATAACAAAAGACCAAGAATCTGAGCCTCGTAAACTTAAGAAACCACCTGAAACCATTGTACACTATGAAAATCAGACACAAAGGCAATAAGTGACTTCATTAAACGCTGATCAAAGCGTAGTATTTAACAGTTGTTAATTAAACTAGTGACACTCGCCCGATTTGGAAAGCCATTCAATACAAATTGTATAAACATGTTTCAAAAGTCTACAGTTCATTAAATCCATTATCAATGATGGAATTAAACAGCATTTTTCAAATGTAGCAAATAAAGTTGTACCATAGTGACAGTCAAAAGGTAAAATGATCATCATTACTACACAAATATCTTAACTCAAAAACCTATTAACTACCATTTAATTCCCGCCAATGTAACCTTTGCAGCTATTAGGACAGCTAAAAATGCAAACGAATTCTAGTCACGTTTCTAGAAAGTTAGAGTATCGGATTATAAACTCGTCGTCGGTTATTGTGAAAACATGACTTCAATACAATTGTGTATTGAGAAAGAGTTTTCTCTCAAGTTTAAAAAAGCAAAGTTTCTACCTGTCAATACAGTCAGGTGACGCTCTTCTCTTCAAATTAAGGCTTTCAATTCTCTCCTGGACTATCTATAAAACCATTGAAAACCCATACAAAACATCCCTAAATTCTTACTTATAAAAAACAATCTATTCATCATAGGGACAATCAGGGTTTCGTACAAAAACTATTCCTGTCACACTGCTCTTACTCAACTCAAGAGTCTCTACACAATCTAAATGACAATAAGTTTTACTGGCCTCCTTTTTGTTTGACTTTTGAAAACGCATTTGATGTGAATCAACACTCCATTGTATTGCGTAAATTAGAATGTACCAAACTGCCACCTGAAGTTATCCAACTACTATAAAATTTTCTGTCCCTAGGCAGCAGTTGTATCTGTAAATAACCAAGCATTCAAGAATATTACCCATTAGACATGGTGTCCACATAGGCTCATGTATTGGGACCAACTTTGTTTTCAGTCTATGTATATTGATTTACTGTTTTATTAATTGTAAACTGTGAAATGTTTGCTGACGATACCACTCTCTTTGTAGTGATTCAGGACTAATCTCGCAATCACTTCAATACAGGAAGACAGATTGAATTATTGATCTCAATTAAACACATGTCCTTAAATGCACAACACCAAAGTGATTTACGTATCAAGCAAAGACAGAAAGGCAAAAAAATGAATGACTAGGTTCTAACCTCTGTAGTTTTGTGCATCCGGCAAGGAAGAAGAAGTAGATCTCACATAAAATATTAGTTAGTTACCATTGAAAAAAATATGCCATGGACCCCTGATCACATTAAGTCACTATGGTAAAACGCTAGCTCACAGGCTATTCACTCTCAACAAAACACTTTTCTAAATAAAACGTTCTTCGAAACTATTTTGGCAGGTTCAATTTTCTTTTTTTTTTTTTTTATTTTTTTTTTTTTTCTATACAACTCATTGACTATGCTGTCAACTATTTGGGAACCTGCAGTGGAACGAACTTGAATTCCATTTAATCGTTTATATAGAAAAGAGCAGTAAAACTTGTTATTGGTTCTAAAACAAGACACTGACAATTGGAGGATTATAAGCAAATAAATGGCCCCTGCGACATTCGAAACCGACTTTCGCATCAATAAAGCTTGTGTTTATGCAAAAGTGTTAATCAAAATGCACCTCACAGATTACCAAAGCTTTCAAAATATAATCCTTATATCTCAATCATCAGCTCTTGTATTCAGCAGAGACCAATGGAATAAACTCCCCCAAAATTTGAAATGTTTAATAGAAGAATATTCAGTATAAAACACATCTAAACGAATATTTTCATGAAAAAAGTACATGAACAGACTCTGAAACTTATAGAGAGTGATTTAAGTGTCACTGATGTTATTCTTGTCATTAAAATCAGATATGACCCATGTTCTTCCATATTCATCTTAGTAAGTACATGTGTAAACCTTGATTCTATATCATGGTTGTCTATGCTATCAACCCCAGCACGTTTGAATATGGAGTGTGTGTGTGTGTGTGTTGTAGTGTCGTGTTGTAGTTGTGTGTTGTGTGGTGTTGTGTGTGTGTGTGTACCATAGTGTTGTGAGTGCGTGAGTGTTGAGTAATTGGTTCGGAAAGGTTCTTTTACTATTACTTGCTGTTTTGGCATTTTAATGTTCTTTTGTATTACACATTAAATATGAGAATTATTTAGTTTTCTCATGTTAGTTCTGCGATCTTGTATTAGATGAGCTAAATGTTATTGCTGACGTTTAGTACTTTGGGTGGATTTACATTGCTGATATTTATCTTTGATCGAAGGATTACGTTGCTCTGTTCCAACGTAAAAAGCCCCTGTGACATATGATCGGGGAAAGGGCTGGGAATATGGATGGTCTTGTTATATCCTATGCTCTGACATCATAGCTGTTGGTTATTCTATGTTTTCTTATATGAGTATATTATGTGGTGAGCGATATGGGCTTGTGATGTGTATGTGTATGTAGTGTTTTACAATGATACATCAGTTTTCTTGTTTATATCGCATTTGGTTGTTGTTGGTTGTTATTTGTGGTAGTGGTGGTGGTGTGGTTCTGGTTTATTTTGCCTTTTGTTTGTTTTGCGGTATAGGAGATTAAGTTGTTTTTTTTGGGAGGTGGATAGGATATTATTGGACTTTTTCTCGTCTTTTATTAGTTCTATAATTGTTCTTTCATTGTGTCTTGGGTTCTGTATTCCTGTCCTTGTTAGTTATTGCCGTGTTGTTTGTTGTGTATGTATATTTGTGTTTGTTTGAATATAACCTTGTTGTGGTTGTTCTTGTTGATTCATCTTTTTGTTGTTATTTTATTCAGTTGTTTGTATGGTTGAAGGTTTGTGTGTATATATGTGTGTGAGGGGGGGGGGGGGGGGGGGGGGGGGGGGGGGGGGGGGGGGTGGGGGGGGGGGGGGGGGGGGGAGGGGGGGGAAGCAGTTGGTGGGTTTTTTAATTTTTTACTCTGTTTTGTCTTCTTTGTTTGTTTTGGTTTGGTTTTCTTTGTTGCTTTGTTTGTTTGTGTTATGACAGATATTTTTTCAAAGATTTTTGAATTATTTGAATTGTATGGTCTCATATTTTTCTGTTTTTTTTGTTTTGTTTTAATTCCACACATGCATATGTTATTGTTTTTTTGTTTGATTTGTATAGTTTACCATATATTAGATTTTTTATTCTATGTCTGCATATACATTATCTTTTTTTCTCGCTTTTTTTTTCTTTTCTTTCTTTAGATAGATGGCTTGATGAAAAAAAGCAAATGCACTGCTTATTCAATGTACCATCTGAAAATAAAAGTTTGACTTTGACTCACACACACTAACACACACACTAACACACACACTAACACACACACAACACACACTAACACACACACCACACACAACAACACACTAACACAACACACACTAACACACACACACACTAACACCACACACACACTAACACACACACACACACTAACACACACTCACACATCAACACACACTAACACACACACACTAACACACACACACACTAACACACACTAACACACACTAACAACACACACACACTAACACACACACACCACCACAACACACACAACTCACTCAACCTCACTCACACACTCACTAACACACACATACACACACACTCACTCACTAACACACACACACACACACACACACACAAAACACACACACACTACACACACACGACACCACACAAACACAACACACACACAACACACACTACAACAACCACACACACAACAGACACACACACACACACTCACTCACCACACCACAACTAACACAAACACACACAAAACACTCACTAACACACACACACACTAACACTAACACAAACACACAACACACACACACAACACACACACACACACACACACACACACACACACACACACACCAGAAGAAAGAGTTTGCAAAACTAAAATTTTACAATTTTGCTACCAAAGAATACAGACTGGAACCATACTTAATAAACTATGAAAACAAAACTCATAAGAAGACGTATTGTAAATTTCGCACAAGCTGTCACAATTTAATGATAGAGAAAGTGAGGCACCAAAATATATCTAGAGAGGACCGAAAATGTAGATATTGTAACAAGATAGAAGATGAATTTCATTTACTGGATGAATGCATCTCACAATTATGATGAACTCAGAAACAATTTCTTATTAAAAATTACAACCAAAGACAAAAAAGTAACATTTGTATAGATAAATTAAGTGTCATCATCACAGTTGAAGCAGATATCATCAAATATGTGTATGAATGTTTTAAAAAAAGAGAAAATGAGAAGTAAAATGCAACATGCTTTAGTGTACATCAATTTGAGCAAAAGAGATGATTATAACTGATGTTTTGTTGTTGTGTCAAATAAGTCTACTTGACTTAAATGGCAATAAAATATTCTGAATCTGAATCTGAATCTCAATCACACACACACACACACACACACACACACACACACACACACACACACACACACACACACACACACACACACACACATTGTGTTGTGTTTGTAAAACTTGCTGGGTGTTTGTTTAACTGACTTGTTCATGAAATGTTACTTGTTTCTTGTTCACACACACGCACACACACACACAAACACGCACGCACGCACGCACGCATACACACACACACACACACACACACACACACAGACACACACTTACATTGTGATGTGTTTGTAAAACTTGCTGGGTGTTTGTTTAACTGACTTGTTCATGAAAGGTTAATTGTTTCTTGTTCACACACACACGCACACACACACACACACACACACACACACACACACACACACACACACACACACAATGGGTTGTGTTGTAAAACTTGCTGGGAGTTTGTTTAACTGACTTGTTTATTTATTTATTTTATTTATTCTTTTATATTGAGGATAATGGAATAAGCACTCGTGTGCTTTTTTACATCCAGTCCCCGTGTGTATGCGGTTTTGTAAATTTTGTACTGTTTCCACCAGCACGCAATGGCCTACTCTTCCGAAAAGCGGAACAGGATTTAACGTGTGCGCAAGATGTTCTGCATGCGTTCGAACACGGGGCCTCGGTTTATAGTCTCATCCTAAGACCGTTACTTGTTTCTTGTTCACACACACGCACGCACGCACACACACACACACACACACACACACACCACACAGCACACACACAATACACACACACACCACATACACACACCACACACACACACACACGTGCACACACACACACACACACACACACATACACACGCACCACTCACCACACAACACACACACACGCACATACACACACACACATACACACACGCACACACATACACACACCACAACACACACACACACACACACACACACACACACGTGCACACACACACACACACACACACACACACACACACACACACACTTTACTGACTACTACACACACAACAGCACTGACCAAAGACGATCATCAGGGCGGCGTTGAGGTACTTGAGGAACTCGTCCAGGACAGTCATGGAGGCCAGGGTCTGCAGGCCCAGCCAGGTGTCTGACAGAGTGGCCGCCATCTCGATCACCAGCCCCGTCAACAGGGCCACCTTAGTGCAGGAGGAGAATCATCATCATCGTCATCATCATCATCATCGTCGTCATCATCGTCGTCGTAGTCGTCATCATCATCGTCATCATCGTCGTCGTCATCGACATCATTATCGTCGTCGTCGTCGTCGTCGTCATCATTATCGTCGTCGTCGTCATCATTATCGTTGTCGTCATCGTCATCATCGTCGTCGTCATCGTCATCATTATCGTTGTCGTCGTCATCGTCATCATCATCATCGTCATCATTATCATTATCGTTGTCGTCATCATCATCATTATCGTCGTCATCATCATCATCATTATCATCGTCATCATCATCATCATTATCATAGTCGTCGTGGAGGCGGAGTGGGGTGTATTATTTTTGTCCTTTTTCATTTGGTTTGAAGATTTTTTTTTAAGAAAAAGAAAAGTATAGGTTCCCCCCCCCCCCCCCCCCCCCCCCCCCCCCGTTTTTGTAATGATCAACTAAAACTGATGTGTTTGTCATCAGATTGAACAAAGGGAAATAATTGGGAGGGAGAAAAAAGCCCAACTGAGATAGGTCGTGTACTCTGGCCTTAATTAATTAAAAGGGAATCATATTAATGGCGATTAGATTTATAGCAAGTCTCTGCTGTACCCCCCCCCCCCCCCCTCCCCCGTAAAAACAAAAGAAAGAAAAAAAATCTTTGGTATCTGCAGAATTTTGCAGACATACTGTGATAATTTCATAAAGATAAATTTATGAAAATATCACAGAATGTCTATAGATACAAAATATTCACTACTCATTCCACAGATTAATTTCCATCCCTGACAGGGCCTCCTCACCTGCAGGTCGCTGCCGCAGTTGATCTCGTAGTATCGCTCGTGGTGGTCCTCTATGAGGTCCAGGGACCAGATGAGGCGCGCCAGGCGGTAAGAGGCCAGGCCTGCCAGGGCTGTCACCACGATCTTCACCACAGCCTCTGCTGCCGGCAGTTGCCCTGAGGGTAGACATGAGAAAGTTTCACTTTTGAATGGATGAGGTTAACTCCATTGAGGTTGTGCCCAAGCTACTCCTCTCCTTTACTGTGACGTGCCAAAGCTTCAAAATCGGCAGACTTACGAATTTAAAAAACCCACAAACTGATGTTTAACTCAAGGGAAAGTACTCTGGCCTGTAGGGCAGTCATTGTTCTAAACACAGTTGCTTTCCTTGACCATAAGCTTGCCTAGTTTTTGTCTGTTGGCTAATTTCAACAAGTGATATCTTTGGGATTTCAGGATCTCCAGTGTTATGATTCTTTAAAAACAAATCTGTTGTACAAAAAGTGACATCAGATGGATTCAGCCAGCTTCAGGGAACTTTACTTTGGTGAAAAATCATCACATTGCTTCAAGGGGACTAGTTGATGAACAGTTCAAGCCATATCAGCCATAATTTTCAAAACTTTTTATTTTTCAGCATTCAGTGACATTTTGAAAATTTGTAAAAAGATAAAAAAAAAAGTCATTTATTAAAAAACTGAAACAATCTCAAAAGTAGACATTATAAACTTTTCAATGATGTATAATGTGTATGTCAATATTATGTTGGGTAGTATGTTCTTTCGATCCAGAAGGACCATAGAGCCGGAGCTTATCCCGGTTTCTGTAGGGTTAAGCGAACTGATGGTTTTTCACCACCCCTGTGACAAGAGCTAGTCTGTTGCCAGATACTTCCCCAGCAGAGCTGGTACCCACTTGTACACCTGGGTGGAGTGAGGAAAATAGGAGTAAAGTGTCTTTCCCAAGGACACAAAACCGAGCCGAGCGGGATCGAACCCGCGACCTCTGGATCACGAGTCGACCGCCTAAACCACTCAACCAGGGTGCCTCCTTATGTTGGGTAAGTCTGCTGAATTTTTCAAATATAGCCCAAATCACACGTCACCACAAAATGGTGGGATCTATTTCACTGCAACTCCATTGAGTTAACTTCTCAGGGCGACTGCTGTTCCCAACCAAACTTGTTGTGGGTGATAATCACACAGGGGGTTTGACATTAATGGCAGTGTACTTCCAGTGGAGGCATTCCATCCAGGGAGGGCTGCAAGTCAAAATGCAGGTTCTGTCTCTCCTATTCAGCCAGGTGGCCAAACCTAGCGTTAGTTAGTTGACATTTATTTTCAATTTAGCCTATATCTTATTTTCTTCCTCTTCCTCTGCGTTCTCTTTATTGGATGGGATGTCGTAGTGCCTGGTCTTCTCCTGTGTTTGTCACTCTGCAGGGGTTTGGGACGGCGTGACGGGACGAGAACTAAAAGGGCGTGCTGTTAGTAAGCTGCTGCAAATTTTTGCATTTAAGCTTCAAAATGTCAGTTACTGGCCTTCCAGCAACTGTAGTAACAACTTTAAATGCCCTGCTGATCGACAACGTCCTATCGAGCTGGAAAGTCGCGGGGGAGAGCGGCAGCGTTGTCTTCGTCTTGCGACTGAAGCCAGCTGACAAGTCAGTATCAACAGAAATGGCGGACCCAGTGCTGAATCGTAATTCGCGAGTTCAGTATTTTCGCAAGAAGTGCCCTTCCCAAATCCGTCGTGACATCCAAAGAAGTAAACAACATCAAGAAAGACAGGCAAGTCGTCAGTGTGACAAGGACAGTGTTTTGGAAGAGCCGGTGTTGTCTGACAGTGACTCCCTGCATCGTGAGAGAGTGGATGCTGAATCAAAACAAGCCAGTGTGTACACAGAGCTGTGTGTTGACAGTGCAGTGAATGTCCCAGCCACACTAGATTCTCTTGATTTGCTGTGTGAACCAGCAACAGACAGTAAGATCGGTGTGTCTCCTGAGTTGTCTGATGTGGACGAAGAACAAACAGTTGACTGCACAGTGGATGACTCTCATACTGGTATTGTGAAACAGTATGTGTCTACTCTAACTGACAAACGTGTGCAGCGTAGATTAAGGGACAGCAAGAGAAACACACGGTTTCGAAAGGTGGTGGTACATAGTTCGGTTGATCAAAACATTGTGATGTGTGAATCAGATGACATCACCCTGGAATACTCTTGGAATGGAGATCCTGGCGAGGAATCTAAGTGTGTGTTCTGGTACATCAAGCAAGAGGAGAAAAACATGTTGCCAGAAGAACGTGTCAGGCTTGCCAGACTTCATAAAGGGAAACAGTGTACTAACACACAACACACAGCGACAGTGGTGGCGAGTGCTGAGCAGGAGTTGCATCGTCTTCGGGACCTGATCCAGTCTTACATGGGCTGACTTCGCTGGCTGTAGACTGGAAAAGGAAAGGCTGGTTTGAAAATTGGGACACTTGAGACACAGACAATAATGTATCGAATCTTGATGTACATACCACTACTGCCATGGTTTCCATGTCATTGTAATCGCGTCGCGTTCGATATCGTCGTTACTGCGCCGCAGCGCTATATGGCTTGATCGCTAAATAGCAATAAAATTGTGTCAAATTGTGTCAAAATTGTCACTCTGCAGGAGATCTGCCTTCTGGACTGAGCCATAGCGTTTCCACTTCAGGGCAGCTCATTTTCTGTATAGGATGCGTGCTGAGCATGTTCGTGGCTCAGTAACCCACTAAATGCTGACATGAATTGAGGAATCGTCAACAAGCATATTACATATTCTGTGTGTTTTTATATCTATACACGAAGGGCATCAGGACATGGCATGTACGCACTTTAAGTTGACCTCCTGGAAAGTGGTAAAAATCCCACCATTAATCACATGACACCGCTGCCAGAATTCGAACCCACGACTTGGTGGACCCATGAGATGAAGTAAAACGGTCCTCCTACCCGTTTTTGGAGAACAAATTTGGGTTTTGATGATCAGTCAGTCAGTCAGTCAGCCTGCCCAAGTTTGTTTCTTTATGTGTCTGTTTGTCTGTTTAAACTCAGTCACGCTCTCGGTCTGTATGACACCCACTTTGTCTCTTTCTGTTGGTCTCTACCTGCCTCTCTCTCTCTCACTCTCTCTCTCTCTCCCCCCTCCCCCGCTCTCTCTCTCCCCTCCCCCTTCCCTCAAACATCATTTTTCTCTCAGGAATAAAACCGTATCCGCAGCATATGGAACACTACAACATCTCACTTTTCCTTAAGACGTGCCTTACAACCCCTCCCCACCCCACCCCCCAACAACCCTTCACACACTACCATCTCCACTTCACGTTACCCATACCACCCCCACCCCCTGCCCCTTTGACCTACCTATCAGCCAGCCGTGGAAGGCCTTCACGGGGTTGTCTATACCGTCACCGAACGTTCTGCAGCAGACGTAGAGCTGGGCGATGATGACCACAGCCAGCCAGGTGTAGCCGTAGTGCTTGACCACAAAGTTGTTCTCGAAGAAGTAAGCACAGGCCTCCATGGTGCACAGGAAGTCCAGCAGGATCCCTTGCAGTCGGCCCCAGGGAATGAAGACCCTGGTGCAGGCCCTGAGGCTGACGCCCATCAGCATGTTGAGGAAGAAGAAGACGAGGGAGGCCACGTACGGGGGCACGTAAGGGGCGTGGGGTTCCAGCCCCGTGGTGACGGTATACAGTCCTCGCCAGTCCATCATGGCTAGAGATGAAAGGAGAGAGAGAGAGAAGTACAGGCAAGGAGGGAGGTGAGGAAGGAAGGAAGGAAGGAAGGAAGGAGTCTGGGTGGTGGTGTGGGTGGTGGTGGGTGGGGTGGGTGTGGGGATGGTTGAAGGTGATGTTAAGTTATGGTTAGAGCCAAAAATATAGAGGGTTGGGGTGTGATTGTGGTGATGAGGTGAGGGATAGGGGTGGGTACTTGAGATGCGAAAAAAAAGAGATGTATCATTTTTTTCAGGTGATGAATGCTTGAGTGGTGGACAACTTAGTTGTAGGTTGAGCAGTCTGAGTCTTAGCATTTTCTTTTTATAAATAATCTTCCTGCCTCAGTTTGCCTCTCTCTTCAACAGTCTTGTTGTAGCAGCAGCTGCAGCATCCAACTACAGTGTAAAAAACAATTGGGAGGCTAGCAATAAAAGTAGTAGTTATAGCAGCATCAACAGCAGCAGTGGTTCTAACAGTACTAGAAGTAGCAACAGTTTAAAAACAATGAAAAGCTGGAGATGCCGGTAGTAGCAGCAGCAGGAAAAGTAGTACTAGGCTAGTGGTGATAGCAGTAGTAGAAGTAGCAGAAGTAGTAAGTACTAGAAGTAGCAACAGTTTAAAAACAATGAAAAGCTGGAGATTCCCGTAGTAGCAGCAGCAGCAATAGTAAGTAGTAGTAGGCTAGTGGTGATAGCAGTAGTAGAAGTAGTAAGTACTAGAAGTAACAACAATTTAAAAACAATGAAAAGCTGGAGATACCCGTAGTAGCAGCAGCAGCAATAGTAAGTAGTACTAGGCTAGTGGTGATAGAAGTAGCAGAGCAGCAGCAGCAGCAGCACTCGTATCATCAGCGGCGGCTGTTGTATTACTGGCAGTGGTTTTGTAGTATTTGTAACAGCAGTTACCAGCCACAGCATTCATAGCAGGAGTGCGGTGCCAATAACTATAATAACATTACGTGCGCGTGTACACACATTCTCTCTCTCTCTCTCTCTCTCTCTCTTCTCTCTCTCTCTCTCTCTTCTCCTCTCTCTCTCTCTCACTCTCCTCTCTCACACACACACACACACACACACACACACACACACACACACAACACACACACACACACATACAAACACACACACACACACACCACACACCACACACACACACACACACACACACACACACCACACACTCGAAACATGCGCGCGCGGACACTTACCCATCTGATAAAACTTTTTCGTGAAAAGACGTTAAACTGAAGAACGAACTCACAGACACACAGACACACACATTACACACACGCGCGCGCGCGCGCGCAGCACGCGCACGGACACACACAATACAACACACACACCAAACCAACACAAACACAACACCAACCACAACACAACACACACACCAAAACACACACAACACACACACACACACACACACACACACAACACACACACACACACACACACACACACACAAAGACAAAGACACACACACACCCACCAACACACACACAAACACACACACACACACACACCACACACACACACACACACCACAGTACGCACTCATACATGCATATCACGCTGCGCACGCATTAGCCATTTTTATATACTAATTCTTCCTTTCCTCTTTTTTTTTTCTTTTCCATTTCTTCAAAAGACAATAATTATTCTTTTAACGCTAAAGGTTCGCCATACATTCCAGGCACAGTAGGCCAGGGACCTTGTGCATGTATGGATAGGAAGGACAACTGTGTAAAGAATGTGGGGAAGAGAGGAGACAAAAAGTAGAGGTTTGGCAAAGATAATTACACAGGGGTGCAAAGCCTGTACCATTTCCCCCTGTTCAAAACACGCCTCGACAAAAGCCTTACAACTACCTGACTGCTTGACTATGATTAATAATGACTTGTTCTGGCCTGTCAACATTTTGTCTGTCTGTCTGCCTGACAGTCTGTGTGTGTGTGTGTGTGTGTGTGTGTGTGTGTGGTTGTTTGTGTGTGTGTGTGTGTGTGTGGTGGTGTATGTCTCTGCCTCTGTGTGTGTGTGTGTGTGTGTGTATGTGCGTGCGTATATGTATGAATCTGTGTGCACGCATGTGTGGGTGTGAATCTGGAATCTTAACGTGTGTGAATGTGCGTGCATGCAGGCACACATGCTTGTGTATGTGTGTGTGTGTGTGAAAGAGAGAGACAGAGACAGACAGACAGACATAGACAGACAGACAGAGACAGACAGACAGACACAGACAGACAGACAGATACACCACACACACATTCACATTCTAATATCACTATTTAGTGGAAGGATGTTAAACTGAAGAACCACACACACACACACACACCACACACACACAACACACACCACACACACACACACACCACACACACACACACACACACACACACACACACACACACACACACACACACACAACATCAGCATTATGCTTTGTGCTTGCAGTAGCAAGCAACACATCCGTGTTAGTGCTCCGCACAGATTGAGCTCAACACACCTGTCATGTATGACCTCTACCGAACAGCCTCCACCCCCCTCCCCTCCCCTCCTCTCTCTCTCTCATCAGGAAAAAGGTCGGATAAAAAAGATATGTGAATGCTTTTCTGTAACCCTTGAAAAACAAAGATTATTCAGCTATCTCTTTCATATCAGATCTACTTTGTATACTACATGTGAAAACAGTTGGTAACTTACCACTGTGAAGTTTGGCTGCTCTAAATAGAATAAGCCGTGTTTATGCACAGTCAAGTCTCTCCCTATCTCAAAGATCAGTGTGTACGCACAAGATCAAGTTTCTTTTCGCAGCCTAGTGGATAAAGGGTTTAGTTAGAGAAGCACAGGACGTTTTCCGCTCAATCCAGTTGTGTAAATGCCACGCCCCCTTTTATAGTGCTATCCTCCGTGAACATAGAAATAACTTTTTCAATGTTCTATTTTCCTCTCTCGATCACAGTTAGAATGCCTACGATCAAGCTGTATTCTTTTTGTGATGGTGTGTTATGCATTCACTTGGGTATGAAGGAAAGAGAGAAAAGGAAACTTGTAAAAACCTAGCCTTTCATATAATCAGGCCATGACCCGCTCAGCGCCCGACTGAGGGGGGTCAAGCTTCAGTGGTTTTTAGGGCAGCCCTGCTGGGTCAGTGTAGTTGATAGTAGCTTCCCTGTAACACGTTTGAGGCCCAGTCTAGTTTTTGCTTCTAACGTAGAGTAGTTTCACAACAACAAACAATATTGATAATATTTTCACTGTTCGTACACACACACACCCACGCACAGCGTTGCACGCAATAATAACCCAACCTTACTCCTATGAAGGGAACAGCTGTTTAAAATCAAACAAAACTGCTATGACAATAGAGAAGGTGCGCGCACATGCACACACAGAGACAAAAAGCAGGTGTACACATGGAAGTTGCAACCCCCAGGAGAACGTAGGGCCTAGAATGCCTCTTACCTTTACACTGCACACAGTCAGGAGCAGCAAGTTTGGCAGCGTTTCAATGATAGAATAGAAGCGCTGTTTTGCCGTCTACTGTGTAGCCAGACCTACTTTCACTCCTGCCAAATTCACACAGACACACCGGTACCAGTCAGTTGCTGAGGCACAACACGTGGGGACCCCCCTCCCCCAACCCCCGACAGCGTGTCAGGGATAGAGGGGAGCATAACCTTAACATTGCACAGTTTTTACAGCAAAAATTCCCCTAAAACCCAACTCTTATTAGGGCCCACAACCTTGTCAAAAACAATACAAACCCTACGCCTTAGCTACACAAAGTTGCATGTACACACCCCCTCTTTCGCGGCCCCCCTGTCTGCCACGGTCCGGTTGTTTGTGGTGTGTGGTTTGGCTGTGCGTTCGGCACACTCGCAGACCCTGATGCCGTGAGAAAGAAACAGAGGGGAGCTACCACAGCAGACAGCAGCACTGCTAGCAAGGGCGAGATAAGGATTGGCAGGTGTTAAAAGGCGTTCATAAATCCCAATGGGCTACAGTCCGTAGAACATTGCTTTAGAAACAGCTCCCTTTTTATTTCGCTCCCTCGGCTTTTAATTTAAAAGCCCAATTGAGATCATAAATAAAACTTATCTAGCCCCCGGGTTGATTGGGCCCATGAATTACATTCGGGAGTGCATCTTTAAATCTAGATCATGGCGATTGTTTTTTCAAGTTGAACGCCCCCAATTTGAAAAAAAACAACAAACAAAACAACGTAGGTTGTGAATTTTTGGTGGTGGGTAAGAAAAGTCACATTTTTATTCCAGAGGTACATTAAAATAAGCAAGGAAAATTTGCTTTTTTTTCCCCATCAGCCATCTATCTAGGAACAAAAAAACTTGACAATTTTTACTAATACATTTTTACCATAACCAAAACAAAAAAACTGACCCCAAAAAAAAAAAACAAGAAAAAAAAACACACACACCAAAAAACCCAAAAAAAACGAAACAAAAAACCAAAAACAACAAATGACGCGCCCCCCCCCCCCCCCCCCCTTTCCCCCAAACCCAAAACAAAAAAGAGCTACACTGCAAACTGTCCACACTACACATGTTTTGTGAAGAGACTAAAAAATAAAAAAAAACAGAAAAAGAAAGAAAAGGAAGAAGAGAGAGGAGAAAGAGAGAGAGAAAGGAAGAGAGAGGAGAAGAGAGAGAGGAGGGGAAACATAGAGACAGAGAAGCAAGAGAAACAAACTTACAAACAAAAAAAAAACCCCCCAGCGCCCCATAACTAAACACCACTTTGCAATTATACAGGTGGTGCTTGGGGGCTTCCCTAATGCCCCACGGGAGGAAATGTAAAAGTGCCATCATTAAATGCTGCACCCTTTTTCTCTGTAAAAAGCCTCTTCCCGGGGGGTGGGATACCGGTGGGAAAAATAAGCGCTCGTGATCTGCGACCCGGGGTTCGAATCCGTTCAAGAGGATTTTTCCCTCTCCATTAACATCAGTGCCGACCCACCCCCCCCAAACATCCTTTTGTTCCCCGAGCTACTTTAAAAGGGTAATTTTGTATGCAACCGCCCCCCCCCCCCCCCCCCCCACCCCCACCCCTACCACCACCACCATGGGGGTGCCCATTCCGACTTGGATGTCTGCTGGGTATGGGGGGTTTCCATAACTCACCAAACCCAAACTAAAATTTTCGGGATTTTTAACGACTAAAATTTGATCCCTGCAATATATATATAATAAAATATATATATTTTAAATATAAAATATATATTATATATATATTTAATGGGAATGAAATTGTAAACTGTTACCTGCACTTTTTTTTTCCTTACTAATTTTGTCAATTATAGATTGGTGAAGTGGGAAATAGCTTTTTTCTAGATCCAAGTGTGGGCCATTTTTTTTCAACTTTTCTGCCTTGCAGCACTCTAAAAGTGTCTACAATGTTCGGGTTGACATTGCATCCACTAAAAACAGACCCTTGGCTGGATACAACTTTAATGATTCTCCTTTGCATCCTTTTGATAGAAAAAATGATCCCAAAAAACATAAGCACAAAATTCTTTTAGCCCTTATTTTCATATACATGAATATGGTGAAACATACAACTACATACATATATAAAAATATAAAAATAAATTTTAAGTTGACCTGTGAAATCGTAAAAAACAACAACAACAAAACACCACCCTTAATTTAACAGACGACGCCAAATTCGAACTCACGACTTTTTTTAAATTTTTGGATGCAATGAACTGTCATACCACGGCCCTTAGCTGGCCTTTCAAATTAAAGGGCACTGTCTTAAATGTGTAGGTTAAAGTTTTACATCACTTTTCAGTTGTCCATTCAAATGTAAAAAAAAACCCCTTTTTTACACACAAAACTTTCTGCTTGTTTTTGTCTTTTTGCATAGTAAAATGTAACCTTTTTCTGAATAACATGTTTAAATCAAGATTGGAAAAAACTACTGCTGAAACAAGGAAAATATCTAAAAACTTTAACCAAAAACAATAAAAACAAAAAACAAAAAGCAACAGAATGTGAGTAATACATAATAATAATAATAATAATAATAATAATAATAATAATAATAATAATAATACATGGGGTTTCTATAGCACCATATCTTACAAAAACAAGTCAAAGCGCAGTACCTAGTGAATAGATCAGTAGGAACAGTCTCACGACTTTTGGACTAAAACTAATGACTTTTAAGCTCTGCACCACATGAAACCAATGAATGAATAAACAAAGGAACGAAGGAAGGAACGAATGAATGAATAGATAAATAGATATAGGCTACATCTAACGAACCAGCATTCTGTTCTTCCCCCCCCCCCCCTGAGAATAATGGAAACAGCAATCATGTGCTTTTTTACATGCAGTCCCCGTGTGTATGCAGTTTTGTAAATTTTGTCATCCGTTCCCACTGGCACACACACAATGGCCTACTCTTCTGAAAAGTGGAACGGGTTTTAACATGTGCGCAAGATGTTCTGCGGGCGTTCGCACACGGGACCTCAGTTTATAGTCTCATCCAAAGGATTTAGGGGGGGGGGAGAGGGGGTGGAGTGGAGTCGGCATGACTCAGAGGAAAGTCTTCTTGAATGAGATTTGAACCCCAGTTAGCAGATCACGAGCGCAATGCCCCTCACTCTAACCACCAAGCTATACCGCCCCTTAACTAAGTAACTAAAAAAATGAATAAATAAATAATAGCACCATGCTCCAAGTCAGTGAAGACATAGATACCGGGGACTGGCTCGGAAAATGAATAAATGAATGAAAGCTTTGCTCCAAGCTAATAATTATGAAATCCAAACATCATTGACTGGCATGAAAAATGAATGAATGAATGAAAGCTTTGCTTCATGCAAATAATTATGAGACTCAAACATCACTGACTGGCTCGGAAAATAAATGAATGAATGAAAGCTTTGCTCCAAGCTAATGATTATGAGACTCAAACATCATTGACTGGCATGAAAAATGAATGAATGAATACTGTCTCGCTGCAAGCCGGTGTAAACAAAGATGGTTTGACAGGTAATTCTTTGTTGTTGTTCCTGGGCTAGAGCACCCAGGTTTACCAGTCATTGTGAGATTTCACTAATGCAACCGTTTTTACCTGCCATGACAGTGGCCTCATTCCTTCTTACTGGGAGGTCTGCTGGGTACCGAACAGGGGATCTGTAACGTGCAATGTTGATCTTCTGCATCCCTATACTGGCAGTGCACTTGAAGTTGACCCTGAGATCATAAAACCCCTACCCTTATCTCACCAGACGCCGCCTAGATTCGAACCCACGACTTCATGGACCCATGGGATTGAAGTTGAACAGTAGAACGGCCTCTTAAAGGACACACTTCCATGACCTTCTGTCAATGCATGAATCAGCTGTAGGTATTTTGTGTTGATTGTTCAGGATGTTTATCAGCTCTAGGCCTGCTGTTGCTCTGATCATGTATTGTGGTGTGCAACTGGGAAATCCCTGTTTCTTGGAAAACAATACTTAAAACCGATTGATCAGACATACAAACACGGCAGTGATGATTAATCATTGGCTTTCTTAACAAAAAATTTCCATCTAAACCGGACCTTTAAGAAAGAATGGAGAATAAAGCGTAAGTGAACGAAAGGGAAAGGA
>CM054139.1:64870226-64897185 GCA_028751875.1 Rapana venosa | reverse complement strand
AGAACAACTACAAACGATCTGTCCCCCCCCCCCCCCCCCCCTTCCCCAATCAGATGATGATCATGCTTCTGAAACACACAGGAAACAACGAATTGACCTAAGTGTTCCCTCGACTGGTATGAACTGATGGCAGTTGAGTACTATAGAGACCATCTGTGACGCTTTGCCTTCATGTCGTTTTGCATGTTAAAAGTGTTCAGGCCTGTTTGTCTCATGTGAAACAAACTTGTTCATTTGTATTTCAAGAGTTATTCTCATGTTTAGCTCAAAGACATGAAGAGCTGAGCAAAAACCTGTTCACACAATCATACTGAAAGTTTGTATCACCCAATCTTTTTCATTTTAGATTAAAATTAAGACTGGCCAGCCCACACATTTGCGACAATACTACTTCTACTAGGCACAAGCAAGACACCCAAGCCTCAGCCATGGTTACTCCAGAGGAGTTCTTTCATGCCTGCACTTTCCGCTCATGGACAGAGGTGTCCCAGCTGCTGCAGGCAGGAGCCCAGATCCACTGGACCTGTTCCAAGGGTCTCTCTGCCCTGCACTACGCCTCTGTTGGCAACCAGCTTACCACCGCATACAATCTTTTGAAGAACACCCCGCACAGAAACAGAATGGACATCAACAGCATCTGCCACGAAGGTGAGACTGCTCTCCATGTAGCCTGCAGTATTTCTGGTGACGAAAAGATGGTGAAGTTGTTACTCGATTTGGGGCTGACGTTAATGCCGTCAACTCCCAAATGGAAACTCCACTGTATATGGCTTGTAGTAGGGGATTTTTGCGTGTTGTTCAAAGACTTTTATTCCACCCAGATGTAAACGTTCACGTTGCAGATGATAGAGAATTCTCCCCGTTTGATATGGTGTGCTACTGCAACCATACAGCAATAGCCAGGGCTTTCTTAAAGCACAGACCAGAGGTCCTTTTTCAGAAAGAAGAAAATAAAATCTTCCATCCCCTACATGTGGTCTGTGCACAAGGAAATGTGGACATTTTGAAGCTGATTCTCCAAACAGGAGTTGACGTGAACCTACTAGACCAATTTCTCAGTACTCCTTTACATCACGCCTGCCTTCCCCACCCTGTTCCAGATAACAACCCATGGGGGGCTTCACGCACTGCTGCTGCCAGTGAGGACAGTGTCAGAACACTGATAGCTGCTGGTGCTGATGTGCGTCATAGTAACAGTAAAGGCCAGACCCCGCTTCACTGCGCTATTATAGCAGGCAACCTGACTATTGTGCAGCTGCTGATAAAGGCCGGAGCTGATGTCAACGCCTTGGACATTTATGGAAATCCTCCTCTGACTTTTCTGGATCAGTGTAAAGAAAGTTTCCTGACTCTCTTCCAGACACTGCTGGAACATGGGGTGGAACTGTCCTCTGTCAGTGCAGTGTCAGTTTCTGGTGTCGCACTGCTAAAGATGGCGTCGTTATTGCGATGCTGGTGCATGTTTTCAGTGAGAGCCTGAGGTCAAGGGGGCTGTGTGGTGTGCTGAACGCCTGTATGGCAGGGAAGCTGTGCAGTGCTGTTTCACCCCTGTGTTCAAGGATGTGGCGCCCAGGGAAGGAATGACAGTTTTCTTTTAAGACTGAATCATGTCTGTAGTCACTGTTTGGAGATTGCATCATTTTTGTAGTGACCATTTAGAGATTAGATTATGTCTGTAGTGAGCAGCAGAAGAATAATTCATGTCTGTAGTGATAATTTTTGGAGAGATCATCATCTCTCAGGAGATGACCATTGGACAATACATCATGTTTATAGTGACAATTTGGAGATGACGTCATCTCTGTAGTGACAATTTGGAGATGATATCATTTCTGGGAAGACCAAGTTTCTTTCAGTTTGAACATTTTTGCCTAGACTTCCCTTTTAGTGATTATTATGATACTCTTTCTTATGTACACGCAAACACACCCACGCACGCACATGCACATAAGATGGTGTGTAAAATGTGATCTCCATGTGAACAGATAAGGTTCAAATCAAAAGCAACTTGCAGAAAATTCAAAGACCACAACATTTTTCAATCTTAACAATCTACTTTGGTCTATGTGGTAATATCGGCTACACATTAAAAAAAAAAAAGAAATTAAACGTGAATATATACAATATATCTAAATATGTACATAATTGTTCAAATCCATGCTTTTTTCAAATTCTGAATATAATCGTAAACCTTCTATCTTCTTAAAAAGGCTTGTTTCAATTCTTAAGATAACTTTTAGATTTTTGTTATAATTATGATGCACAAAGAAGTTGGCGTCTCTCTCAAAACCATTACAAACTAATAATTTGAATTCTTTGATATTCTGGTAAACCGAATTCTTGTAATAAAGCAGTTTTCTTTTTATTTTGTTGAGATGCACCTGTATTCTTTTCTTCCTTCAAAAGTAACATCAAACTAGGCTGGCTGCTGCTAAACAATGCATACTTCTGAAAAATGTATTTTCTAATATTAAATTTGTTTTTACTTTTTTTCTCTTTAAAAAAAAGTGAAATACGAATTATTTTATTGTTCTCATCTTTCGGACTTCTCTTGGTAGTTTCCATCAATATTACACTGCAGTGTCACAACTGTAACAACGAGAAGAGTTTTAGTAATGAACATAAATTCTATATATTATTATTATTATTATTATTATTATTATAAATCCTGTGCTTAACATTTATGCAGAGGTTTTAGAGGTACAATATTATACTGTGTAATGTCTATTTCAGCGAAGCATCTCAATATGTGGTTTGGAAATTATTTAATTTAAAGTGAAAACTGTCAGCTGTTTCACTGTAAACAAGGACACACACATACGCGCGCGCGCGCGCGCGCGCACGCACACACACACACACACACACACATACACACACACTTACACACGGACACAATATCTCAGAATAGCTCACACACACACACACACACACACACACACACACACACACACACACACACACACACACAACACACACACCTACACACACCAGATATCAGAATATTGATTATTGATTGTGACTTCCTGAAAAATTTCACATTTACTTGCACTCCAAAAGAAAAACAGGAATCAAATCATGTCCTGTATACAATGACAAAACTTATAGAGCTTGTTGGACTTTTTAAAAAATAGATAAACTTGTAAAAAAAACCAACAACACCACACAGCTTCTCGATTGGTGGCAGAATATGGAAATAAAAGCTATTTTAAACAGAGGAATTGCACTGAGTTTTGTGAAAAGTGTGTGTGGGCGACTGGCTACAACAAACGGGTGTGGCTCTATTCTGTGAAATTCTTCTTTTTCTCGCCTTTTTTTTTTTTTTTTTTACACTGTCAGATGTCTTTGGGAAGAATAATGGCATGTTCTTTCCAGCTCCTCTCATGGGCCGTACAGCTTGGTCCGTAGTTTTCTATGAGCTGAAACAAATTCTTTATGATTGCTTCCTGATATATTTTCTGGCTGCACACAAAATAAAAGATTCAGAGGAAAGAAAGAAAATTCGCAAGTTAAGCTGTGAACATTGAAACTCAAGGTAAAAGAACGATGGATTTACAATACCTAAAGTTCCCTTTATACTTATATACAACCTGACTGTCTTTCACTGTTAGGATGACTTGCTGGATGCAATGTGCTTCAATATGTAATTTGATAAGTATTATGTGCAGGTGTGCCTTCAGCACCTTGGCTTTTTCAAGGTTCTTGATCAAACCATTGACACTGGGGGCAACAGCAAAGTGAGCGGCTGCATGATCAGTGGCTTTCCCACTCATGGAATTCCACTTTACAGCTAGTCTTTGGTGATCGACTATGACTCTCTGACAGAAGGCTTGACTAGCACAATCCTTGCGTGCTGCATCCCTGGGGGCTGGTTGACCTTTGGAGAATATCTCCAACGCTGACTGTCCTTATGACCACTTGGCTGAGAGAGTAGGGGTGTGCTGTTGGCAAGGCACCTCCACTATAATGAAGTTTCTTCCCACTTTCCGAAACAGCAGTTACTTCCTCTGCTATTTTTGGAGGTCATCTTCGAACATGACGGACAAACATTTATATATTCAGGTAATTTTGGCAAAGGACAAAAGCTGTGCTGTAGAAGTGTGCTTGTATGAACCTTTTCAAGTACTTCACCACATAGGCAGTCATACTCCGACTTCAGAGAATGTTTTTTTCTCTTTTGAAGGAAATGTAGGTTGTTTTGCAGTTAGCTTTTTAAGGGTGGGGACAATTTCAACCGATCATTTTACTACATAGCATTTTAACATAGTCCTCGGAACTTAGCTTACAGCAATAGGTTAAAGGGCACAACTTTTGTCCTTTGCCATATATATATATATATATATATATATTATATTTCTGGCTCAAAGAACATACTTCTATATATATATATATATATATATATATATATATATATTATATATATATATATATATATAGAAGTATGTTCTTTCGAGCCAGAAGGCCCATAGAGCCGGAGCTTATCCCGGTTTCTGTACCGTTAAGCGAACTGATGGTTTTTCACCACCCCTGTGACAGGACGCTAGTCTGTCGCCAGATACTTCCCCAGCAGAGCTGGTACCCACTTGTACACCTGGGTGGAGTGAGGAAAATAGGAGTAAAGTGTCTTTCCCAAGGACACAACACCGAGCCGAGCGGGGATCGAACCCGCGACCTCTGGATCACGAGTTGACCGCCTAAACCACTCGACCACGGTGCCTCCCCATATATATATATTGCTGTAAGCTAAGTTCCGAGGACTATGTTAAAATGCTATGTAGTAAAATGATCGGTTGAAATTGTCCCCACCCTTAAAAAGCTTATTGCAAAACAACCTACATTTCCTTGAAAGGAGAAAAAAACATTCTCTGAAGTCGGAGTATGACTGCCTATGTGGTGAAGTACTTGAAAAGATCCATTCAAGCACACTTCTCCTCCAGTGTGTACCTTTACTAACCTCACAGTGATACATGTCTGAGTACATCATTAATTTGGGCGACCCCCAGGGTGTAAAAGAAGGAAAAGCACAACAACAACAACAACAGCAACGACGATGACAACAACAACAGCAGCAGCAACAACAACAACAACAACAGCAACAGCAGCAGCAGCAACAACAACAACAACAACCACAACAACAATAGCAACAACTACAACAACGGCAACAAGAAATAAAGTGAATCATGGCTTTGGTTAACAACTCTTCATAACTTTTCTTTTCTTTTCTTGTCTGCATGTGTATCTGTTCCGTTAAATCAGACTGGATTTTTTTTTCTACAGGCACACGGGGCCGCGCTTTATCGTCTCATCCAAAAGACTAGCACCCAGACCACAATTCACTATCTAGTGGATGGCGGAGGGGGGAGGGGGGGGGGGGGGGGGGGGGGAGGGAGGGGATCGAACCACCAGGCACTTCGAATCCAGAATTTCAGTTACTAGGCAGGTGGATTACCTGTAGACCATCGATTTTTAAAAAAATATTCTTTTATTTCAAGGGTACTAGAATAAGCTCTCAAGTGATTTTTTACACCCAGTCCCCGTGTGTATGCAGTTTTGGAAAAGTTGTCATCCGTTCCCACCGGCACACCATGTGTCTTAAGCAAGGCGAAATGCCTGGTGGAGTTAAAGTGTTCTGCAGGTCACACCACAGAGTGAGCACATGTTGGGTGTGCTGGAGTCATCCCAGGAAAAGAAAAGAAGGGGAAAAAATGATGGGTGGCGCTGCTCTTGTGGCGACGCGCTCTCCCCGGGGGAGAGCAGCCCGAATTTCACGCGGAGAAATCTACCGTTACTTAAAAGTGGTTTAAAATACAATATAATACAATACCTGTCACAAGTCATAGCTGGCCTAGTCTTGTAAGAAACATAGATATCAGATCAAATCAAATCAAATTTCTTTTATTTCAAGGATAACGAATAAGCACCCATGTGCTTTCTTTAAAAAAATTTTTTACATCCAATCCCCTGGATGGAATTTTCATGCATGCTGAAAATGGAGTGCATGCATGCCTTTGCACACAGGACCTCAGTAGTGTCATCCTATAGATTTCAAGGAGGGTGTGATCAAAACCAATGCTAACTCCAAGGTGGTCTTTCAGATGGGACAATGGATCAAGGTCCCGTGCTTAACATCAGTTAGTGCACGTAAAGATTATTAGTGGGGACGGGATAGCTCAGTGGTCGGAGCACTCGCTTTTACCCCCAGCCAACGCATAGAAGCTTCGAGCATGGTTACCAAGTGGATGGATGACCGTTTGCGCATCTTGGCTTCAGTGCATCCCCCATTTCATCCAGCTGTAAATGGGTACCTGCCCTCTTTAGGGGCAGAGAAGGTAAAGCACGAGGGAGAGGAGATGGGCACTGCCCTCAACATGCTGGCCCCTAGAGAAGCTGAGGTCTCTGATGCCTCGCTCCCCTACGACCACATAGGTTATTAAGTTCTTCGGATGAGACTATAAACCGAGGCCCCGTGTGCGAACGCCTGCAGAACATCTTGCGCACACGTTAAATCCTGTTCCGCTGTTCGAAAGAGTAGGCCATTGTGTGCCGGTGGGAACAGATGACAAAATTTAAAAAACACCGCATACACACGCATAATTTTTTATTTTAAGCGCTTTGATTTGTTGCTTTGCAAGATTCAGCGCTATATAAATTCCATACGTTATTATTAATTATTATTATTATTATGAGACACCTTTACCTTTTACAAGATTCTTACCCACGGCAACAAGACAGGTAAGATAGCCTATCCCTGGCAGGGCTCCTTATGGAAAAAAATTCTGATAGAAGAGCAAAAACAGATACAGAGAGGGAAATAACATTAAAGAAAAAGGAACAACAAAAAAGTGGCGCAGCACTTGTGGCGACTTGCTCTCCCACGGGAAAACAACCCTCAGTTCACGAAGAGAAAGAACTCGGCAGAGGCTGGAGCACGATTCAAATTAAAGGGATACAACTCACATCTAGCTACCTACGACAGATCTTGTGTATGTACGATGTATGCCGGGTGTGTGCATGTTTCTGTGGCTGACCGAACACTGACATAAGCCACGAGATCGTTAACGTGTATATTTGATGTTGGGCATGTGTATAGACACAAAGATGTTAAAGCACTGGCAGGTCTTCACTTGAAATTGACCTGGGAGATAGTAAAATATTCCACCCTTGATTCACTACACGCCACCGAGAATCGAACCCACGACTTCATGAACCCAAGGGACTGAGGTCGAACAGTCTTAACCACTCGGCTATGGCGTGTGTCGACCTCTCATTCCAACCAGGGTATCAGTCTAGTCCTGTGATTATCAATCATTGCTTTGCTTTAGTGTATTGAAGCCTCCTTGCTTTTTGTCTGCACATCCACAAACTGGAGTTTTATTCAGTCATTCATTTTGTTGTTCCAATGTAGCTGGAATGATTCAAAAGTGATCAGATACATCATTGTCCCAAATCAATCCCAACGCCGTTTTGATGTACCAAGAAATGGGTTGCTTCCCTTGCATTGTAAAATACGCGCTCTTCCTATGTCAGGGTATTAGTATAGTGAGTTGTGCAGTGCATTGTGTTCCCTTTTACCGCTGTTCATTTTCAGATTGAATAAAATACTTATGAGTGTATCTGTTCTTACAACCACATATATCTGTCTCTTAAAAACAGAATAATCAGCTTCTTCCTCAGCTGTTTTGGTAGTTACTGGAACACTGCTGGAAAAAACTTCATGCTGTTGTGTCTTGGCAAGTTGCATCTAGCAGAGCCTTTCCTTCTGTAGATTGCAAATTGCATGCTAAGTATGTTTATGTCATCCACACTACCAGGCCTGGCTACACTGCTATGAGAAATGGGAACCGATTTTAAATGTGTGTGTGTGTGCGTGTTTGCATGCACAAGATGTCATACCCCAGATCACATTAAAGAGTAAAAAATGTGTTAAAGTCTACTAAAAGATGATGGAATTTTAAGTGTGTGAAAAGACCTTCCATAAACTTAAGTCCCGATTGCAACCACTTGAAAAATGTGTGATGAACTTCAGCATACATTTGCAATGAGGATGTTGGTTTATGGTTTCATCTGAAGGATTGTCAAAGAGGGGAGTTAGGTACCCCTAACCTCAACCTGAGGGTTAACGTGCTATTATATTTTGTCATTGTATACACTTAAGCCACAATGACATAAGTGCTGGTTCATCTTCCACATCCCAGAGAGAGAAATGTTCTTATGTTATAAAATGTAACCCCCCACCCCCTCTGAGGTTCACCAATGGTAAGATTTTGTGTATGCAACTGTGTTTTTGTCTACCATGAAGGTAGCCACATTCCAACTTCAGGGATGTATGCTGGTTATGTTTGCATTTCAATAACCCTCCTAATGCTGACATGAATTACAGGATCTTTTAACATGCATATATGATCTTCTGCACGTGTATATGCATGAAGGGAATTAAGGCACTGGCAGCCCTGCACTTACAAGTTGACCTGGGAGATTAGAAGTTCACCACCAAGATTGGAACCCACTATTTCATGGACCTATGGGATTGAAGTCGAATGGTCTTAACTACTCAGCTATATTCTTTGAATGGTCTTAACTACTCAGCTATATTCTTTGTCAGTCATTCTATAAACTTAGCCACATGATACCGCCTCATCATCAAGTCACTAAAAGATATTCATGTATGTTTGGGATTTTGTTGTGCTATGAAAAAGAGAGGGCCTCCCTGTTATTGTCAGAATCATCCTGATTTCAGACTACATGACAGGGATGAGTGCGTTTTCTTTCATGATATACCTGGTATCAACCAGACTTGAGAGATGCAGACACTCACTTGACAGCACTGATCAGGTCATTTGGGCACCTGCTACATGCAACCTCCTCCACTGTGTGGCCTCAAGTCTACTCACAAAGTCCATAGCACTTACAACATTGGGTAGAGGGTGGCTGGAGTGGTCCCAAAACTTCTACATCTCACCACTGACAAGGCACAAACTCAAGCCCAGAGCTCAAAAACCCACTGTGCCAAAGTACTGCTGAGATTCTTAGTCTTCAAAATACCAGTTTTGTTTTGGTTAGATTTTCTCTCTTCTCCAGTTCCATCCTATTCTTTGTGTGTGAGTGTGGGTCCAACAGCATTGAAATGTTGAGGAAACTAAGTCTGAAACATATATCATGAAGACAATTGGTACAAGTGATGTGCATGATGCTTGCAGATTGACTTGACCTGACCCCCAACTGTACACAATACAGGGAAGAATCCAAGCAGATACAGAACAGAAACAAAGGTCACTTTTGTCCAATTTTAATGGATGATAAAACATAACCAGAACATCCACCATAAAAGACATATCAGTTTTAAAACAAAATAGCAACTGCCCTACAACCTCTGCATTCATTATCATCAACTATTCTGCAAACCAACAACTTTTCACTGGAAAGGTTAAATGATTTTTTCTTCAGAAAAATGAACAAAAAGAAAAACAAACCAAAAAAAACCCCTTGGTTTCCTTATCTTGATTAATTAAAATGAAAAAAAAAAATCATGACAAAAGCCCACTTCCAAACTAACTTGACCAATTTCATGTAAGTAGTGTACCTGTCTTCACAGGTTCACTCTTAACCCACTTGATCGGGGAAAAAATCCCCCCCCCCCCCCCCAACACAATATAAAAAACGAAAACAAGAATAATGCCATAAATGCTGATTGTGTTTACTTTTTCTTTTTAAATGGGGCAATAATTTCCAATACAAATACTTAACTATGAGGATTTTTGTGAACAGTGGATTACTGCCCCTTTCTTACAGATCATGTCTGCCAATGAAAATACAATTAATTACATAATATACACATATACAAACAATAGCCTGTCAACACTTCATTTTCACTTAATGTTCACTGCATCAGAAAACTCAACTGCAGCAATGCATGCATTCCATACTGAACCAACATGGCATTGGTTTGACAAATGAAATCAACTCAATCATTTTGACATCAAAATCATTCAACAATTTATATAATGGACAGTGCAACGACTGTAGGAACTTTCTTTGAAATAAAATTAACAAGAGTGCACTCAATATTTTGACCACTATCAAATTCTATCAATGACAGCCAGTACTGTCAAAAAATGCAGAGAAGGGTAGACTGAAAATCTGCAGTTTTGAACAAATTACAAACTAGATGTTGAAAATATTCTTTCATGTTTAATCAGAATCTACAAAAAGAAGTGCCCTTTAGACATTTTTAGATTATCCACACCACCAAATTTTATATTCTATCAACAACAGCTTAAAGTGGTAAAGGGAAAAGTGTCCCATAACCTATGCAGTTGTTGGGAAGCGAGGTGTCCAGAGACCTCTGCTTCTCTCAGGGCCAGCATATTGAGGGCGGCGCCCATCTCCTCTCCCTCAGAGTTTTACCTTCCCTGACCCTTACAAGACCAGGTACCCTTTTACAGCTGGGTAAACTGAGGGATTGTACTGAAACCAAGGCATGCAAACGGTCACCCATCCAACTGGTAAACCATGCTCAATGCTGCTTAACCCTAGAGTGGGGAAAATAAGTGCTCTGACCACTGAGCTATCCCGTCCCCTCAACATAACAGGAAGTTCTGTCAAAAATATAGAAGTGTAGACTGAAAATTTGCAGTTTTGAACAAATTACAATCTAGATACTTAAAAATTGTTTTTTGTGTTCAAACAGAATCTACTAAAAAAAAAAAAACACCCAACAAAACCCTTTACAGCTAAAACAACATTTTCAGATGATCTGCACCATCAAATTTTCTTGATCATTAACATATTGACAAAGTATAAAACCAGTCTCTCCCATGACCATCTCGAAACATTCCAAAAAACAAATGGACAATGGAGAAGACAGTGAGTATGGAATAAAACAAAGGAGGACAAGAAACAAGCAGAAAAATGGAGTATCATGGGAAGGAGTATGGAGAAAATCAACAGGAAGTTTGACAAATGTTACTAGGGAAGAAAACAAATTTCACTGAAACATTTTCCGTTAAGACGAACTGGATTAATAAACTCATAATCAGAGAGAACACAGAACGTAAATGGTGTCAATTTTGCTTTGATTAAAACAAGACCCAAAATAAATACCTTTTATGGAGATTTTCCCGAGTCGACTGAATTAAAAACAACAACACCCATAACATATGAAAAAAAATAAAGAACCCCCAGTGTGTGTACCATGATAAGCACTGGTTCTCTCAATAAAAGACATTCACTTTTATCTGCAAGTTTGATTAGGGGAGGCTGTTCACTTTGACAGGAGGTAGCCTCCCCTTTGACAGGAGGAAGAACAATCTGAATGTCTGAGTGAATGTGCAGGCATGGAATGCACTGTAGTTGAAAGCTTATTTTGCATATACTTAATCCCTCTCTTTTGTTCCGTTTTTAAAATGGCTGGGGCAGCTGATACAATTCAGATGTAAAAGCCGCTTCCAAAACTTCATTAAGAAATAAAACAAAAAAAGTAAAAAAAATAAGAACACCTCAATGTTTGGATGCTTAGGTTATATTCCCTATGAAAATTTTTTATGTATAAAAGTCATGACAATTAACACAGACAAATCTGCTAGCTCAAGCATCATCTCGAGGTACCCGTTGTAGCTTGACTGACTGAAAATCAGTGGTGTGCATAAATTACTTTTAAACAACTCAAATGGTAGTGGTGTGGCTTGTTTGTAAAACAAATTTATTCATCCCCACGTTACCCATGAATCAAACAATCATCTTTTTCTTTATAGTTAGTAACTTTTGCAAAACAATGTCATTTGGTTAAGTTCATGCACACAGTTTCTGACACTGCACTGAAACAGTTAAAAAAACCTGCGTGTATAATTTGAAGTTTGGTTGATGCTTTGTGGATTGCCCCACACGGCAAGAACACGAAGAACCATACTCTCACAGACGGTATTTACACGGCAGACAATCCAGATTAACAGATTTGCTTTTCTGTAAGCTTAAATGAACACAAAAAATATGATTACAAAACATACTGATACCAGTATACTGTACATTTAAATAACATATACACTATGAACCAGTGTCAACCCTTCTCAGACTGAAGTCTACCCTGGCGGGCAGATATGAAACTAAGGCAAAGTAGGCCGTGGTGAGGCGCAGCTGCACACAGTTAACACAAGCAGGCACTCTTACCCAGGCAGTCTCACTTATACACCTTTAAAGAGCGTAAAAAGAATATTGAAAGGTAATTCAACTGTCCTTCACAGGATCAATGCTAAGCCAATCAAGAGAGCTTTAGCTGATCCTGCTGACTAGCATGACCCTGACCAGGGTCCGACGGCCCAGTCCTGCACGCCGGGGAACTGTCTTCAGCAGTCCTGGTCCTTCTGGTAGCTTCTCAATCCAGGGCTGATGACACCACTGTAGTCCAGTGACAATATTTTTTTAAATAAATAAACATTCTGCAACAGAACCAAACCAGACTTCTGAACGCACTTAATTCTTTTTTCAAAAGAAGCATATAAAAAAAACAACAACTTTCAAACTCTTCACAAAATAAGCACTGGGATAGATTGATCTGTGATGACAAATGCTTGTGGTTAACATTCTTTTTTTCTGTTCCTTGCTTGACATGCTTCATTTTAAGAGTATAATTGTTGGTCAGACCAATAACAACAAAATTATAATGATATCTGAGCAGATACTGCAGAGCGATACAACTTCAAAAGCCAACCTTCACAAACTGCCCCCACACCAAACTTATTTCGCAACATCATAGTTGCTGACAGGAAAAACTGGAACTCTGATCTAAAAAAACAACAACAAAAAACCCCTAACCTTTTCTGCAAATTCACATAGTAGATTTGTGGGCCTTTTTCCGTTTTCGTGTTGGGCCTTTTTCTTTGTTTCTAACTAAATCCCAGAGAATGTCTACTTATAACAAACATAACTGTTCATGCCAGATTTTATAGTCAGGTCTTTATCAGATTATATACAGATTGTATTTACCAGAAATACATTCTAGTTACTTTTTAAAATACTGCTCTTTTCCTTCTCAAATTTTAGAAGAACATTTTTTTTTACTAGCTACAGCAAAAAGGTAGACAGTGGATAAAAAAAAAAATCCTGAAAATGTTTTACAAAAGGCAAACAATTTCAGCAGTCTGAACTAGAATAAAGTGAAGACACACAGTAAGTGAACGACCTTAAACCAAGCATATAAAAACGCCTAAAAGTAGATAATTATAACCAACAGCCTCCTGTAGTTTTCAACATTCAGCATCTCTCATGGATGGGCAAGCTAGGCAAGTTCTGAAGTAAAATATCCCCATTCAACAAACTAACATGATTTATGGCAAAACTGGCATTCATTCAGACACTAATAATTCACGGAATATACAAAAGTTTGTTCATAACAATAAAATAATCAGCCATTTTCTAGTCCTACTTACACGGCTGCACCAAGGAAAAAAGTGCAGGCATGGGTCAGGAGTAACGTCGGCAGATTCTCCAGTCGGAAAATTCCAGATTTTGTCATTGCTGACTTCGCTGTTATCCGCCGAGGTTTCACTCCAGGGTGCCGAAATCTCTCACTCCAGCCACTGCAAAGGAACAATGGTGATTTTAAAACATGACAGATGTAGTGAAGTACGAAGTAGTATGCTAGGTTCTGTTGTGCTTTATGTATAATTCATGAGTGAAGTTGTGCATAAGACACAGGAAACCGTTTCTGTTTATCCACCATACACTTCCTTAATCACACAAACCTCCTACTTTGATCATCCCTCCTCAAAGATTTTTTTAAAAAGCCACTTGAAACACCAACAAAACAAAAAATAAAAAATAAATTTTTTAAAAGGCCAGACAGTTGCACGAAAAATATTAAGCTAGAAAAACACATAATCAACTTTCTGTTTGTATCCAACATGTCACTTAAATATAAAAAAAAGAAAGAAAAAAAAACCCCAAAAAAACCCCGAAAAGAATGTAGAGGTGGCTTTAAGTTAATTTTATTCACTGAACTGCACTGACAAAATCTAATATATACATGTGACCATGACATCTTAGTGGATGGCAGATGCATTATCTGTGTGGCAGCCCATAAAGCCATACTGACCCCGATTGTTGAATTTCAGGTCCACTCGACCAGTCCCATATCCAGTCTGAACTTGTAGTATCCTGAAAGCACACAAACAGGTTGTGGGGGAAAAATCTTCCAGATTGTTCAAACAACAAGTCTGTGACGGCAGTGTTGTGTCTTGAAAGAGTCCAACTTGCATTTACGCCAATCATTATATGTAAAAAACCAACCAAAACCAAAACCAGCCACAAAACCCTAACTAAGTAAACCCAACCAAGCACAACGGCAGCACCGTTTCATTGACAACACAGATAAAAATTTGCACTCAGAACAAGTCAGTCCTCTGAATAGCCAAGAAGAATAGTAATACAGTAATAAAGCTACACTGTAACACTCCTCTGGCACTGGACCTTGTTTTCTTTTCATCATATTTTTTCTATTGTTTTTCTTTTTTTATACTCATTCCTGTACAACTACAAACATTGTAATTATAAAAAATAATTCATAAGTATATCACTGAAACGACAAAATGAACAGTCACAAAGACAGTAACATTAACAGTGAAAATCTAGTTCAATTTTGTTTGTTTCATAACTTTAATTTTATTTAAAAGCATATAAGTGCTGTGAGTTCATTAGTTTAAAATCATAAAATCAGCAATGACAGAAAATCCATTAGTTTAAAATCATAAAATCAGCAATGACGGAAAATCCATTCTAAAATCAAAAAGAATCAAATACTGTAACATTATAAGCAATTAGTTTTTCCTACTATGTTAAGAAGTACACAGAAAGCAAAAACATTTTTTTAAATTCTTCATCGCTGGATCTGTTAGCATGATGTTTCTAACATCCATAATTTTGGTTATGTTCTGAACATATGTGCACATCTTTGTATCCAGATGTGGGGTTTTGGGGGTTTTAACCCTAGTAGCGCTAAATAGACAGCAACAAGCCTCACTTCTATTGGCTGAATTAACATTGGCTAGCATTGTTTTGGAGCAGGGTGGGCTCAAACAACCCTTGATATTGATATATAAAACTGAATTAAATGTGTTAAGCTATAAATCACTGGAAAGAAGAGATAATATGCTTTTAAATGAGTATAATTTTATAATAGTGTGTAGTGTTTATGATTATGTAAAAAAAATCAAAAAAAAAAAATCGTGTGCGCACTACCGATCACTGTTCCACCGTCAGGGCCCCGGATCGATTTTAACACAATAAGCAAAGTTCTTGTGGTGCATAAATGTCATGATTAGGTAAACACTATTTCTTGACATTAGTTTTCAAAAAATAAGGAGTTTGTATCGCTTTATTGGTCACCAAATACTCAGAAAAGTTCAGGGACAGGATCGACGCCATCGCGACCGTCATGGCGGAATGTGCGAAGTGGTGGCTTTCTATGACAAAAATACAAAGATTGCTTGATTTCATGTGATGCAAAGTACTCAGCAGCATAGCGATTTGACTCAACAACAGTTATTTCGAAGCCTCGTTGCGTCAAAATAAAGTAAAACAATCTGTGACGTCGAAATCGCCGAGTAGCGAAGAAGTCCATCCAGCAAAACTAGCACCGCTCGATTCAGTCCGATCGCGATCGATTTTTACCAAGTTTTTCAAAAATATTCCACAATCCTTACCTCATCGTCTCTCTCATTGTTTATTTCAACCAAATCCAGCCTCTAAAAGTCCTCCTCGCTGTCAATTTTGTAAAAAAGTTAAAAAAATGCTTGAAGAAATTCTAGTGCAAACGCTGGCCGCCATTTTTGTTGAAGACGATCTCGGCTGGTCCGAAAAAAAATTAAAATACACTCTTAACCAATCAGATTCTTCGTTGCTTGTGTGTGTCAAACGACCTTCACCCCTTTTTGCGGGCCTACAACGGCCTTAACATTCATTGGCTGACCTTTGAAAGTGAAAGTAAGCTTTCAACTATGATCACCCACGTCATCCCGGAATATTCCGGGATCCGCCACACAGCCTAGACCCGCCTTTACCGGAATATTCCGGGAACCGCGCCACTAGGGTTAAATAAATTGAGTTTTTTATGCAACCCTCTACAATCAAAAAAAAAGAAAGAGAAAAAAACATAACTCATAAATTAAATAAACAGAAAAAGTGGAAAACCTCCCCCAAAAAAAGCATGACCAAATCACGAACACAGACTGATGTTGAGAATATCATTCAAACTGTGACCCCTCTAGAAAACACAGCACACTTTAGCCCAATGATTACCTGTGCTTACCATCCGGCATAAATCTACCAAATTACAGAGAGATGCCCAGTAAAGCAACATAAAACTTTCAAACTCTGCTTAAAAAAACATCTTAGTTCAAAAGTAAGCTGCAGAGACATGGGAGGTCAATACCTCCCACCTCTTACCGTTTTGGTTTTTCCTTCCTCGCTTCCCCAGTCTGTGTTGGTGGGACTTGGGGGACTTTTGGGGCTGCAACAGAAATGTCAGACCAGAATTACAACCGCAGCAACTAACTGTTGCTAGTTTCAAACCCGAGCTACTGGGAAAGAGCAGAGCTTCAATTTTTATTTTATTTTAAAGAGATGGAAGAAACATGGTTGAGGGGACACCAACGATTAAAATAGTTAATGATAAAACTAACCAAAGGACTGACAAAATGGTGTGGTTGGCTGTCAAGAGATTGGGATTACGCATGACTATCCATCATCAAGGGAAAGAATCAAAGATGCTTTTGTGCAAAATCTTCACAGAAAAGGAGGCCTGACTCTCAAATTACTGATCACTTCTTTTGCAAACTTGCTGTACATTGCTTATTCCAATATCACTATGTCTAAATGAGCAATCTCTAAAAATGTAATTCATCGTTTTTAAAAATGAAAAAAAATGCTCTAAATCTTGATGAAACAGAGATTATGTGTGAAATAGTTGAGAAACAGAGAGAGAGAGAGAGAGAGAGAGAGAGAGAGAGAGAGAGAGAGAGAGTGAGTGGAAGGGAGAGAGTGAATTATCTAAAATCTTCAATTTCCCAAATATTTACATATAACAGAATTGTGAAATGGAGAGAGACCCAATTTTGGTTGTTGATTAACAGGAAGGGGGAGGGGGGGGGGGAGTGATTATTGACTCAATTGTGTTTATTATGCATTGGAAGGCTGAATTCCATGGCACATAGCTGTAAGCACACTTAAAATCACAGATGGAGTAGGAAATGGGGAGTGCTGCAGAGGGGGAAACCAGTTGGCTGTGAAGACAAAAATAAGAGGGCAAAGGTAAAGTTCACCATTGCCCATTTATAGACCCCCCTACCCCCCCCTCCTTCATCTCCCAAATGTAGACATGCTAACCAATCTATCAGGCTATGGTAACCTTTAGCCATCTCCTCTAGTATGCCGCCTAAACAGCTGCGGTCAATTTGTCAGCTGATGCAAGGGACAAGCTGTTTGGGTAATAATACTGCTTTTCTGATTCCCCCTTCTGAACTTCTTAACATGGCTGAAATCAACTTGTAATAGAAACCTGTTGAAGCTGGCAAGGGTATCCAGAGTACCGTTTGACAATGAATTGGCCAATGCACAAAGCAAGGCATTCTTTTCTGATGAGATAATGAAAAACATCTGTTGTAGCCAAATGTAAAGCTCCGGCTATACTATACTTCTTTTAAATATAGGCAAATACACTTGAATAAAAACTGACCAAAGTATTTCTGAAAAACTTTAAGTGATTTTAACCCTCCTGGCACATTTTTACAATTCTGAAATTAAAGACGATGAGAGCTAGACAGCTAGAGAGAGAGAGAGAGAGAGAGAGAGAGAGAGAGAGAGAGAGAGAGAGAGAGAGAGAGAGAGAGAGAGAGACACAGACAGACAGAGAGAAAGAGATATATTAGGCACTATGTTGAACCCCCCACTACCCTCCAATCATATGAGTTTGCACAGATTTGTTATACCTTCCTTTAGCCGAAGATTCTTTACTATTTGCATATGACGTCGATGCTGATTCTCGTTGGGCTTCAATCAGCAACTTTTCTAAGTTCTCATTGTACAAAGTACTTTGGTGCGGGGCCTCCATTGTGGGACCAGATGAGTCTCTGGTGGCCACTCCAGGATTTTGGTGCATTTGGAGCTCAACCCACGAGTCTGAAAGAAAGATAAATTAGAAAGCATGAGACGAGTGTTGTTGAAGTATTCAGTGATCAATACATGTCAGTTTGATTCAATGAATCAGAATGGCAGAGGAAATGGGCCAGTCAGACATCTGGCACATTATTGCACACATAGATATATACCTATCCTATATTCTATACTGATCCAACAGTTGTCAACATTTTGCTTTTTAACTCTTGTTTTACAAACAAAATCCCCATCTTCTGCAGATGCCAATCATAGTCTTGCACTGGTGTGCATATATATGCACTAGACATGCATACAATTACATACATCTACGGGGGAGGGGAGGGGTGGGCCAGGCTTATGGTTACAGCGGTGTTTGTGATCTGATGGCTCGGTTCAAGCCATGATCACTGAGGCATCTGCTCAAGAGGATTTTTCCTCTGAAGTTAACATCAGTACCAACTCCACTCCCCCTTCGGATGAAACTAGAAACAAAAAGTCCTGTGTGCAAACACCTTGACTTGAACACATGTTAAAACTTGTTCCACTTTTCAGAAGAGCAGGCCCATTTCATGCCAGTTAGAATGGTTAAACACTTTTAACAAAACTCCCACACATGTACGCTAATTTAGACATTCCCATGGCGACATATGAATGTAGCTATCTTTATCAGTTTATGCCAATTATGGTGGGCAAAAACAACTGCACTCATGTGCATTACCTCACCATTGGTGAACCTCAAAGCTCTACAGTCTCTAGCTGAGGAACAACAGCCAGCCAGCCAGCCCCCCCCCCACCAAAATAAAACTCTTTATCCCCTCCCCTAAAAAGAAATTACCCAAACTACCCACTTATCAAGCAATACACCATACAAAAACTATTATATATGACATGCAGACTGCATTTTAATTGTTTACAAGTCTTAAATTGATGCAGTTAAAAGAAGTACCAATACTGGTCCTGTAGTTTTAGTCAAAAGCTGTTTATTTGGACTACAACTGTTTGCTCTACCCACCGAACAATTCAGCATGAAAATATTGTGTATTTGAACTGTAATTCCATGGTTTTTTTCACCAAGTTGAAGAAAAAAAAAACCCCAAAATCAGCAAAAACAAGAAGCAAGCACAAAGTCAGACCGAAACGTTTTTCTTTTGTTGATTTATTTCATTAAAAGTCGATTTGCTGTTGTGCCTCTGGAAATTGTCCCTTTTTAATACTTAAATTTCTCCTCACCTTTATATTGATAAATTGTATACTCTCATTTGTTTTCTGCCTTTTCAGTCTGTTCTCCTGCCTTTTAAGTTTTTTCAAGCAAGTCATATATATTTTTCTTTCTTTTAGACATTTTGACATTATATATATGACATTTTGCCTGCACTGTTTTGTTCTGGCAACCAGGTAATTGAGGTCGTGAAATTGTAAACACCAAGAGTGGTACAGCACATCCATTCTGCAGTGCTCTTTGCCCATGTAATTTTTCTTAATTTTAGATTAATTTGTTTATCTTCTTTTTTCCACTTTCCTGTAACCTGGAGATAATTTCCTGGAGTATGAGTATGGCTGGCATCCTCAACACAGTCTGGTCTGAAATAGCTAAGGTACTATATCATTTAATTAATGAATTTTTAAAATCTTAACATGTCAATCTGGCAAGAACCCCCCCCCCCCCCCCAAAAAAAAAAAAAAAAAAATCACAAATGTGTACTATTATTAGTATTAGGCTACTCATACCCAGGGTTTTTTCTATAATGAAAAAATGCCCCCCCCCCCCCCCCCCCCCCCCTAAAAAGTCACTGCTCAATCTTTTGATTAATAAATCTTTCAGCCAGGTTGAGGGCTTTCAAGAATGAATTTAGAATGCATTATCTTGTTTGGTTGAAACCTGATCTACAGACTAACTGAGACTATTCTCACAAAAAGCATTTCCTATTCCTGGATCTTAATTTCTTTGTTTTGTTGAGCTCTGTCTATTGAATCATAATTAGTCAGTGACTTCCCAAATTTTTCTTTCCTGGATGTTCATCCATGGGACAAGTGAGACAGAGCGCACATTATGTGCGACCCCTAGAAATGTAACTGTAAATGCCCAACTACTGAGCATCATGATCAGCAAGGATGGTGGAAATTTTTCTGACTTTTTCCATAAAAAATCCAACTCTCAAGCCAGCTAGTAACATTTTGTCAGATAACAATCATGCCACATCAAAAATATTTTCTTATCCAATGCTTTCTCTAATAAAAACAACAAAAAAACCCCAAAGAATTCAACCAGCTGCTGCACTATCAAAACCATTATTAGATGGGAAATGCCAAATGGTCTATAGGATAACTTTTTGGCTTCAACCTGCTGCTGTGCTGGTGCTAAGCAACCGACAGACGAAAAGGCACCACCCTCCATTTACTGTTTCTGGGCAATAATGTAGAGTTCTTTAAATAAAGCTCTCAATCTCATCATATCTCACCCTCCATCGAATAAGTCACAATGCCTTGGAAGCCAATTTTAACTGTTAACATGTTATCTGCAATATTTTTTTCTTTAAAAAGCTATTCAATAAAAAAAAAAAGATTAAAAATCAATCAACTGTACTAACTATATATTAGTATAAAGTATCATGCATTGAAATGCACAACTCCAGGAAGTGACAAAATGAGAATTTTGCAACATGTGGTTAGGATAAGGGGGTTGGGAATTTTTTGGAAAGCAAAATGAAACAGAAGTGCATGTTAAAGGTAGAAGAAAGTTTTATACAGAGCGGATACATAAATCAGATTCAGTCAAAATATCAAAATCATGACCCCCACATAAAAATGGGGAAGAGGGGATGGTATAAACGAGGACGATATAAAAAAAACTTTAAAGGTAATATTTCATTTCCTGCTTGTTGTGAAACAGAGATCTCCTACTTAGAGCAGAAGTGGGAATCCTACTTAGAGCTGAATACTGTATTACTATTAGGCTGCTAAGATGAAAACGACTCAATTTTTGTAATTTGTTTCTCAAAACATCCATCCCCATTCTTCCCAAGAAAGCTTGCTTTGGCTTTCAGTTTACTGCTTTATACCAGAGACTGACTCAGTGACTGTGGAACTAGAGACTGAGCTTGAACTTCTGAAGTTTTTCTGTGCTGTTCACAAACTCCTGATGTTGCATTGTCCACCTATACTCCACAATCTTCCACTATCAAGTCTATCATCTCTCCAACAATAATAATTTTGTGGTCACACAGGTAAGCACTATTCAGTCTATTGTAACATGTATACTTTACACAGCAAAGGAAAATAAAACTTTCACTTTCTAGTTTCTCTGACTTGCACTTTTATAACAAGGCAAGTTCACTTTAAAAAAAAAATCAAAACACTAACATCAACAAGATCACACAGCACAGGCTTTCCTTAAAATCTGGATGGTTTAAAAATAAAAGACCTCATACACTACAGCCAGTCATAACAAATGGCATAATAATAATGACAAACCATTTCAAATCACTATTAATCAGGAAAATCTTGTACAATAATCTGTCAGACCATCAAAAACACCGACATCTAAATATGCACAATAACAGGTATTGTCAAGTGCTAAGTATTTTTTTCACCCCTTTGTTTTTAGCCTGATCAGTTCTACAAGTACAAGTAGGTGTACTTTAATTTTTTTTTTTTAATGTCTGGGGTAGAAGACTAGAACTGAATGGAGTTCCCAAGTATGTTTATTTGTGTCTGAAAAGTGCAAGATTTCATCCCATCTCATTCATAGCCATTTTGAATCTATGCCATCTATCCACACAAGCTGTGTCCAAACAAACAAAACTATAAATAAAAAAAAAGGGGGGGGGGGGGTGTCAGGACTGGTTATCACAGACCATTCATTATGAAGAAAAGAAATCCTCTATAAGCTTGTAAATATTGTTCACTTGGGAGTGCGCAGCTAGCTTCCCCATGTCAAATTTCATTCACAGGGAGTCCATGTCAACTGCCAGAAAAAAAATTCAACAGCTGACCATTCCTACTGTGTGTAGGTCTAGCCCTACTGTGATTCTGTTCTTGGGCTGAGCTAACAAGGACTCTGATCACCAGCTTCCGTTCCATATATTCATTTACGATATAAAAAAACAAACTGCAATGCTTTCTTCCTCGGGTAATCTATGAAACGTTTATATGACAAAGGATCTGTCTTGAACACAGTGGGAAACTGAGGAACTGACTTCTGACACAATCACAACAGAAAATGGCTAACATCAACATGGCCAGATTCTTCTATCAGACTGAAAACAAACCAATCAGTAGTCGACTCTCACATACCATTAAGGTCCCCTTCCTGCAGTGGCTTCGGCGAAGCCATAGCTGCACAGAACAGTTTTGTGTTCGACGTGAAGTCCCTGCAAAAAATTACAATTTCTTCGAAAGAACAAAGCTTCAAATGTTTGGGCTGTGAGTTTTATTTACTGTGACGTCAACACGAATTATCACGTGACTTCAAGTAGCGCCAAATGCTGTGAAGGGCGATAACTTCAGTAGGCCTAGACCACCATTGCGTTACTGCGCGGGAATTCAGGGCGATTCAGATGACGATAGGACTAGTCTAGCCTAGGCTAGTCAAGGACTGTTCAGTGTGTGTGCGCTCGAGGGGTGTGTGCACGCGCGCGAAGTGTGTGTGTGTGTGTGTGTGTAGGGGGTGGATGGGTGCTGTAACAGCAGACAAAAGAATACTAAGATCAATGAATTCTTGCCTGCCTCATAGATGGGTGCTGTAACAGCAGACAAAAGAATACTAAGATCAATGAATTCTTGCCTGCCTCATGTCGGCACCCTAGCCTACTGGGTCAATAGAAATAAAGCTAGGACACCTTTAGGCTACCAATGTTCAAATGCTTTTTCAGAGTATCCCCCCCCCCCCTTCCCCTCACGCTTCACACACACACACAAGCTCAGGAGATTTTTTGTAATATTATGCCCTTTCATACCTGATTGATTTAGTATCAAAATTATGTCTTGTTGGTTGAAATGAACCACCATAGGCTATTTGGTGTGACTGATGATTGTTGATATATATATATAAATTTCCACCATAGTTTTAAACATTGCTGTTTTCCCTGACAAATGCCTAATGACTAGTTCACCAGTAGGTCTCTCTCATGCAGAACATCGTGGGCACACGTTAAATCCTGTTCCGCTTTTCGTAAGAGTAGGCCATTGTGTACTGGTTGGAACAGATGACAGAATTTACAAATCCGCATATACACGGGGAGTGGATGTAAAAAAGCATATAAGTGTTTATTTCATTATCCTCGATATAAAAGAATTAAATCAATCTCTCTCTCTCTCTCTCTCTCTCTCTCTCTCTCTCTCTTAGTCCCTAATCAGGGCAAGGGCGGGATGGAAAAAAGTATACCTATGCTTATTCTGTTACCCTTGAAAAATAAATATTCATTCAAAAGATTCATTCATTCATTTATTCATTCATTCATTCATTCATTCATTCTCTCTCTCTCTCTCTCTCTCTGAGCTCCCTACTGGGCCTCTCTCCACTCTAAGCCAGCCAGCCCTATTTCGTCCTATCCATTTGTAGCAAGGTTCAGGGGGTGGGGGTAGGGGATATCCCTGGAAGTAAGGTAAGGACTCCAGCACTCAATAACTCTGAAGGAATGATGTGAGGCCACACAGGGGTGTCATGGTTACATCATTTCTTATGCCTACTACCAAACACATGCATCAATTATTGATTAGTTACTTATGAAACTCCACTTTTTAACATGAACACCCAACAATAGGAATTAGAATAAATCCAAGATCACACAATTAACCATCAAAAGTCTCATGACTTTAACCAACTCTTCTTATATGTAAAGCAACTATGCAAACTTTCACTGAACCAGTCCAATTAATTCATGAATAATTAATTCAGGTAGCATACATAAAATGAAGTTCACTTAAATCTATTGACTTACTCTCAGCTTAGTCACAAACCCTGTTATCAAAATCATCTTTTACTTTATAAATCTCTATAACCAACAACCAACTACTATTAAAAAAAAAGAAACACAAAAAGGGGAAAAAAAGAGAAGAAATTCTCACTTACAACTCCAGCACAACAAAACTGCATTTCCCCCACAAGTCTAGTAGGCCATTGTGTAGAATTTATATCTGGGCCTAGCATCAAGAAGAATGTCCACCAAGCAGCAAGCAAGAGAATTACTTTGAAACTGACTTGGAATAGCTACGCACACCCTGTTTTATTGGTTTAGCTGCAGGATTGTTGAATCTTACTGACGACCAATGGATACATTTGGAAGCTAAGACTAGCCAATCCTGACCACATCTCAGAATCAGCTGACAAACAAGTAAATTTAGAGATTGAGATCAACCAATAGTCTGACTACACGACAAAATGGACTGATTCTCTAGAGAGAAGAAGGAGGAGGGGTGAGTAATAGAGAAGGTGGGGGGGGGGGGGGGAGGGAGGGTGTTCTTGAAGTCACTTTGGACATTTTCAATGAGTGAAACACCTCATCTCCCCGCCCCCCACCTTTCCCTCACACACACACACACACCACACACACACACACACATTAGATGAACCTCCTTCTTTTACATTCTGTCATATAATTATACTCAAATTTAAAGTATATTCATCACTTATCAATATAGCCAATCAATGTGCTTGTGCATGCGCGCGTATGTGTGTGTGTGTGTGTGTGTGTGTGTGTGTAATTCGTTATGCCATTATTTTCCTTTAAGTGTGTCAATGACATATGTTTATATTTTCTTTTGAATCTATGACATTTGTTCCTTTGTAGTTTGCTGTTGCTACAGCCTTTTTTTTTCTTCTGTGCTATATTGATAAACTTTGATTGAAGTTTAGCAGTCATCCCTTTTACCAAAATAATGCATTGATATGGTTTGTTCTGCTGATCTGATTGCTGATTGTTGGTTGTAGGTTTGTTTGTTTGGTTGGTTTTGTTTTTCTTATTTCTTGTGTGTGTGTGCGTGTGTGTGTGTGCTTTGTCGTTATATTTTTTTGTTTGTTGCTTGCATTTTGGTTCCCCCCCCCCCCCCCCCACACACACAACACCTCTCTCTCTCTCCTCTCTCTCTCTCTCTCTCTCTCTCTCTCTGTTGATTTTTGTGTTTTTTTTTCATGATGATGATTATTGGCTTGCGACTTATATTAACTAATATCATTATATAATCCCCGACAAGGGCGTGGACTGTGTGTCCAAAAAAAGCAAATGCATGCTCATCACTATTCTCCAAATAAAAGAATTTTTGCCTTGCCTTGCCTTGCCTTGCCCTGCCTTTCTGTACACATTTCAAGTGCGCACTCATGCGTCAGTTTCACACAGGTTTCATGTGTGTGTGTGTGTGTGTGTGTTCTTTCTTTAATTTAACGTCTGTTCACTCAAGGTGATATTAGACCTAAGATAAAGTGTTACAATATGTAGAGAACGTGTGTGTGTGCGTGTGTGTGTGTGTGTGTGTGGCGTTCGTGCGTGCATGTGTGTGTTTGTTTTTGTGCGTGTGCACGCACGTATGTGTGTGTGTGTGAACGTGTGTGTGTGTGTGAGTGAGAGAGAGAGAGAGAGAGAGCGAGAGAGAGTGTGTGTGTGTGCACGCGACAAGCCCCGCATCCACCCTCCCCCTTCCTCCTTTCCTCCCTTTCTTCCTTATGGAGTGTTAAATCCTACATCAATATTTTGAATTGTTTTGACATTTTGAAATTGTATAATAAGATTGACTTTATCCATGACAACTCTTAATTCAAACATAGCGGGGGAGGGGGGAAAGGAGAAAAAAAACAACCCTCTGAAGTCAGAGTGCCATTGTGTATGATAATTATTGGGAAGCCCATGAACACAACCACACAGGCCAACGTTCTGGAGGTTTTACAGTAAGTGATTCCCAGGTGGGATGAGTGAGGCAGAGAACATAAAATTTAATTATTTTATGCGTGACTTCCAGGGTGTTAAGCCGGGGAACGCCCAGCAACAGCTGTGTGTGTGTGTGTGTGTAACCAACTGCCCCAGCACAAACTGAGTAACTGCGGAGAAGCCTATGTGTACGTTCACCCTAGCACGTCTTTTGTGTCTTTGCTTATAGTCATAGTTGTTGTCTATATATAGCCAGTCTTAATGCATACCAACCTACATATATTGTGTGCATAGCGGTGCATTGCTTTAGGGTGGCTCGCGGCGCCGAGGTGGGAGGACTTGCAGTTCATTACCACAGTTCCGCAATCGGATATATACACTGGGACTATAACACAACCAAAACAAAAACAAACCTACACTAAATGCCAACTGCCAGTCCTACCTTATGATCCCTTGCGCGAACAGTACCCACCCTAGAAACTGGTTTATTTGTTGTACTGAGTCTGACATAGATGATGTGTATGTGACTTGCATGTGGCGGTCATCTCTATGTGCCTTTCATTGCCGGCCAGTCCGTCCATCTTGACCATCACTACATGGTGATAATTATACGATTTAGCCTTTAATATAAGGCAGCATCAGTCACACTCATAAGATTTTTTTTAGCCTTGAGTAGACAGTGCACAGCCTACTGTGAATATTGCTTCAGTTTGTATCAAGGAAAAGTTAGATAAGATTTAAATCGTTTTAGTTTACTAGATAAACATTGGTTGTTGTTTTTTTTTTTTGAAAATTCAGTCCCGGTTCAATCCACTATGGTAGTCTTCTTTTTGCTTTATATCAATACATTTTTAACTTTAAAAAAAATGGTGTGTGTGTGTGTGTGATTACTGTTTTTGTTTGGTTATTGTTTTGGTTTTGGTTTTTATAGGTGTGTGTGGTTTGTTTTGTTTCGTTTTTTG
>CM054139.1:64845226-64865226 GCA_028751875.1 Rapana venosa | reverse complement strand
TCACAGGCCTGTTATTGAGCCAAATCCCCCCTAAAATATGGGCAGCACTGCTATCTAACATGAAATACATATTCTAGACATTTTAGCAGGAGCCAGAAAGTTTGAAAAAACAGTTCCACACAATCAAAGACATTCTGATGCTGTCATTCAGTTCTATTAACCCGGTCTAAATACAGTCTTTGTTTTCATTCATTCTTTCTTTCGCTCTTAACTGCTGTTTTCTTCCCACAGCCTTCCTTTTGGCTGTCTGCTATTTCTATATCCAGGCTACGTGAAACATGCAAGGAGGAGGGGCCAGACAAACATGACTTTAAAGGAGTTAGGTTGATGGCTGGTCAGTACTGTGCACATCCTGCCATTCAGTATCACAGTTTTCAGACAGATTTAAGAGTAATGCGTGTTACCAAAACATGCTGTGATTTTTTCAAGAACTGGTCTTACTAGATATAACACAAATGATTACAGGCATTGTCAGTAATTAACTTGCACAGTCTTCAAATCACATCTTCAGTCTGATTGATCAAAAGTGGCATAGGACTTTTAAAAAACACACCAATATTTGTTAAATATCTATCTATCTATCTATCTGTCCCGTAGTCTGACGACCGTGGGGGCACCCTCAAAGACTCAACAACCAGTTCCCTCCATTCCTCTCTCTGTTCTGCCTTTCTCAGGGTTTTGTTGAGTTCTAGGCCTGTCCATTCGCTGATGTTATCCTCCCAGCTCTTCCTTGGTCTGCCTCTTCTTCTTCCTCCTTGGACAGTGCCTTGAAAAAACTGTCTTTGTAATTCCTTGGATCTTGTGACATGCCCATCCCATTTAAGTTTACGCTTTTTCACGATCGTTAGAAGGTTCTCATGGGGCCCAAATGGTTTGCTGGATTCTGTTATGTGTTATGCACGCTTTCGTTGCTTATGTGGTCTTTGTAGGAGATGCCAAGGAGTCTCCGAAAGATTCATCTCCACTGCCTGTACTCTTCTTTTCCAAATCTGCAGCCAGGGTCCATGATTCACAGGCATACAGAAATTTTGGATATGACAAGGGAGCGCATTAGTCTGATCTTGGAGATAAGTGAGATATTCTTATCTCTCCAGATGGTGTTTAGTTTTGACAAGCTGTTATTGTCTGTGCAGTCCTGCATACTACTTCTGGCTGGATCCCTGGTCTGATACAATGGCTCCCAGGTACTTGAAGCTTTGAACGTTTCCAGCTTCTGGTCATTAACCCTGAAAATCAGTGCTAATGCCCTTGGTGTTATTAGTCATCAGTTTGGTCTTCTCTGCACTGATTTTCCCTGCCGTATGTTTTGGAGGGCCCTTTTCCAAGTGTTCTGTTAGGCTGGCAAACTCTTTTTCTGATCCTGCTATTCCATCAATGTCATCTGCGAAGCGGAGGTTTGTGATCGTTCTGCCACCAATGCTGACTGATCCTTCATGATGTTCAGTGCATCAGCCATGATTCTCTCAAGGAAGATGTTGAAAAGAGTGGGTGAGAGTAGACAGCCCTGCCTTACTCCAACTGTTGTTCGAAAACCATTCTCCAATGTTGTTGTTGTAGTACACTGCACTGGTCGCCTCGCTGTACAGCTGTTTGATGACTCTGATCAGGTTTGCATTGATGCTGTACAAATTCATGGTTGCCCACAAAGCTGCATGCCACACCCTGTCAAATGCCTTCTTAAAAATCGATAAATACGTGGTAAAGGTCTTGTTGATGTTGAAGGTACCGCTCACATAGTATTCTGAGGTTGAATATCTGTTCTGTTGTGCTGCGCCCTGCTCTGAAACCTGCTTGTTCCTCAGCAATGATGGTCTCTGCTTGTGGCTTCAGTCTATTCAATATTATCTGCAGCATGACCTTGCTTGGGTGACATATGAGGCTGATTGTGCGGTAATTATGGCATTGTTGTATATTTCCTTTCTTGTTAAATAACAAACACTATTTTGTTAAATAACTATATGTTAGAGCCCATGCATTAACTGTAAACATGATGAAGGCATACTTAATTAAGGGGTGTGGGTGGGGAGTAGTCTGGAGCATCCAACTCCTAATAATCATGACAGTAACTGAAGGCACAGTTCCACTTCCTGCTAGGCCTAGCCTAATGTGTTAGTGTGAGGCCCCTGAAGTTTAAGTGGGGGGGAGGGGGGGGGGGGGGAATGGGCACAGCTGTCAGTTTCCCCCCTCTTTCAGCTCCTCTCAGCTGCTATCTATTCCGTCCCAGCTGGTGCTAGTTATAGAAGAAACTGACTGCACTTGGATTTGGTAAAAGGAAGGGGCTGGGGTGTGTGTTGGGGGGATGTTCCCCCACAGTTGATATTGGTAGTGGCCCACTACACTCCCCAGAAAATCTTTGAGATGAGACTTTAAATCAAAGTCCAATGTAAAAATGCACAAAGAACCTTGTGCACACATTAACGTATTTCCTAAAAGACTAGGCCAAGTATAGCTGGAGGGATAGATGGCAGGAACACACTCAGCATGTAGCCTACACCAAGCAACAGACCTGGAGAGGGATGGGCCCCGCCAGGATCCAACTTGCCCAGGACACACTGCCTGCAGTAAGACAGACCTTCAGTGCAGCGCCTGGACCATGCCTCAAGTAAAGGACAAAGTCATTGCTGTAGCATTGTTGTTGCCAGAATAGGTACCCTGACTCACTCATCCCACTTGGGAATCACTGTAAGACCTTCAGTGCATACTGGATGAGAAGTGTGCATGTAGGACGGTTTTCAAGTACCTCACCATATAGACAGTTACACTCCGACTTAAGGGTATTTCCTCCTTCAGAGGAGAGTGCTGCTTTAATGAAAGCGAAAGGCAGATTGAGTGAAGTGATACGAAGTAGATGTAGTCTGCACCTGTCTAATCATCAACACTTATTGGAACTTTTCAGCAACGGTCAGAAATTCTTTATGTGACTTGTATTAATTTTTCAGCAGGAGTGAACTTGAAACTGAGTCAAGTTGTTGATAAGATTTCACTGTCTACCTTTTGCTTGTCTTCCAGGCTTCCATCTTTTCATCATAACAAAAGCCTTACACCGTCACCGGTTTTTCCAATGCTTTTGCATTGGAAAGTTTTTCCAAAGTTTTTCCAATGCTTTTGCATTGGACTACTTTGAACGTTATAATGCCACTTTCCTTTGCATAACAAAGTAAGCGGAGTAATCAGCAAGCGTCAGCATGTGACATTAGGTGCATGTACCTGCATCTACGTGTGTGTGTGTGTGTGTGTGTGTGTGTGTGTGGTTCCCCCCCCCCCCTTTTTTTTTTATTCAGCCATTTGAGGCCGGATGTCTGTATGTCAGACTGTTGACATTTGTCTCTCTCTCCTCTTCTCCACTTTTTTTTCCACAATGAAATCCCTCATTCCTCTCATATTTTTTTAAAGACTCAACATTGACCTTGTTAATACCTTATAAAGATATTTGTTGTGCATAACAAGTTAGTGTTGTACTCAGTGTCCACTGGCACGTACCATTAGGTATGTATGGCTGCTTTCACATGTGTACGTTTTCAGTTTTGTTTCTCAAATGTTCTGCCATTTCAGAAGGTAGTTGTATATTAAACTAAAAACTTACACAGCCACAGTCTACTTTTATTAAATTCATCTCAAAGAATGAGTTTTACCTGTATGTTTAAAAAAAAATTCAAATCATGTTTCTTCGTTTCTATCTGATCTCCTTTGATCTCTCTCCCTGTTTCTTTCTTTGTCAGCTAGAAATGCCAGCAGTTTCTTTGTTCCTGGAAAAATGGCTCAGTCTGGGTGTAGGCCAATACGCCACCAGTCGCTACACTTAGTCTGGAAAATGATTGATTAAGTATTCGAGTTTCTGGGTCAGCAAGAGTAAGACAAGGGACTAAACTCTCATATGACACTGGATCGACCGGCTGATTAATTTAGAGCCTGACGTGTATGTGACCTGACCTGATCACGGGCTATATATAGCCTACACATATGCCACAGGCCTTGATCCCGATCATGTTTACTATCGGGCGTCTGAGTGACTGTTTCATACAAACACGCTGTGCATGTGGAGCCTTTCTTGCAGGCGCATGTCACGTGTGTGAACAGGTTGTGTGTGTGTGTGTGTGTGTGTGTGTGTGTGTGTGTGTGTGGGCGAAGACAACAACAACAACAACACACACACGCACACACACACACACACACACACACACGCTTACACACACACACGAACACACGAACACACACACACACACAAACACACACACAAACACACACACACACACGAACACACACACACACACACAACACACACACACGAACACACACACACACACACACACACACACACACACACACACGAACACACACAAACACACACACACACACACAGTCAGAATTCAACCAAAACAAGGCATAGACAAAGACAAAAGACCATGAGACTGGAAACTCATTTTCATTTAATAAATTGATAAAACGTTCCATCAAGTGCCAGGGTGGTAAACAGCATGGCTGGCCTTCAAAGGGAAAGTAGCCTGCAGATAGCAGACATCAACACAGCAATACCAGATATGAACACAGCAATACCAGATATCAACACAGCAATACCAGATATCAACACAGCTGTAAAGTAACTAACTGCCTGTGGAGTAGCGGCAGATGGGGCAGTCTGTCTTGCTTACACCCACAGTGACATACCTCTCTATGGCCGCAGATGGTGCGTGTGTGTGTGTGTGTGTGTGTGTGCGTGCGTGCGTGTGTGTGCGTGCGTGTGTGTGTGTGTGTGTGTGTGTGTGTGTGTGTGTGTGTGTGTGTGTGTGTGTGGCCAATGCAATGCCATCATCCTCTTCAGGGTTTATAGCACATGACATACTCCAGATATATACATTATTATATTATTATAGACTTTGTTGTTGTTGATAGCTGGTAGGCCAGGTCAGCCTACTCTCTTGACCTGAAACTGATTATGTTGTGTGTGGAGAGAGAAGTTGCGAGAGAGAGAGAGAGAGAGAGAGAGAGAGAGAGAGAGAGAGAGAGAGAGAGAGAGAGAGAGAGAGAGGAGAGAGAGAGCGTCTAATGATTTATTCACAAAGACCAGTGGCCCATGCATGAAGGGGGTGGCTGAACTAACAAACCCTCTAATGAGTTCATACAAAACAGTTTTGTGGGTAAAGAGAAGTGTCAGTTACTAGAGCTGTGACCTAGGGAGTCATGACATCATTGTGTGTGTGTGTGTGTGTGTTGTGTGTGTGTGTGTGAGTGAGAGAGAGAGAGAGAGAGAGAGAGAGAGAGAGAGAGACATAAACAGCAAATGCAGTTTTATTTCATGAGGGAAATAGATTAAGTTACAGAGACTTTATTTCATCCTGCCCTAGAGAGAGGAGAGAGAGAGAGAGAGAGAGAGAGAGAGAGAGAGAGAGAGAGAGAGAGAGAGAGAGCATACAGACAGACAGACAGACAACCAGACTATATACAATCCTACTACAAAAGCATGGTTGACATTAAAATCAATGGCCTACCCTCAGTGTTCTCTCATTACACACGCACTGTGTGACCCTAGTAGCTAGCTAACAGGCAAAAGTAGGTTGATTCTATAGCATGACAGATGTCACGTTAAAAGGGGGGTATATTTGCTCTCTTATCTTACCCCCGGGGTAACAAAAACATCCTCCAACAGTTCTGCAACATGTGAGTCAATAGTCAGTCAGAGCTCTGTACTAGGAAAAAGAAATTTTAGACTTTAATCCATTTTTTGTATCTGACTTGTCAGGGCATAAGGGCAGCACAACACATTTCTTTGTGTGCTTTTATGAAAGAGAACCAACAGTTCCTGTCTGAGTGTTCAATGAGGGAGAAACAGTATGGGACTGTTGAAAGAATGTTCCCCCTGAAAAAGAAGTATGGACTATCATTGCTTTCTTGTAGTCAGAAATGAGACTTTGAGAGCTTGTATCACAGGAAACGATCTGGTCATTTTCAAGATGCAATACTACTACTACTACTACTACAACTACTACTACTTCTACTACTACTACTACTAAATTGAATTTATATAGCACTATATCTTGCAGAGACAAATCAAAGAGCTTGCACTCAACTCATTCTTACACAGTCACACACACACACACAGGTCACACACCCTGGCAGGACGATAGAATCTTGGCTGTTGAAGGCAGGGAAAAACTATGAGATGAAGCAGGAGAGGAAAATCTTAGGTTTGAAATAAATGTCTTGAGACAGATTATATGGAAAAGACTATTAATGTTTATCGCTGCACAAATGATTTCAGATATAGGAGAAAGTTATGTTTCATTCTGTACAGTTATTCATTTTTTAACGTAACTGCTGCTCTATCATTAAGAAGAAGATTGTTTTTTTTCATTCCGGCCTTTTTATAATAAAATATATTTTCAGTTCATTAAGGCGCTTTTACGATGAAATAGATAAAACTTTGTTAGGAAAAAGAATTTATATGAAGGAAAGAACGATGTTACGTTTTAATGCTGAAAGGTGATTACATAGTGTTGACAGGGAAGGCAGGATGTTTCAGTATTAGAGAAGTATCTGTTTCGTTTTTGTCCAGAAATCTCTCTCTCTCTCTCTCTCTCTCTCTCTCTCTCTCTCTCTCTCTCTCTCTCTCTCTCTCTCTCTTCTCTCTCTCTCTCACTGTATAGACGTATGTGTGTATGTACGTACACACACATAGACAGACACACACACACACACACACACACACACACACACACACACACACACACACACACACACACACACACACACACACACACACAGCCGTTATTCACTAAGGCAAACATCACCCAGAGCCACATCTTCTCTGATGTGTTATTGGTTGATCCATAATGGTTTTCATTAACCAGAGTGGTCACATGGGCTATGGATGAATTTCTGGAGATACCTCCCACACACACAGACACGCAGACACACACACACACACACATACACACACACACACACAAACACACACACAAACAGACACGCAGACACACACAGAGGCAGACAGACAGACAAACGGACAGACATAGAAACATGCATGCACACGCACAAAACATATGCAGAGAGAGAGAGAGAGGAGAGAAGAGAGAGAGAGAGAGAGAGAGAGAGAGAGAGAGAGAGAGAGAGAGAATGAATGAATGAATGAATCTTTATTTTTCAAAGGTAAGAGCATAAATATAGCATACTTTTTTTTTCATGGGGCCCTTGCCCTGATTAGGGACTATCAACAAAACAAAGGGAAAAACCCCTACAAGTCTACAACAATGACAACAAGATTTAAAAGAGAGAGAGAGGGAACTAACCAACCAACCACCCAGCCAGCCAGCCAGACAACCAGCCAGCCAGCAAACCAACCAGCAAACCAGACAGACACAGACACAAAGTGAGCTCTATGGAGCCTTATCTTAAAAAAACCCACACCCACAACAAAAAATAAACCCTAAGAATGTAAACAAACCAACCAACTTTCTGGATCAAGTCTGGCTAGCTTCACCCTCAAAATAGGCCTAGACCTAGACCTGGTTGAAGGTGTTTATAAAATATAGGCCCACACTGTACTCTTGTCTGGCTAGCTTCAACCTCAAAATAGGACTTGACCTAGACCTGGTTTAATGTGTTTATAAAATATAGGCCCACACTGTACTCTTGTCTGGCTAGCTTCAACCTCAAAATAGGACTAGACCTAGACCTGGTTTAATGTGTTTATAAAATATAGGTCCACACTGTACTCTTGGCTGACCACAGCCTAGTCTAGTATAGCCTAAGCCTAGCTAAGCTGAAAGTGGCCAAAAGTAGATTTTTGTTTGCATTGTGACATACCTCATGTCAGTCTGTCTTTCTTTGTCAATTTGTCACCCACCTAGTCTTTTGTGAGGTTTTGCCGCAGCAGATAGGCTAGGCTAAAACAGTGGAGCTTTTACCTCTGCAACAACAACAAAAAAACAACAAAAATAAAATAAAAACCCCCAAACACAAGCCTATCATCCCTCTGGCTGTTTGTCTGTCTATGTCTGTGTGTGTGTGTGTGCGTGGGGTGTCACTGTGGCTTTTTCTGTTTCTCTCTCTCTCTCTCTCTCTCTCTCTCTCTCTCTCTCTCTCTCTCTCTCCTCTCTTTCTCTCTCTCTCCTCGCGTGTGTGTGTGTGTGTGTTCTTCAGTTTAACGTCTATTCACATTTAGTGATTTTAGACGTGTGTGTGTGTGTGTGTGTGTGTGTGGTGTGTGTGTGTGTGTGTGTGTGCGTGTGTGCGTGTGGTGTGTGTGTGTGTGTGTGTGTGTGTGTGTATGTGCAAATACTGTTCAACTAAAATTGGAATTAAAGAAAAGTACTTGTTCTCTGTCATTGCTTATTTTTTCCTTGTTCATTGATTATGCATGAGAGAGAGAGAGAGAAATCGTTCTGGTTCTTGTCTTTACATAGTAATCCAAAATCGAAGAAGAAACCAGAAGAAAATGACAAGCAGCAGCAGCAGCAACAGCAGCAGCAAGCAGCAGCAGCAGCAGCAGCAGTAGCAACAACAACAACAATAGTTGTAGAAGAAGTAGCAGCAGCAAAAGCAGATTATAGTAGTAGCTGCTAGCAGCAGCAAAGACAATATTCGTAACAAAAATTGTAGAAATAAGGAATCCATACTGCATGTACTGAGAAGTAGTTGTAGGTAGTAGTTGTATAAACCCGAGACTGAAAGAGGTTGTTGTTGTTGCGTGTCACCCACTTTTGAGTCTTAGACCTGGCTATTACTGTGTGACCGCAAGTGGATAGAAACTAACATGTAAGACTCTTTTCCAGTACATTGCTGTATAGGGAGCCATACTCCAGCACCAGAGGGTCGTTCATATTTGTTCCTTTAAAGGAGCGTGCTGGTTGCTATGTCAAGAGCTTGTCACAGCCGAAAAACAATCTTATTACAACATTTTAAAAGCATAACAGCATTTTAATGTAAGCCATGGCAGTTTGCTTACATGAATAACTGGCAAAGCTTTTGTCGTTGTTGTTGTTGTTGTTGTTGTTGGCCTGAGCCAATTTAAAGAGAGAACTTTAGGCCTGATGTGGCCTCTGTGTCGTGGTCATTTGGGTTGCAAATAAGAATTGGTTGACTGATTGCAGTCACAGCCAAACTGATATATGGATCCTATACTGATTTACATGGATTTCATTGTTTGCTTGAGTGAACAGAGTAAGAGCTAAGTGTATGTGTGTGTGTTTGTGTGTGTGTGCTCGCGCCCATACACGCGTCCACACACACACACACACACACACACACACACACACACACACACACACACCACACACACACACACACACACACACACACACACACATATATATATATGTATATATATATATATATATATATATATATTATATATATATATATATATATATATATATATTATATATATATATGCACACATGTGTGTCTGTGTCATAAAACTGACATAAAAGCAATTGTAGCATGCCCGACCATTATTATTTATACATGTTGAATTGTTCACACTTGCATTCTAAGTCACAAGTCAGCAGCAGCACACACACACACACACACACACACACACACACACGCGCGCGCGCGCACACGCACACACACACACACACACACACACACACAGAAGGTGGGTTTAGTTATAGCTACAGTGTATGCAAACAAACTTGGTTATTGAACAAAGAAATAATTTATGGCTGTAGCCGGACTAGTAATAGTAGTAGTAAGGCCTACATAATATTACAGGGGGCAAAGATGGCATTTGTGATCCTAAATCATGAACATCTGTCCTAGATTTTCAGCTTCTCTTTGCTTCAGCCACTTTCTCTTCTCTTCTGTTCTGTTGGCCAGCAGAACAAAGAACAGGACCTGGACTGGACTGGACTGGTCAGAGAGTGAGAAAGGACTGGAGGGCATGGAATGAAAGGGAGGGGGGTTGGGGAAGGGGATGGGGTGGTGGGGATGGGGAGAGGATGGGATGGTGGGGTTGAGGGAGGAGGTGGGGGAGTTGGCAGGTTTGGAGATAATATGACAAGGGAGGAAAGGGGAGAGAATGTCGTAAGTGCTGCTGTAAGAGAGGTCTGGGACTGACCTGTTGACACTAGGTCTGAATAGTGGAGTAGGTGGATGAAAGTTGGGGTAGGCCTAAAAAAGGGTTGATTGGGGTGTAGTTCCTCCCCCCCCCCCCCCCATCCCCCATCCCCCATCTCCCCCCCCCCCCCTCTCCTCTCTCTCTCTCTCTTCTCTCTCTGGGGGATTGTTGTTTGTCTGTTGTTGTATTTGGTTGGTTTTTTTTTCATATCATGATGCTATTCCTGATAAGCTGGGGACAGCATGTCAAAGAAAAGAAAAGAGTGATTATTCATTATCTTCAAAATAAAATGATTTGATTTGATGTGATTTGAAGAGATTTGTGATTTGCTTCTCTGTCTGTCTGTCTCTGTCTGTTTGGCTGTCTGTCTGTCTCTGTCTCTGTCTGTCTGTTTTTCTCTCTAATAGGTTGAACTTTTGTTGTTGTTGTAGTTGGGGTTTTTGTGTTGATTTTGTGTGCGTATTTTGTTGATCTCTCTCTCTCTCTCTCTCTCTCTCTCTCCTCTCTCTCTCTCTCTCTCTCTCTCTCTCTCTCTCTCTCTCTCTCTCTCTCTCGTGTTGGTTTGAATAAGCATTATTCTATAGTTGTTTAATTGGCTGTAGGAGGTGATCACATTTTTACTCAATAACTGAAGATAAGAAACCTGCCTGTTCTCAAATTCCTTCAAATAAAACTATAAAACACACACATACACACACGCGCACGCACACACATACACACACAATAATCTTCAAATTGTTTAAAACTAATATCAGATTGTTTTAAATGTCATGGTAAAGCATAAGAGTTTGGTTTAAGTGTTCATAATTTAGTGCGGATTATGTATTAATTTTTATGTGAAATTCATTATTAGGTTTGATTCTGTTGATAATAGAAACTAAATGCGTGTGTGAGTGCGTACGTGCATGTATGCGTAAATAATAAGTTTATATGTCTTTTCTAGTCAATGGTTTTTATAACATTATACTCCTACATTGGTGTTTGTGTATGCGCGCGCGCGCACGTGTGTGTGTGTTTGTTTGATTTAAAAAAAAGTTATCTTGGAATATGAAATGTAGCTTTCTTGTGTCTTTCGAGATTACTATATGTATCAACGTGTCTGTCAGAATTGCAATTGCCCTTCATGGGATGATTAAAGTGATTTTGACTTGATTTGATTTGACCTGACTTGACTAAAGATTAAAACACGTTTCGGAATTTTCGAATACATTGACTGATTGATGTGGTAAATGAAACTAGCAAAGTTCAATTGAGATTGTATAATTCGCAAATTTGTTATCCAAGATATACACTATGTCTGATGTTGTTGCTATGTAAATAGGCGGCTGATTGAATCACACAGGACTCGAGAATGTGTGTGTAGGGCCTAATCTATTGGACAGGCTTAGAAGTTATTTCAGTGGTATGTTTGACATCAAGTTGAGCCTAATGGAAATCATCTTTGTTTTGTAAAGATAAAATGCTTCATTGTTTTTGTAGTATTCCAAGCTTAGATTTCTAAACTAGACAAGTGCAGTGTGTGTGTGTGTGTGTGTGTGTGTGTGTGTGTGTGTGTGTGCGAGCGTGCGTGCGCGAACGCATGTGCGTGCACATCATATTCCATGCTTGTGTATGTACACAATAGTGCACCAACACGCGTGTGCGTGCATACGCTGGCACTTACGCATGTGTTATGGAGAATACTTGTAGGAAAACTATTTTACACATACATACACACATGTCACCAACAAGTAATGGAAAGAATGTGAGCAGGGGATGTGGGATCCTGTACACAAATACCCTTGGCAGTGACTAATTTTACTTGCAAATTATTCCCTGTAGTCTCTAATGATCTGAATGTCTGATGTTTAGTTAGGCCTGACAGTGAAAAGACAAGGTATCTGATTCAACACTGTGGGAAGCCAGACAGGCTTCGTGCAGCAACCATGTACATACAGGCTAGGCCTAGAAGGTCTAGCCTACTGTGACAAGTCTTCTTCTCTTTGTGTAGAATGGCATGGCCTCTGCCTCAGGCAAGGTATGGACAGAGGTGTGTTCAGCTAATGTTACAATTCTAACGAAGCTGAAGGATTTATCAACGACATTCCGTTAGCTGAACAGCAAAAACCATCATCATCATCATCATCATCATCATCATCATCATCATCATCACTACCACCACCTTGCCAAAGTGTATAACCTGCGTGTGTGTGCTTTATTTAATTTTTTTGAAATTTATTTTTTATATTGAGGATAATGGAATAAGCACTTGTGTGCTTTTTTTTAAACATCCAGTCCCCGTGTGTATGTGGTTTTGTCAATTTTGTCATCTGGGAGAGGGTGGCGGGTAGCGAGCGAAGAAGGTTGAAAGGTATCAGGGATGGGGGTTGGGGAGGTGTCGGTTCTTTGTTTATCTGTCCACCTCCCCAAACACGATGTCCAGTGTGTGTATGTGTGTGTGTGTGTGTGTGTGCGCGCGCGCGCATGCGCGCGCACGTGTGTGCACATTTGAATTTGTGAACTCTGTTAATTGTTATTGGTTGTATGTGTATTACTTACTTACTTAGGCCCATCACTACCCCTGGAGCATAGGCCGCCGACAACAGTCCACCAGAGTCCTCTGTCCTGGGCTATTCTCTCCAGCTGTCTCCAGGTTGTCCTGACTGTGTCCAATGGGTCTCACTGATGCCAAGCAATGTGAGGTTGTAGCTTTTCATCTCTGCTGCTACTTGTGTTGTTTATCCCGTCTCATACATGGTCCTCACATTCCATGTTCCGACGTTGATGGTCCTGGTCGATAAAAGGGGGGTCGGCCTTGTGGCTTCCGTAGACTCACGGCTTTCACCACACGGCGTCATACATCCTCTTGGCGAGGACCCTTCCTCTCCCAGGGCAGTAGTCTCTTGGTCCGTTGTTGGCGTTTCTGTAGCAAACTTTGTTTTTACGGGGTGGGGTTGCTAGCCCCACGCCCAACCCTCCTCCTTTCTCATCCGGGCTTGGGACCGGCAATGGCAGAGTTTTGTATGTGTATGGGTGTGTTGTATGCAAGCGCTTTGATTTGATTTTGCAAGATATAGCGCTATATACATTCCATTCATCATCATCATCATCATCATCATCATCATCATCATCATCATCATCATCATCATCATCATCATCATCATCATCATCAAGATTTTACGTTAGCTAGAACAGACGTTTTGAAGTATTGTTTGTTATTACACAAAACAGAACAGAACAAAGCAAAATCTAGATAGCAATATTCATATGTGAACTCAAAGTGGTATCACCATCCAATGTGATATTTTTTCATCAAAAGAGAAAGAAGATATTTAAAGAACTATTTTCTAAATTTACATAAGTATTCAAACCATGGGAACAGATGACACAATTTACAAAACCGCATAGACACGGGGACTGGATTACAAAAGCACATGAGTGCTTATTCCATTATCCTCGATATAAAAGAATAAATAAATTTAAAAAAAAACCAAACATCCGAGATTATTACAGGAAAGAGAGCTCAAGTGGAAAAGCGCTGGTATCTAACCCTCATGTTGCCGTTGTTGCTGGTTGTAGGTTTTGAAGTTGTTTTTATTGTTGTTGTTGTGCGTTCCCCAGCTTTACACCCTGGGGGTCACCCAGAACATGCACCCTGACTCACTCATCCCACCTGGGAATCTCTGTGAGATAGGAAGTACACACCGGATGAGATGTTTGCGTGTATGACTCTTTTCAAGTACCTCGCCATATAGGCAGCTATACTCCGACTTCAGAGGATGGCTGTATGTTTCAATCCCCGTAAGGCCTGGCATGTTATAAGATGGGGAGTTTTGTTATCTTCCAGGTCAACTTTCATGCAGAGTTGCCACTGTCTTGTGGTCCTTCGTGCAAAAGTACGTGCAGTAGATCAGTTTCACACGTTACAGATCCCATGAGTCAGCTCCACCTTCTCTCAAAATTTATTGAATATATGCAATGCACTGCCAGCCACAAAAAAAAAAGGGGGGGGGGGGGGGGGGGGGGGAGGGGGGGGGGGGGGTTTTAAAACACATTTATCCCCAAGGTAGCCGCAGTCCGACTTCAACTCAACACCAGTGTGCATGCTTTTTAAAATGTTTTAAAAATAATATTGTCACCCGTTCCTACTAGGGACGAATTGGCCTACTCTTTTGAAAGGCGAAACAGGTTTTAACGTGTACGCGAGATGTTCTGCGTTTTTCACATGGGACCACGGTTTATGGTCTCAGTGTGCGTAAGATGTTCTGCGTTTGCACCAAAGTTTATGGTCTCATCTAAAGGACTTCCAGGAGAGTGGGAACTCATGTTAACTCCAGGAAAGGAATTCTCCTGAACGGGTACCTCGGAGATGCTTGAACCCAGGCCGTCAGATCACGAGCGCAACGCTCAAACCACCAGGCTATCCAGCCTCCCATTTCTGCCGGAATGGTTTAAAATGTTTAAACTGTTCTCTCTCCTTCCTTCAAAACTCCATAAGGAGTCATTAGGGCACTGCACTGAAGTTTTCGGGCAGTGTCTCTTGGGCAAGTTGAACCTGGCGGTGCCCATTCCTCTCCAGGTACAGGATGCATGATGACGATTATTGTCTATCTGGGGCACACCAAACACTTGACATGAATTACTGGAACTTTACCACGCCTAGTTTGATCTTTTGGCTCACGAAGAGAATCAAGGCACTGGCAGGTCTGCGATTTAAGCTGACCCAGGAGATCATGAAAATCCCCACCTTTAATTCATCAGACACTGCTGGCGAGATTCGAACCTACGACTTCTTGCAATCACGAAGAAGATATCAAACGTTCTTGACCATGCAGCTATAGCGTCCGCCATACGTCAGCAGGTATCTCTGAATGGTCTATTTCAATCAATACATGTGGTCACTGCTCTCTTTGCCTTACATTCACGCAGTTTTTTCCTTCCATGACTAGAGTTCCGAGGTTCTCCTGGTGGTGAGATTTTGTGTATGCCACCGTTTTTGCCTACACTTAGGTAGCCGTAATCCGAATTATTCGGGCATGAAGTCTAAACACGACACCATTGTGCATACTACTTTGAAAAAAAAGAAAATTTTGTAATTCATTCTTACTGCCACAAATGGCCTACTCTTTCGAAGGGTGGAACGGGTTTTAACGTGTGCGTGAGGTGTTCTACTTGTGTGTTCGAACACAGAACTTCAGTTTAACTCTGAGTGGAGTTGGTACTGATGTTAACTCCAGCGCAAAATTTCCCCTTAATTAAACGGGTGCCTCTGTGGTGGCTGGGTCCCGAGTCATCAGATCATGAGTGCAACACTCTAAACACTAGGCTAACCCCCCCCTCACCTCACACACACACACACACACACACACACACACACACACACACACATCCTTCGGATGAGACTATAAACCGAGGTCCCGTGTGCGAATTCACGCAGAACATCTTGCGCACGCGTTGTTAAAACCTGTTCCGCTTTTCGGAAGAGTAGGCCATTGTGTGCCGGTAGGAATGGATGAAAAAATTTACAAAACTGCATACACACGGGGACTGGATGAAAAAAAGCACACAAAGTGCTTATTCCGTTATCCTCGATATAAAAGAATACAATAAAAATAATTAAAACACACACACACACACACACACACACACACACACACACACACACACACACACACACACACACAGGGAACTGTTTTTGACCACAAGTTAAACTGGGACGTTAACACTGACGCTATCGTCAAAAAGGGACAACAACGTCGGTATTTTCTGAGGAAACTGAACTCATTTTTTGTAGACAAAAAGATTCTTTCCTTGTTTTACAAGTCGTACATAGAGAGTGTTCTAAGTTTTGCTTTTATTTGTTGGTAAAATAACCTTAGTGTTAAAAACAAGAATGGCCTGCAGAGAATTGTAAGAATCTGCTAAAAAATAATTGGAAAAGAACAAAGAGATCTCACGTCGTTCTGCAATCAGCAGCTTGTACGCAAAGCCACAGCCATTTTGGCTGATCCTTCCCATGCTTTGTTTCCAGAATTTCAAATGTTGCCTTCGGAACGCCTTTTTCAGTGTCCCATCAGCAAAACTAACAGAAAAAGAATTTTTTTTGTGCCAGTAAGCATTCGAATTCTGAATTCACAATGATGTTGACTACCTAGTTTTTACATTTCTCTGAATTACTTGCCTGATTGTCATTGTTATGAGTGTAGTCAATACATAATTATGTGTGTGTGTGTGTGTGTGTGTGTGTGTGTGTGGGTGCGTGGGTGTATAAAATAAGTCTGTCTTCTCTAGTTCTAGTCAACGGTCTTAAAACATTGAATTTTATATTGGTGTATGGTGTGGGTGTGTGTGGGCGTGTTCGCACACACACGTACGTGCGTGTGTATGTGCTGCGTATATGTATGTTCGTAAAAATAAGTTTTTATGTCTTCTAGTCAATGGGTTTAAAATTGTGTTCACAATTGATGTGTGTGCGTGTGTTTGTGTGTGTGTGTGTGCGCATGCGCATGTGTGTGTTGGTGTGTGTGTGTTCGTGACATTTTATTTGAAAACCAATATGAAATATAGCTTTTGTGTCTTTGATATATTTGATGTGTATCAATCTGCCTGTCAGTATTGTAATTGCCCTTCATGGGATGATTAAAGTGTTTTTGACTTGACTTGACTTGACTTGACTTGACACACACACACACACACTTTAATACACCACTGCACAGCCTCTGCCCTGTAGAGTTAGCTGAACAGCCCTCAGTCTCCTGATGAAAATGGGGAAGCTGAGAGATTACGGAAATTGCTACATAATACAGGCCAGGAGTCGTAACACTGACAATACAACAGGCTGGCTTCATGGTCTAGTTGCTGTAGCCTATTATAGCTGGCTGGTGTAGTTAGTAGAAGCTGACTGAATCAAACACACTTGGGTATTTTGTGTTGTCCCCTCTGAGGTGTCGTTAACTGGGTTTTTTGTCCGTACCTGGTAAAAGACATTCAACTTCGAAGAACATGGTCCATAGAAGAATACAATAATAAGTAACCAGAAATTATCTTTAATCTGCCTAGCACGTTGTCTTTGCATCAACACAGATGTAAACACCACCCAAATAACAATGATAAAAAGGTATTGATGAAATGATAACTCATTTGAGATTGAGAACTCATGGTCAATGACATCACAAGCATGAGAAGAATGCTCTATGAGTCAATGCAGGGAGCAGCACTGCTGGCCTTAGGTTAAATGTCAAATAGAACATGGAAACATTTTGTAAAACAGAAGCAAAGAGACAAAATGTCTCAAGAGAGACTCAATGTCTCAAAGAGGCCAAATATCTCAAAATTAGAATCGTCAAAACACTCATCTGGCCTGTACTGCTGTATGGGTCAGAAGCCTGGACACTAGGAACATTGGGAAAGAGACAACAATAAACACGGCCGAAATGTGGTTTCACAGGCGACTTCTAAGAGTCAACTGGTCAGACAGAAGAACAAAGGAAAGCATTCTTGATGAACTCTCAGTGCAAAGACAAATGTTGGCTGAAATTGATAAGCACAGACTGATATGTCAGTCATGTAAACAGCAACACAGACAAATCTGATGACGCCAGTTCTCCAAGGTAAGATTGAGGACAGAAGGAAAAGAGGCAGACCACCAACATCCTGCAAGGGAAAAAGAAATCATGACAATTCTAAAGGAAATGACTATAAAACCATGCTCTTAAAACCGCAATAGTCACACCTCTACTGAAAAAGCACGACCTCGATCCCAATATTCTGAAGAATTATAGACCTGCCTCAAACTTACCCTTTGTCTCTAAAGTACTAGAAAGAGTTGTTCTCAAACAGCTCAACAGTCACCTTCATTCCAATGATCTCCTTTCCCCTTTTCAATCTGCCTATCGCCCCAACCACAGCACCGAAACCACCCTAGTCCACACTTTGGATACACTTCTACTTGCTTCTGATGCAGGAAAGATCTCCCTCCTCACTCTTCTTGATTTATCTGCAGCCTTCGACACTATAGATCTCTCAATTCTTCTTTCTCGCCTCCAAAATACGTTTGGTATTAATGGTACAGCCCTCACCTGGTTTACTTCATACCTCAAAGACCAATTCCAGAAAGTTATTGTAAACAAAATTCAATCAAAACCTGTCAAATTTGAATGTGGAGTCCCACAAGGATCAGTTCTGGGCCCTGTTCTCTTCAATCTCTACACTGCTCCATTCTCACATATAATAAACAACCACCATATTGATAACCATTTCTATGCTGATGATACTCAGCTTCAGTGCAGTGATACTGTTGAAAACTTGCCTTCCCTACTGACAAATATGTCCTACTGCCTTCAAGACATTCAAAACTGGATGACTAAGAACAAGTTACAACTTAATGTCGATAAAACCAAAGCCATGCTCATAGGGACCCAACATAAACTTTCCTCCATCGAAACAACTTCAATAGAATTCGTCAATGAGTTACTTCCTTTGGCCAACTCTGTGAAGTATTTAGGTGTAGTTCTCCACAACACACTCTCTATGAAAAAAAAAAATCACCCAGACCTGCCAGTCTTGCTACTATCAATTGCGGCTCATAAGTGCGATTCGCAAGTATCTGTCCACTGATGCAACTTCCAAGCTTGTCACATCTCTCATTCTTTCACGTTTAGACTACTGTAATTCTCTTTTGGTTGGCCTAGCAGCAGCATCCATCCACTCTCTTCAACACATACAAAACTCTGCAGCTCGACTGGTCCTAAAAAGGAAAATATCTGAACACATCACTCCTCTTCTGCGATCTCTTCACTGGCTGCCTGTTTCACAAAGACTGAAGTATAAGATTAATACTTTCTATTTCAAATGTCTCCACAAATCTGCACCCTCTTATCTTTGTAACTGTCTTCACCTGTACACTCCGTCTCGTTCCCTTCGTTCAGTCGCAGATACTTTGTGTTTTTGAACACCCAGATTCAAACAAACCACTGTTGGCAGTCGCTCTTTCTCTGTTTCTGGTCCATCCACCTGGAATGACCTCCCTCTTTCACTTCGCCAAAAGCCTTCATTTGATACCTTCAAATCCAGCCTCAAAACACACTTATTTCCTACCTGAGACTTGCCCCTCATATCGGTCCCTACTTTTCAACAGCATCCTTCATCTCCTAAGTGTGTTCGCGGGTGTGTGTGTGTGTGTGATTGTGTGTGTGTGTGTGTGTGTGTGTGTGTGTGTGTTGTGTGTGTTGGTGTGTGAGTGTGTGTGTGTGTGTGTGTGCGTGCGTGCGTGCGTACGCACGCGCGTGCATAAATTTGAAATCTGTTATTCATTATATTTGAGGAAAGTTGTATGCGTTTAGATGATTTGAGTGCAAGCGCTTCGATTTGTTTGTTTTACAAGATTCAGCGCTATATAAATTCCATATATTATTATTATTCTTAGTTTTATTACCAACATCACTGAGGTCAGTGGTCTGGGAGGGCTACAGGAGATTGTAGAGCCCAACAGAACTAGAGAGGACATTGCGAACCCTGCTAGCATTGCGTGGAGCTCCTACCGAAGACAGCAGCGATGGAGACAGTTGAGTTGAGCATTTCACACCAAGTTGTTTGGTTTTTTTAAAGGGTGAAGGGGAGGGGGAGTGGGGATAGTAGTTCTTACCTCTGTCGAGCATGACCACTTCACAACTAAATTAACTTAACGACACTAAGTCAGTATAGAGTTGGTCCCCCCTGGGGTAACTGTAAAATCTTCGGTAAGATCAAACACCCACCCACATGTGAGTGCGTACATATGTGTGTGTGTGTGCGCGCATACACACATACTCACACACACGCGCGTGCGGCTCACACACACATACTCACACACTACACACGTACACACACACACGCGCGCACACACACACACACACACACATACACACACGTATACCCAAGCATCTACACACACACACGTTACTAATTCATCCACTAGTTTGCCCATGGA
>CM054139.1:64839155-64844726 GCA_028751875.1 Rapana venosa | reverse complement strand
TGACTTAAAGTGGTATGAATAAAAAGAAAATAAATAAATAAAACAGTAGTTGCTGTCTTAGCGTTCGACGACGACGATGACGAAGCAGATACATTTGGAATCTCCCCGAAGTCTTACTGGTAGGCAACAAAATCTCACCAGTGGAGGACCTCGTAGCCCTAGCCGAGGAACGGGGGAATACACCCAACACGTTCTGACCATCTTCAACTTCAGGTAATGCTTTAGTCAGAATCCCCAGCAAGTCAGTTATCAGACCTATTCATCTCCTGTGGGGATGCAGGGGGGCCGGTCAGTATAAATAGCATCTCCACCTTCTGGAAACTGTACAAGGGAAAATCCTCTTCATATCCTTCTCTTTGTTTCTGCTTTGCTTCTTTTCTTCCTGTTACCTCCTTCTTGTCCATTCCCTGCCTCCTTTGTCTATTTTCCTGCCTTTTTTTCCGTCACCGTCACAGATCCCTCAGATTCCGAATCCTTTGGGGCGCCCTCGAAGCTTTGTCACATTTTCATTGGCGTGTCTTGGGCAATGTCGCATGGCGAAGCTCATCCCTCTCCATGCCAGAAAGACAGAAATCATAGCAATTGTCTCCCACGCCGCAGTCGGATGCGCTGGACATGATTTGTTAAGGCGCTTAACGGCAACGCAAAGTATTTTCGCTCATATGACAGACAATAGTTGCTGTTTGAGCATTCGACGACGACGAAGAAGATGCCTATTCGATTTGCATCGATCTCGTAAAACTTCAGAGTACAATTTAAAGCAAATGAGGATAATACGAATGAATCTCATATAGAAGGTCAGAAATTGAGCTTGTACAAAAAGTAAAGTTAGCATAATATTAATGTAGAGATTTGTTTTGATGTGATAAGCAAACCTTTTGAACTTTGAACATAAAGGCACGCAAGTATACGATGTAGGTCACAGACACAGAAAATCTGTCCCAGGGGGTGAAATTTACATGAGGAACCCTTATCTATTATTTACATCGGATATCACAGACCACCACGTAGAAACAGATTACTGCAAATTTGATAAGGAGGGGGAGGGGGGGGGGTGTCTTATTTTGAAATGTTTCACAGCATGCTCTGTACACATCTTTAGAAGACGATGGATATTTTCTCAACTATCATTATTCCATACTGATCTTTCACCTCGAACAATGTAGGACTTAGTTGTGAATCATAGTCTCATAACAGTCGATAACTTTAATAAAAGCGGAACCAGCAACTTTGTAGTCAATTGAGCGCTACGAGTTTTTACGAGCAATTTACTCTTCTTTATTTGCTTCTTAACTTTTGATCATTATTCAAAAAGATCGAGTCCAAATAATTATGGCTTTCGGGTTCTGTTAACAAAAAAACTCAAAGAAATAAGTTAAAAAAAATTAATAAAAAGAAAGAAAGCAAAAGAAAGAAAATTAAGATTATCAACGAATGAATGAGTAGGTATGTATGTATGTTTGTCCGTCGTGTCCGACGATGACCTCCTAATCAGCAGAGGAGACAGCTGCTGTTTCGGAAATTGGGCAGAAATTTGATTATAGTGGAGATCCTTGCCCACAGTACATCCCCACTCTCTCGGCCATGTGGGCATACGGACAGTCAGCGTTGGAGATGTTCTCCAAAGGCCAACCAGCCCCCAGGGCTGCAGCACATAAGGACTGTGTGAGTCGAGCCTCCCAGTCAGAGAGTCATAGTCGATCACTAAAGACTAAGCTGTAAAGTGGAATTCCATTAGTGGCAAAGCCACTGGTCATACAGCCTCTCACTTTGCTGTTGCCCCCAGCGTCAATGGTTTAATCAAGAACTGTGATACATCCCAGGCGTTGACAATATATGTAAAAACAAAAAAACAAAAAAAATCTCATCAGTCATCTCGTCCGTTCACCACACATCCGCAACCTCTCTTTTCCTTCCCGTGTCCATCTACTCGCGCAAACGCACGCACGCACGCGCTCACACACACACACACACTCACGCACACACACACAAACACACATACACACTCACACACACACACTCACACACACAAACACACACACACATACACACACACACACGCACACGCACGCGCACACACACACACACACACACAGACACTCCATGCACTTAAAAAAAAAACTTTTACAGCACACTAGCATCAGAGTAAACAGATGTGTTCAGAAGACGCTTGCCTTGCCCTGTGTGACAGCAGCCAGCAGGTTACAGAGATAGGTCTGTCTGGTAGGCAGAGATAGCTGTCCTGTCCAATGCTTTACTGTTATCTGTTATCCAATTAGCCTGTATCTCGGCTGTTTGTGGAGCACGTTAAGTGTAAAAGAGTTCCTGAACTTTTATAGATGAGTTGCCGTCAGGTCCACACTGAAGCTACACCTGAAGAACGAGAGACAGAGAGTAACTGAAACAGAGAGATACTACCAAAGACTTAGAGAGAATGGATGAAGGAAGGAAGGAAGGAAGGAAGGAATGAATGAAGGAAGGAATGAAGCTTTATTTTTCAAGAGTAACAGAATAAGCATTTGCATACTTTTTTCCATCTGGCCCTTGCCTGATTAGGGGTGAGAGAGAGATGAGACATAGATAGAGACAGAGATGCAGCAAGTGACAGCCAAAGAGACTGATAGCATGGTCTCCCCTATTTGTCCAAACTTTTATTGGTAACACCACGACTCATACAAATAGAATACCTTTAAAATTTGTTTAAAGTTCACTTCTAAACCTGTCTCCCTTCCTCTACCTCCCCTCCCCTCCCCCCTGTATTACAATAACAAATGACATTACACCATGAAAAAAGCATTGTGATGTACTATTGGCAGACGTAATGCTTTTTCTGATTCTCTTCACAAACTTTAACTTGCCATCCTTTTCTCCTTGACTTTACTTGGCGTAGACATTCCGAACAAGGAACTTCTTTTTACTGCATTTTAATTCAGCAATTTAGATTTTGCTAATGGCTTGGATGGAAGAAAGTTTTGCTGAAAAGAAAGTATCATATACAGTGCAACAAGTTGTTCTTCATTTTGTGCAACCACCCCCAAAGAGTTACACGGAAGAAAGTCATGATAAACAGTGCAGAAATATGCCCCCACACTTCCATGGCTAGCCTTGTGAAAACGCTTTGAAACTTTGTTGAAGTGACAAAACGTCTTAAAGCGTCTGCAGTGACAATGTCTGGCAGACATCTGAACTCTCTAGAGGTGCGGTGGTCAAACTGATACGACAGCTGACTCTTTATCCGCATAGCCCTCAACGGACAGGTCGTGGGTTTGAATCCTGGTGACATCGGGTGTATTATATATAGATTTTTGTTAGACTTTTTTTTTGTCAGGGTCTGCGTAGGTAAACATACTGACCCCTTGCTTCCCTTCATTTCTACTGCATGCAAAACAAATATACCTTAAGAATGCTTTGTAGAAGACTTATAGGAGTCTATGCTAATGATATGTAGGTGAAACAAATGTGAAAGAAAAACCCAAATAACCAATTATGTAATTAGCATGCACCTAAACCTCTACCAACATAATTATTGTGTCGAGCGGATGGTTAAGCAAACACTCGAGGATTTTTTTGGTAGGTGTAGTGTAGTATATGAGTCACTGGATACTTTGTGAATACTCTTGGCACTGTGACACTTTACGGGAAAGCTATAAAAACAAAGCAACAACAACACACATACAAAAAAGAACCAACCTAAAGCCAATATCATTCCACAGCTGCCGGATTTATGCACGTGTACATATATCATTCACAGAAGACTAGCAGCACCATTATCTGCCTTCAGTGTCCATTTAGGCTGAGTGGGAAGTGAATGACTTATGCTCGTGGCTCTCGGTCTGACAGCAGTGATGGTTTACTGGGACTGCCACATTTAGAAACAGAGCAATCATCATCTGTCGTGGTGGTCAGTGAGCATGGGTGATAGGCTATAAGTGGTACCCTGTGAAATCAATACTCGGAATGTCCTCTGCCTGGATGCGGATAGAAGTGGACAGAGAGACAGGAGAGTAGAAAGAAAGAGAAGGGAGGGGCGGATAAATTTATTGAAGTGATGGAGATACTACAAGAGAAACACAAGAAGAGAAGAGAAGAGGAGACAAGCAAGAGGAAGAGAAAAACAACGACACCAAGATAGAAAGTCAGAAAGAGATGACCGAGAAACAAAAACAGAAACATATATATATATATATATATATATATATATATATATTTAGAGAGAGAGAGAGAGAGAGAGAGAGAGAGAGAGAGAGAGACAGACAGACAGACAGACAGACAGACAGATAGATGATAGATAGATAGATAGATAGATAGATAGATAGATAGATAGATAGATAGATAGATAGATAGATAGATAGATAGATAGATAGATAGATAGATAGATAGATAGATAGATAGATGGATGGAGAAAGGAGATAGAAGCAGAGCTAAAGAAAGACACACTCACACACTTCCTCCTCCACCACCCACACACACACATCCCACACACACAACACACACACACACACACACACACACACACACACACACACATAAACACACACACACTTCCTGCCCCACCCCCCCACCCCCACACACACATCCCACACACACAACACACACATACACACACTCACTTCCTGCCCACCCCCCCCCCCACCCCCCACACACACATCCCACACACACAACACACCACACACACACATACACACACACACTTCCCTCCTCTCCTCCCCCTCCCCTTCCCCACACACACACCACACACAACACACACATACACTAAGGTCTTACTACCTATATGGAGCAGTACTTCGTATGATTGTTTCCCAATGAGTTCTTACCTACCTATTTTCTTTTCTTTTTTTCACTGGGAGTTCCAGAGAAATTGGGCACAGAGCTCGGCCATAAATCTCTGTGGCTCCCTCGTGGTTCCAGACCCGACAAGGGAGAATGGGAATCACCCTGCTTAGCTGAATGATTAAGAGCAAATGTGTTTATGATGCTGAATCAGGTTTGCCCGTGGGTGGCAGTGGTGGTCGAGTCTGTTCATTGAGTTTTTTTGTCTCTCCCCGCCAGTTTCTTCTATCTGTGTGTGTGTGTGAGTGTGTGTGTGTGTGTGTGTGTGTGTGTGTGTGTGTCTGTGTGTGTGTCTGTGTGTCTGTGTGTCTGTGTTTGTATGTGTGTGTGTCTGTGAGTCTGTCTGTCTCTTTCTCTCTCTGTCTTGTCTCTGTCTCTCTCTGTGGCTCATTATCTCTCTGTCTTTGTCTCTGTCTTTGTCTCTGTCTTTTGTCTCTGTCTGTCTGTCTGCCTGCCTGCCTGCCTGCCTGTCTGTCTGTCTGTCTGTCTGTCTGTCTCTCTCTCTCTCTCTCTCTCTCTCTCTCTCTCTCTCTCTCCACACACACACACACACACACACGCACACATACACACAAATACATACACACATACGCACATGAATACAGATGTGTGTGTCTGTGTGCGTGCGTGCGTGCGCGCGTGCGTGTGTGTGTGTGTGTTTGTGTGTGTGTAGTGTGTATGTGTGTGTGTGTGTGTGGATATGACATTTCGTTGTGGTGCCAAGTCTTATCTTCCTTTGTG
>CM054139.1:64804155-64826655 GCA_028751875.1 Rapana venosa | reverse complement strand
TCTTAAGATGATTAAAGGAATAGTGTGTCTATTTGTCTGTTAATTTGTCGGTTTGTCTGTCTCTGTCCCTGTCTCTGGGTGTCTGTGTCTCTGTGGGTGGGTCTGTGTGTCTGCGTTTCTGTCTGTTGTCTGTCTGTCTGTCTCTGTGTCCCTGTCTCGGTCTCTCTCTCTCTCTCTCTCTCTCTCTCTCTCTCTCTCTCTCTCTCTCTCTCTCTCTCTCTCTCTCTCTCTCTCTCCTTAGGGAAGAAAAGAGTTATTTACTTGTTAAAATAACGTGTTTTAGAAAAATACCAAATTACTATCAGATTCAGGTTTACACAATTATTGAAAAAAAGGGAAAATACAGAAACAGAGAAACGGACAAAGACAGAACTACGGACACACAGACGGAGACAAAGAGACAGAGACACAAGGAGAAAGAATGTGAAAGAGGCAAGATAATAGATAGAACACATCAGTCCAAAAAACCCAGCACACATACACAAAACACTCGCCCAAGACCATGTGTTTCACACACACTAAAAAAAAAGCCAAAAAACCCCATCAACATTCGTGCCCACGGTAACGTACCGAAACCAAACCATACCAGAGACTGTACTCCCCGCTCCCCGAGTATGGTCTGTCCTTCAGTACAGTCACGTGGCTTACATTTTAGGGGACGTTTCCCCCACCGCGTGCCAATCGTTTAGCGTTACGGTTCAGTCCGTGCGAATACTCTCTCTTAGGGTAGGGGTTGTCAGGTGTTCTGGGCAGACTTGACAGGCCTACTCGTGCCATAATCATTCATGACCACGGGCCGGCATGGCGGGGATGCTACCGTTTCCTGCATTCCACCCGGTTCGAGGACAAGCCTGAGTGAAGTTTGGAAATGTTGGGAACTGTTATAGCAGCGTTGTAGACCACTTTCAGTTCTGGGTGATTTCTCTTCGCGGAATTGTTAGACTGCTCTTCCCTGTGGAGAGCCGGTCGCCACAAGAGCAACGCCACCATATTGTTCTTGTTCCGCTTTCCTGTCTGCAGAAGTAGTAGGGTTTTTTATGATAGTTCCGGGTTTTTCTTTTCAGAATTTCGACAGGGACAATTCGTTTAGCTGCTGTGGCTTGCTTTATGTGCTCTGAATGCATATTGCACGCATGACCCTGATTTATTGTCTCGTCCGAAAGACTTGTTTCCAAAGCACTACTCCAGGTCTAGTAGATAGATGAAATGTTCGGCCTTGTACAGGAATCGAACCCTCTGGCTTTCTAAACGGTGCGTTATCTCTATACCACTGATCCACTGCTAAGTAATAATCTGGTGAGGTATACTGCTGTCGGCAACAAGTTCAGCTAGTAATTTTGTGGGGGGGGGGAGGGGGGGGGGGGGGGGGGGGGGGGGGGTATTATTACATTTACATAGTTTTGTTGTTTTTGCAAACATTACATTAACATAATTGTGTTTCCTTACGGTACTAAGATTGCTTTTCTGCGGGTTGAAAGACCCACCAACAATCTGACATTCTATTGCAAACTCATGAGTACCTTAGTCTAGTGATTCACACGCTGAAAAGATCAGTTGTCGTCAATACTCAAAAGCATTCCTGTACATAAAAATTATGATTGGCAGCCATATGTTGTACACAAGCACTGTCTTAAGATGTATAGTTTTTATTGGATTATTTCCAACTTACAATGAAATGCGCGCTTTACAAAAACTCTTTTGCACAAAGAATTTCTGCAAAAAGGGCTGGCTGGCCGTGAATGGAATTTAAAGTTTTCACGTAAAATCCCGAAGCCAAGGTAGCTCCATGAACAGGCAAGGGTACAGGTCCTTCATTCAGCCACATAGCTCACAGTGGAGGTAAGGTTTTACGCCGCGCTCTCATCGTTCACACAAAGTTTCAGGCGGCGCAAATCTTCTTCGTGGAACGCTCAAACAGCATCTATTGTCTCTAATAAATGAGCGAAAATGCGTTGCTCTGCCGTTAAGCGCCTGACAAGTCAGGCTGAGCACATCCAACCTCGGCGTGGGAGAGAAGATCTTTTAAGATTTTCTGGATAAAAAGGCAGGATAATGGACCCAGAGGGAACAAAACAGACGAGAAGAAGGAGACAAGAAGAAAAGAAACAAGGCAGAAACAAAGAAAGGGATAGAAATGAGGGAATTCCTAGCACAGAATTTCCAGAAGGTGGGAGTGCTGTTTATACTGACAGGCCTCCGGCATCCCCGCGGGCAAGGCGGTGCAAGTGACCGCACGGGGATGAGGATGTGTCTGGCATTCTGTTGATAAAATCTGCCAATGCCACAGTTCATAGCAGCGGGTGGGATGCCAGCATGACCCACATCTCATCCATTTTTTTAAGAACTTGAATAATGGATCTTTACAGAAATATGAAAGTCCTGGGGAAAATGATATTTTATTACATTTATTAGTCTGCATTCTGGTGTGCAAAGCTAGTTCGCGCTCATTTTGTTTACTTCCTTTTTTCCAAAACTGACTGAAAATGAAAGTATGGTTTCACCGCCAACAGTACGTGATGCCATCATCACAACAAAAATATCAACAGCATAATTGTTTTTTAAACTGCTGCAGCATCAAGAAAGGTTTGTAGAGAAAATGTGACAGAGCACATGTATCAGATTGACACATTAATTGGGTTTTTTAATGCTCAATACTAGCGTGTTTTAACATCTACTATGTCATCTTAAAATTCAGATTAAACACCATCCTACATTCATCCATCTTGAGGAAAAATGACAAAAGTCAGAGGCCTTTTTTATTACTAAATACGAGATCATTATTTTGAAAATGTCTTTCAAATCCAAAAACATTTCAGATAAGAAATATCAAGATACGTCCACGTTAGAATCAGTTGTGCCCAAAATACTGAAATTAGCTGCACATAAATTCACAGATGTTATCTACATATTTGTGGAACAGTCCTACAACCAAAGTGTTAAAAACTACAAGCTTTTTCACAAAATCAGGGCATAAGCTATCTTGCGACCATAAAAGAAAGAACAAAAAAGGTAATGAAAAAGCTAACGTAAAAAAATACCAAACCCAAATGCAAACAAACATTCGTAAAAGTGCACATGAAACATATTTTTTCTGAACAAAAATATGAAGACTCAAGCCCATTAGATATATCTATATTTTTAAGACTTCATTTTCCCTAGATTTACATCTTTTTTCTCATCTTCAAGTTCTTGATTATGTTTAAACAACCATGCTTGGATTAGCTGTCCTAAAAGTATTGGAGATGTAGACCTGAAAATTATATACACATACACATGCGCGCGCGCGCGCGCACACACACACACATACACACATACATGTATAAACTCTCTCTCTCTCTATATATATATATGTATATATATCTATCTACATATATCTATATACATATATATATATATATATATATATATATATATATATATATATATATATATATATATATATATATATATATGTGTGTGTGTGTGTGTGTGTGTGTGTGTGTGTGTGTGTGTGTGTGTGTGTGAATCAATCAATCATATTTATTCAGTTTTTGCAGGCCATAAGATCCATATGAACACAATATGAAAAAGCAACCATGGAGCAGTCGAGGTGATATAATACAGTCAGCATGTAGTCTTTGTTGCAGGCAAGGAAAGAGCTACTATATATATATATATGTGTGTGTGTGTGTGTGTGTGTGTGTGTGTGTGTGTGTGTGTGTGTGTGTGTGTGTGTGTGTGTGTGTGTGTGTGTGTGTGTGTTACTCCCCCCTTCCCCTCATCTCTCTGTGCAAGTAAGTGCGCCTCTACCTCTGCAGGGTTGATGAAGAGCACAAGAACCTGAAGAGCCCTGAATACCCTCCTCCACTGCAAAGGAAAATGACAGGCAACAAGAGCGGAGGAGACGTGCAGGGGAGATAACCCGAACAGTTAATGACTTAATATCCGGTCTGTCATATTTGGGGCGCCGAACACTTCATCGATCAGACGTGTGGGATTTTTTTTTGTTTTGTTTGTTTTTTGGTTCCTAAAACAAACTTGAGCCTTTATCGTGATGATCGACTTGGGCGTAAAATTAAATAAGGTAAGAACTGAAATTATGAATAATGTGATTTATTGGTTTACAGTTTTAGATTCAGTTTTTCTTCTTAAATTTTAATTCATTCTAATGTTGATTATGTGTTACTGATTTTTGAAAATGATGTCTTTTTACAGCAGTTTGTTTTCCTTTCTTTGCGGTTGTTGTTGTTGTTTTTGTTCTTTGATTGTTTGCTAGGTTGGTTTGTTGTTGCTGCTGGTTTTTTGTTGTTGTTGTTGTGTGGGTTGTTGTTGTTGTTTTGTTGTTTTTTTTTGGGGGGGTGTTCTTGTTTGTTTTGTTTGGGTTTTTTTGCAGCTACATGCGTTTAAACGTGATTTACGCTGAATAGACATAGTTTTGTCTCTCTTTTGTGTGATGCATTTAAGTGAATTTCATATGCATAATATATCATTCACTTTCGGGAGTGGGAGGGGGGGGGGAGGGTCGGTTACGGTACGTTTAGGGACACATAATTATTTTTGCGTTTGTGTGTTTGTTGCTTGTTTTTACCCCCTTTGTTTGTTTAGATCAGCGTACAATGAAGATGTAAAAAAGGTAAAGGTAAAGGAGTCCCATAACCTATAAGGTCGTAGGGGAGCGAGGCGTCAGAGACCTCACTTCTCTAGGGCCAGCATAATGAGGGCGGCGCCCATCTCCTCTCCCTCGCTGCTTTACCTTCCCTGACCCTAAAGAGGGCAGGTACCCATTTACAGCTGGGTGAACTGGGGGAACTGTACTGAAGCCAAGGCGCGCAAACGGTCACCCATCCAAGTGGTAACCACGCTCGACGCTGCTTAACTTGGCTGGGGGAAAGCGAGTGCTCCGACCACTGAGCTATCCCGTCCGGTACCATGAAGATGTAAATTAAGATATCTTCGCCATGCGCTATGGAAAAAAAAAAAAAGAGACTAACCTTCGGAAGAGAGTCTGTCAGAGACTGGCCTTAATGGCGATAGTCTTTCACAGCAAGACCGAGGCAAAAATACAACCAAAGAAAAAAAAGGCAGACCAACAGCTTCTCTCTCTGGCAGCGTCACCGAATCTACCGGCATGAAAATCCACGAAGTCAGCAGGACTAGCGAAGACCGACACCAGTGAAGAACGTTCAACCATTCTAGTTCTCTCATCGTTAATGAACACAGCGGCTGACATTCTACCCTATGATGCCGACAGGTGAGACAGGTGAGACAATTACTTGATGTCAGCACCGGGACTCTGCCTGTGAGTAAGGAGATATCCTCGTATGTTTATGAACTGTGCATTTATTGGTTCATTCTTTTTCGTCATAGACCGCTCAGACAGCAGCTATCGTTGTCATATGAGCAAAAATGCGTTGCACTGCCTTTAAGCTCCTGACAAGTTAAGCCCGGCGTATCCAACTTCGGCATGAGAGAGAAGAATGATCATCTTTTCAGTCTTTGTGAGGAAGAAAAGACGGGAGAAAGGACCAAAACGCCAGAAATTAGACAAAAAGGAGGTAAGAGGGGGAACAAGGAATAAAGCAGAAACAAAGAAAGGGATAGAAAAGAGGGTAATACTAGCCCAGACTTTCTAGCAGGTGGGGATGTTATTCATACTGTGACACGCTTCTGGCATCCCCACGTTGGAAAATTGGTCAGTTCATAATGTTGCTTAATGAAAGTATCGAGAATCTGAATCACTATTTTCCATGGCTGTTCAGACGTGTGGTTTACTTCAATGGCGCATGTCACTGACAGAGGAGACTGCTGGAACAGATGAATAATCCATTACCACACTGCATGAGTTAGGCTACGCTAGAGCGGCCATGTGTCATGGTCTGCTTTTTTTTAAAAGTTGTGTCCCTGTATAGTTTTGAAAAGGCCTTGGGTTGTCTCTGCCTGTCAGTCAGTTTATCTGTCTGTCTTTCTTTGTTTCATTCATTGACTCGTTATGTGTCTGTCTATCACTGTCTTTCTTTTTGTCCTCTTTGACTCTGCTTGCTTGCCTCTATCTGTCTCTCTGTCAGTATTTCTCTCTCTCTCTCTCTCTCTCTCTCTCTCTCTCTCTCTCTCTCTCTCTCTCTCTCTCTCTCTCTCTCTCTCTCTCTCTCTCTGTGCAATACACACGCACGCACACACACACACACACACACACACACACACACACACACACACACACTCAGAGGCTTCATAGTGCAACTTAAGTTGCAAAAAAGTAGACCAAAATCGTCTGAATAATGTGTACTGTGATTCTCGAGTATGATAATTTATACGCTGTGTTGAAGCTCTCTAAGAAGAAATACAATAATTGAAGTACACAAGCTAATAAAAAAAAAAGTCACCTGTTCTTTATATTCTTTCATTTTTCTGCAGGCAAGGTCAAACTTGTCAAAAGGCGACAGATCGATATAAGCGATTTTGTTAGAAATCATGTTCGATGCGATGCCTTGACTGCTTCATGCGATAAACGACACTAACAGCCAGTCCCTCTCTTTCTATTGAGTTTGCTCTATCCTCTCATACCATTTTGAGACATGTTTTATATGCTGTTCCTAATGCTTTTTAGACCAGTGGCATGAAGTGCAAATTCGTCATTCTATCATCAAAAACAGATTATGCATACATATAGAATGCACTGATCGTTTTCTCTCGTGTCATCATCATGCACCTTTTTAAAAAAATTTTTTTACTAAGGCACGCACTAGAATGGCTGTGTGCCTTTAGTTCATATTGCTTGTTTGTTCTTCGTTGTGCATACTGACTTTAAAGATGAGATTGGCAGTGAAGAAAATGTTTGCGTAGATTCCATGGCAGTGATAACTATATTATTTACTGTGTTTCATTTGCATAATCCAGTTTACTGTTGTATTCCATGATAGACAGAGGCTTATAGCTGACTGGTTAAGACGATCCCACTTCAATCTCATGGTCCATAAAGCCGTGGGTTCGAATCTCTGTGTGGCGTTTGGTGAATTAAGGGTGGAGATTTTTACGATCTCAAAGTCAACTTCAGGTGCAGACCTACTAATGCATTAATTCCCTTCGAGTATACAAAACATGCCAAAGATCAAAATTCACGATAACGATCCCATAATTTAAGTCACCGTTCGGTGGGTTACACGAAAACACGAGCATACCCAGCATGCACTCCTGAAGTTGGAATGTGGCTATTTTCGTGCTGGGCCAAAAGGGTCGGATACGCCAAACCTAACCATCGGTGAACCTCGGAGCTCTAGCAGAGGATCAGGAAAACAATTCCAAGGTGACTCTTTTTTTTCTCTGTACTTGTTTCTTTCTTTTATGTACAGGCAGAATGGAAAAGCAAACAGCTGCTAAGCAGTACGTATGAACACACGTACGGGATAGCCTAGTGGTTAGAACATTGCGCTCGCAATCTGACGACCCGGGTTCGATTCCCGTTCAAGGGGATATTTTCCCCTGGAGTTAACATCAGTGCCGACTCCACTCTCCCCAAAAGTCCTTCAGATCAGACTGTAAACCGAGGACCCGTGTGTGAACGCACGCAGAACATCTTGCGCACACGTTAAATCCTGTTCCGCTTTTCGTATGAGTAGGCCATTGTGAGCCGTTGGGAACAGATGACAGAATTTACAAAACTGCATACACACGAGGACTGGATGTAAAAAAGCACATAAGTGTTATTCCATTATCCTTGATATAAAAGAATAAAATATAATAAAAATAAATAAATAACTATAAATAACATTCAGCAGACAGTGGAGGAGAAACCTGCCAATAGACAACAGAGAGAAGGGTTGAAACTTGCACCGAAGACAGCGTGCAGTAGAGCGCTTACACACCTTGTGCCGTGGAATGAGGTGGGAGCAATTGGATTCTGGGTTTCTACCTGACAACATGTTCTCATTGTCTTTCAGATGATCTTTTGCGTAATATATGTTGTTGCTAATTTGATGTACCCTGAATCACAACGCCTACACAGTTCTCTTTCTCACATGAGTACAATTCTGTGAAAATATCTAGATTCAAACCCCGTATAATACAGAGGAATTTCCTAAGTAAAGTAACAGCATCATTCATATCGTGAAAAGTAACCTTACTTTCAAACAAATCTGAGAAATTGGGATTATATATGTAAATGTATAGCATACATACATTAGATTGTGTGTGTGTGTGTGTGTGTGTGTGTGTGTGTGTGTGTGCGTGCGTGCGTGCGTGCGTGCGTGCGTGCGTGCGTGCGTGCGTGTAGTCAAGTCAAAGTCAAGTCAAGTCAAACACACTTTAATCATCCCATGAAGGGCAATTACAATACTTATGTATGTATGTATGTATGTATGTATGTATGTATGTATGTATGTATGTATGTATGTATGTATGTATGTATGTATGTACGTATGTATGTATGTATGTATGTATGTATGTATGTATGTATGTATGTATGTATGTATGTATGTATGTATGTATTCTTCCCCACTTCATCTTTACACTATGTTTTATTCATAACTAAACATATGGTCACAGGGTGTGCAGAGGTGTCTTCTCAGCAGTAGTCTCAGTCACACACACACACACACACACACACACACACACACACACACACACACACACACACACACACACACACACACACACACACACACACACACACACACACACACACACTTCGGATGAGACTATAAACCGAGGCCCCGTTTTCGAACGCACGCAGAGCATCTTGCGCACACGTTAAATCCTGTTCCGTTTTTCGGAAGAGTAGGCCATTGTGTGCCGGTGGAAACAGATGACAAAATTTACAAAGCCGCATACACACAGGGACTGGATGTACAACAGCACATGAGCGCTTATTCCATATCCTCGATATAAAAGAATAAATAAATAAAATAAAACACACACACCTGACTGCAGGTAAAACCAATAATTCGTCATCCAAAGAGGGGAGAGAGTTCAAAACCCACCCACACCCTTAACGCCCCATCAAGTGCTCATCAGTCTGACAGGTAGCAGTCGAAGGCAGGGGAGAAAACTCGAGCGCCTAATGACTTAATATCCGGTCTGTTACTAACAGGGATCCGACCACGCCCAAAGATCAGACATGCACTGTCGTTTTTAATAATAATGGCATGAGCAAAATGTGGGGAAAATATTGCATGAACTAATATTCTGAAAACAATACTTTTTTTCTGTTTTGAGATTTTATACAGAATTTATACTTCTATTTGAAGTGTATGATTTAATCATAAAATGCCTGTCGGACGCAAGGCTATCTTCTGAAGTTGGAGAAAGGCTGCCTATTCGCCGAGATATTTGTAGACAGCCATAATTATTTTCATGTAGAGTGTACTCTCACGGTGGTTCCTAGGTGTGGTGATTGAGACAGAGTGCTTGTTTTTCTGGGTGATTTGTAGGTGCTGAGAGGCTGACGAACGCTCAACAACAGCAATACTAACAACAATAGCAACAACATCAACAACAACAACAACAAAATAGTCTGAATGATCTTCACGATACCGAGGCTTTGGAGCAAAACACCAGCAATAGCAACAACAACAACAACAACATAGTCTGAATGGTCTCCACGGTGCTTAGACTAGGAAACTCTCAACAACAACAACAACAACAGCAACAACAACAACAGTAATAACAATAGCATAGTTTGAGTGATTTCCAAGTGCCTCTACTGGTAAACCCGCAACAACAACAGCAGCAACAACAAAAACAACACAACAAAATAACAGATTTCCACTCTGCTTAGACTTGGGAACTCTGTACAACAACATCCACAACAACCATGACAACAACAATAACAAAAACAACAGCAAAGAGGGAGATAAGGCACTTGCAGGTCTGCACTTTATGTTGGCCTGGGACATTGTCGATATCTCAAGCCTTAACTCAGCAAACACCGCTGCCGAGATTCCAACCCACAATATCATTGACCAGGGGGATCAAACCCCCACGATCTCAACCACGCGGCTACAGTCTCCCTTTACCATTGTTCGATTATGCTGACATAACATGGGATAGGTGCGCCAAAACTGTATCTAATGTAATGAGAAGCTTTTCACTCACAGGAAATAAGCATATCACTGGGGAAGTTGGTGGAACTAGTGATAACGTGCTTCACATGATTATTCAAAATGCCTGATCACCCCCACACACTCTCTTTACATCCTGACGGCTTTCCAGAACACCCAAACCAAATTGGCGCAACCATGCAGAACATTTGAATAATAACGATCATGCAACAACTTGTTCTGAACGTTTTAATACCCCGGGGTTTTCTCCGGTGTGATTCCGAACACAATGATTAAGCTTTTACTGTACCGGCGTGTGTCTTGTGAACATGAAGCAAGAAGCCCACGTCATGCCATCATTAGGAAACAGATGACACGTAGAATGGAAAGAACGTGCTAACAACTAGTGTGATGTCGTCATGGAATATTTCTTTCATCCTGGCCCTCACTGGGATAGCCATGTCCTAGCAATTTATGGATACTTTGTCATTCATTATGCACTTGGAATTCATTATAAAAAAAAGATTGATTGTCGATTTGAGGTAATCACTTGTTGATTGCCAATACATAATGTTTGCAACTACGTTTACTGGGGTTACATTATGTTTCCTCAAGTCCCTTTTAAATAAAACAACAACAACAACAATAATTATTGAAAAAAACTACATATATTATGGTCTTGTGTGATAGCTACTTCTCCCTACAATCCATATATTATAGAGGAAAAACTCTGGTTTATATTTTCATCAATGCCTCACATTCATTTGAATCAGCACAGAAGGATAAACTTTGTGCACTGATGTCCTGTCGCTCTCGCTCATTCTTTGCTGTTACAGGTGTCCATTTCTTGAAACAGATATAAAGAAGCACCACTCCTCTACCAGTTTTCTTGGCTAAAACTTCTACCTCAAATTTTGGCCGCTTTTCTTGGAAGGAAAGTATCCTTCAAAATTGTCATATGAAAAAAAAGTAAACGAAAATTCCCAATAAGTCACAAACAAAAACAAACCAAAGACTCTGAAGCATGATTACCTGTCCCATTCCTCAAACACCTGATCACATCACTCCCACTCCTATCCTGACTCTGAAATCAACTTGGGCAACGATGCAGAATATGTGAATAAGAACAGTTATGCAACAACTAGTTCTGAACAGTTATGCAACAACTAGTTCTGAACTTTTTCTTCCCTATGTTTTTCTCCCGCGCGACTCCATTAATTTAATGTAGTTTTTTTTTTTTCTGGAACCATGAGTGAGGACGTGAGGAAAACAACTTTTAGCATGACGTCATCAGAAGCAAATCGCATGTCAAGTTCAAGAGTGTGTTAAACATTATTGTGATGTTCTCTTTTTTTCTTCATTTTTTCTTTTCTTTTGATTTTTTTGAGGGGGGGGGGGGGGGGGGGTTGTGGTTAGTTGGTTGGTTGGTTGGTTGATTGATTGGCTGGTTGGATGGCTAGCTGGACGATGGTTGGTTGGTTGGTTGGTTGACTGGCTTGTTGGTTGGCTGGTTGTTTGATTGGTTGGTTGTTTAGTTGGTTGGTTGGTTGGCTGGCTGGCTGGCTGTTTGGTTCGGTTTTTTTGTGTTGTTAGTGTGGTACTAATTAGAAGAGCCTGTGTCAAAGCAATTTTTAGTCAGTTTGTTACTAATCAGACTTTACCGAAAGTGATTCGAGGTAATCACTTGTTGAGTCCCAAGAGATAATGATTACAACCATGTTTACTCCTGCTACATTTTGCTGTTATTCTTTTCTTCCAGGGGTCCTTTTACAAGAAGAAAGGACGAAAAACACACAAATAATAAACAGGAACGAAATGGCTGTGTATGCTCACCATGTTCTGGCAGTTGTTTAAACCAGCACAGAGAGGGAAGCATTGCACATTGACGAATTGTTGCTCTAGTTCATTCTTCGTTGTTACATATGTATATTTCATGAATATATTTAAATACAACCCCAGATCCCTACACGTTTCTTTACTTTAAAATCCTTATATATATATTAACAAAGGGCTTTTATTCTTTTAAGTGACGTGGTATCTTTACCAAAATAAAAACCATATAAAGATAGACAATTATCAAGTAAAAACTAATTAACAAAAATATAACGAGAAGTATGATTACATGTTTCACATGTTCTAAAAACCTTACTCCTCCACACGCCTTTACTTGAATGTTTCCCAAACTCAAAAACGTAGTTAAGCAACCATGCCGAACATTTGAATAATAACAATGATTATGCAATAGTTCTGGGGCTTTCTAGTTCCCTAGGGTTTTCCCTAGCGTGACTGGGGCAACATGATTTAGCTTTCATTGCTCAGCCTGTGGTTTGTTGACATCAAGTAAACAACTCACGCCATAGCTGTCATTAGGAACAAATCGCACCTAAAGTTGAAGAACATGCCAAACACTAATGTGACGTTGCCATTCTGTTGTTCTTGCAGGGTTGTTGTTAGTTTTTTTCTCCTTTACAGCAATTCTCATTGTGTTGGTTATGTCCAGGCAATTGGCGGTCAAATTGCTACATATTATGCCTATGAAATTGACAGAAAAGCTCAACAGTGTTTCAAGCTAATCCCTGATTCATTTCCAAGAGATGATGCTAACAGGCATGTTTACTCGGGTTCTATATAATTATAATAATGTTGTCAGTCCAGCCTTTCACAGTCCTTTTGGCCAAACTCCTTCCCTATCTTCCTATCTTCCGGGGGACCAATGCATAAAATGAGATTCTGTTCATCTGATGCTCTCAAGCCAAAATTTACTCATCGCCTCTTAGAGAGAAACGATTTTTGATATAGAAATAAGTAGTATTTGTTCTTTTGAGGGTTTTTTTTAACCTTGGATAGAGCTTGAGAGGTTTACCAATGCACACACACTGGCTCTTTTTTTCTCAAGGGGTGGGGTTATTCTTCAGGTAAATGTTCACATCAAGAAACTACACCCTACAAAAAAAAAAACTTACAAGGAAAAGCATAAAACAGAAATAAACAATAACAGCAAAAACAGAAAGAGAAATATATGACAACATTTTCCATCTCTAACCACCCCATGCCCTCCCTACCCCCTTTCTCATTTCATCCTTACAGCTTTCCACCAGAACTCAGAAACAAACTGCAACAACAATGCAACAAAAATTGAATACTGATTATGTAACCACTCTTGCAGCTACAAGTTCACTGCATTTTTCCTCTGCACAATATCATTCGGGAAATTGCACACTGGGTGGTATGTTGACATGAAGTAAACCACCCACACCATGCCAAATTCGAAAACCAATCACATTACTGTATGGTCACACACAGTGGGACAGCCATGTTAAAGTGGTTTATGGCGTGTTTGTTATTCATTAGGCACGTTGAGCTTTATTGGTAATGCTCTAACAATAATCCCTGGAGATTTGTTTGTTGAGTCTTTATAGATGATATGGAGAATTCATTATGACTGTCCAGTTACACACTGTTGCCGTTCTGTTCCATTGACGTTTTGTTTCCTCCAATGTGTTAACATAATTCCCTCATTATCTTTAGGATGACAATTGCACTTGACAGAACATTAGTGATTTGATTACACTAGTGTGAATCGATACATAGCCTCCCTGCAGTAAAAGAGTTGTATACATAAGAAAAGCGGTACATAATAGATTAAAAATAAATGGGAATATAAAATATATAAAGTAAGAGAATTTTTCAACCTTTTTACAAAAAGTCCTGTATCTTTTTTTCATTCCTCATCTAAAGCTCCTAAATTCACAAATGGTGAGATTTTTCTCTATTCCACTATTTTTCAACACCTCCCCCCCACCCCCCCACACACACACACTTTATGGCTCATTTTTGGCAAGTAGACAAAAGTTCTTTCACTAGAACTTCAGGTTGATTAATTAACCCCCAAAAGGTCATTTAAAAAACTTACAAGCAAAAGTATAATCAAAAATATATAACAATAAAAATGGAAAAAAGAAATACATAACAATTTACATATTCTAATCACCCCATGCCCTCCCTACCCCTTCCCTCATTTCATCCTTACAGCTTTCCATCAGAACTCAGAAACAAACTGTGATAACAATACAGAAAAGTTTGAATACCAGTTATGCAACCAACTATACAGCCACCAGTTCTCTGTATTTTCCCTCTGCACACCCTGGGTGGTATGTTGACATGAAGTAAACCACCCACACCATGCCAGAATGGAAAAACAATCACGAGTGAAGCTAAAGGATGTGCCAAATATCGTTGTTACATTATTGAAAAGATGACTGTATGGACAGGCACAGTGAGATGGCCTAGTTCAAGTGGTTTATGGCGTGTTTGTTATTCATTAGGTGCGTTGAGCTTTATTGGTAATGCTCTAACAATAATCCTGGGAGATTTGTTTGTTGAGTCTTTATAGATGATAATTATGGAGAATGTATTATGACTGTCCAGTTGCACTCTGTTACCGCTCTGTTCCATTGAAGTTTTGTTTCCTCCAGTGTGTTAACATAACTCCTTCATTATCTTTAGGATGACAATTTGCACTTGACAGAACAGTACTAATTTTATGTACACTAGTGTGAATTGATACATAGCCTCCCCTGCAGTAAAAGAGTTGTACATATAAAAAGCGGTACATGATAGATTAAAAATAAATGGGAATATAAAATATATAAAGTAAGAGAATCAGTTCAACCTTTTTACAAAAAGTCCTGTATCTTTTTTTTCATTCCTCATCTAAAGCTCCTAAATTCACAAATGGTGAAACTTTTCCCTCTGCCACTATTTTTCAACACCCCCCCCCCTGCACCCCCCTCCCCTCCTAGCCCCTCCCCTCCCGACCCCCCCCCCCCCCCCCCCCCCACACACCACACACACACTTTATGGCTCATTTTTGGCAAGTAGACAAAAGTTCTTTCACTAGAACTTCAGGTTGATTAATTAACCCCCAAAAGGTCATTTTAAAAAACTTACAAGCAAAAGCGTAATAAAAAATATATAACAATACAAATGGAAAAAAAGAAATACATAACAATTTACATATTCTAATCACCCCATGCCCTCCCACCCCTTTCCTCATTTCATCCTTACAGCTTTTCATCAGAACTCAGAAACAAACTGTGACAACAATGCAGAAAAAATTGAATATCAATTATTATGCAACCAACTATACAGCTACCAGTTCTCTGTATTTTCCCTCTGCACACCCTGGGTGGTATGTTGACATGAAGTAAACCACCCACACCATGCCAGAATGGAAAACCAATCAGGTGTGAAGCTAAAGGATGTCCTAAATATCATTGTGATAATATCAAACAGGTTACTGTATCCACACCCACAGTGAAATGGCCATGTTCAAGTGGTTTATGGCGTGTTTGTTATTCATTAGGCCCCTTGAACTTTATTGGTAATGCTCTAACAATAATCCTGGGAGATTTGTTTGTTGAGACTTTATAGATGGTATGGAGAATTCTGAGTTCTCGGGGACGAGATAGCTCAGTGGTCGGAGCACTCGCTTTCCCCCAGCCAAGTTAAGCAGCGTCGAGCGTGGTTACCAGTTGGATGGGTGACCGTTTGCGCGCCTTGGCTTCAGTACAGTTCCCCCAGTTCACCCAGCTGTAAATGGGTACCTGCCCTCTTTAGGGTCAGGGAAGGTAAAGCAGCGAGGGAGAGGAGATGGGCGCCGCCCTCAATATGCTGGCCCTAGAGAAGTGAGGTCTCTGACGCCTCGCTCCCCTACGACCTTATAGGTTATGGGACTCCTTTACCTTTACCTATGGAGAATTCATTATGACTGTCCAGTTACACTCTGTTGCCACTCTGCTCTATTGATGTTTTGTTTTCCTAGTGTGTTAGCATAATTCCCTTATTATCTTTAGGATAGCAAGAGCAGGTTACTTATTGGGTGCCTTTCCTGCATAAAAAGTGTTGTACACATAAAAAGCAGTAGGCCTAAAGGATAGATTAGTAAGTAAATTTGAACATAAAATTAATAAATCAGGAGTCAGTTGAACCTTGTTTTTCAGAAAAAAAGTCTTGTTTTCTTTTCATTCCCCAGCTAGAGCTCCTAAGTTGACAAATGGTGAGATGTTTGCATATGGGACTAGTTTTTAAACCCCTACACACACACACACACACACACACACACACACACACACACTCACATACACACACTTTATAGCTCTTTCTTTTCTCAAGTAGTTAAACATTCTTTCAGTAGAATTTCGCCTTAAGAAATTAACACCAAAAAAGTTCTTTTTTAAAAATCACAAGCAAAAGCACAAACAAACATCTACAACAACAACAACAACAAATCAAAAAAGAAATACATAACCACATTTTAGATACTCTAACCACCCTGTGCCCTCCATACCCCCTTTCTCATTTCATCCCTACAGCTTTCCATCAGAACTCAGAAGCAAACTGTGACAACAATGCAGAAAAAATGTGAATACTGATTATGCAGCCAAACATGCAGCTACCAGTTCTCTGCATTTTCCCTTTGCACAATATCGTTGGAGGGAAATTGTACCCTGGGTGGTATGTTGACATGAAGTAAACCACCCACACCATGCCAAAATGGAAAACCAATCACATGCAAAGTTAAAGGATGTGCCAAATATCCTTGTAATATTATTAAAGAAATTACTGTATGGACACACACAACAGTGGGACAGCCATGTTCAAGTGGTTTATGGTGTGTTTGTTATTCATTAGGCACGTTGAGCTTTATTGGTAATGTTCTAACAATAATCCTGGGAGATTTGTTTGTTGAGTCTGTATAGATGGTATGGAGAATCCATTATGACTGTCCAGTTACACTCTGTTGCCCTTCTGTTCCATTGAGGTTTTGTTTCCTCCAGTGTGTTAACATAATTCCCTCATTATCTTTAGGATGACTATTGCAGGTGACAGAGCAGTACTTATTTGATGCAGGCTAGTGTGAATCAATGCATAGCCTTCCCTGCAAAAAAGTGAACAAATAAGAAAAGCAGTACAGGATAGATTAAAAATAAATGTGAATATAAAATAAATAGATTCAGAAAATCAGTTGAACCCTTTTACAAAAAGTCCTGTATCTTTTTTTTTTCATCCCTCATCTAAAGCTCCTAAATTCACAAATGGTGAGATTTTCCCCTCTGCCACTATTTTTCAACCCCCACCCCCCATCACACACACACACACACACACACACACACACACACACACACACTTTAAAGTTCATTTTTGTCAAGTTGACAACAATTCTTTCAATAGAACTGCACATTAATTAATTAACCCCCAAAAGGTCATTTAAAGAAAACACACTTACATGCAAAAGCATAATGAAAAATATACAATAAAAATCGTAAAAAGAAATACATAACAATTTACATATTTTAATCTCCCCATGCAAACCCCACTCCTTCCCTCATTTCATCCTTACAGCTTTCCATCAGAACTCAGAAGCAAACTGTGATAACAATACAGAAAATGTGAATACTGATTATGCAGCCAATCATGCAGCTACCAGTTCTCTGCATTTTTCCTCTGCACAATATCATTGGAGGGAAATTGCACACCGGGTGGTATGTTGACACAAAGTAAACCACCCACATCAAGCTAAAATCGTAAACCTGTCATACATGAAGTTTAAGGGTGTACTAAATATTGTTGTGATATTATCAAACATATTACTGTATCCTCACACACAGTGGGACGGCCATGTTCAAGTGGTTTATGGTGTGTTTGTTATTCATTAGGCACGTTGAGCTTTATTGGTAATGCTCTAACAATAATCCCGGAGATTTGTTTGTTGAGTCTTTATAGATGGTATGGAGAATTGATTATGACTGTCCAGTTACACTCTGTTGCCGTTCTGTTCTATTGACGTTTTGTTTCCTCCAGTGCCCTAACATAACTCCCTCATTATCTTTAGGATGACAATTGCACTTGACAGAACAGTACTTATTTGATGCAGGCTAGTGTTAATTGATACATAGCCTCCCTGCAGTAAAAGAGTTGTACATATAATAAAAGCAGTACAGGATAGATTAAAAATAAATGTGAATATAAGATAAATAAAATCAGAGAATCAGTTGAACCTTCTTACAAAAGTCTTGTATCTTTTTTTTCATTCCTCATCTAAAGCTCCTAAATTCACAAATGGTGAGATTTTTCCCTCTGCTACTATTTTTCTGCTATTATGGGGACGGGATAGCTCAGTGGTCGGAGCACTCGCTTTCCCCCAGCCAAGTTAAGCAGCGTGGAGCGTGTTTACCAGTTGGATGGGTGACCCTTTGCGCGCCTTGGCTTCAGTACAGTTCCCCCAATTCACCCAGCTGTAAATGGGTACCTGCCCTCTTTAGGGTCAGGGAAGGTAAAGCAGCCAGGGAGAGGAGATGGGCGCCGCCCTCAATATGCTGGCCCCTAGAGAAGTGAGGTCTCTGACGCCTCGCTCCCCTACGACCTTATAGGTTATGGGACTCCTTTACTTTTACTTACTACTATTTTTCAACCCCCCACCCCCCCTCCCCACACACACACTACACACACACACACACACACACACACACTTTAAAGCTCTTTTTTGTCAAGTAGACAAAAATTCTTTCAATATAACTGCACGTTAATTAATTAACCCCCAAACGGTCATTTTAAAAAACTTACAAGCAAATCATAATAAAAAATATTATACAACAATAAAAATCGAGAAAATAAATACATAACAATTTTACATATTTTAATCACCCCATGCATTTCCTACCCCTTCCCTCATTTCATCCTTACAGCTTTCCATCAGAACTCAGAAGCAAACTATGACAACAATACAGAAAATGTGAATACTGATTACGCAGTCAAGCATGCAGTACCAGTTCTCTGCATTTTCCCTCTGCACAATATCGTTTGGGGAAATTGCACACCAAGTGGTATGTTGATACAAAGCAAACCACCCACATCAAGCCAAAATCGAAAACCAGTCACACATGAAGTTAAAGCATGTGCTAAATCTTGTTGTGATATTATCAAAAATATTACTGAATAGACACGCACAGTGGGATGGCCATGTTCAAGTGGTTCATGCCTTGTTTGTTATTCATTAGGCACGTTGAGCTTTATTGGTATTGCTCTAACAATAATCCATGGATATTTGTTTGTTGAGTCTGTATAGATGGTATGGAGAATTCATTATGACTGTCCAGTTACACTCTGTTGCCCTTCTGTTCCATTGATGTTTTGTTTCCTCCAGTGTGTTAACATAATTCCCTCATTATCTTTAGGATGACTATTGCAGGTGACAGAGCAGTACTTATTTGATGCAGGCTAGTGTGAATCAATGCATAGCCTTCCCTGCAAAAAGTGAACAAATAAGAAAAGCAGTACAGGATAGATTAAAAATAAATGTGAATATAAAATAAATAGATTCAGAAAATCAGTTGAACCCTTTTACAAAAAGTCCTGTATCTTTTTTTTCATCCCTCATCTAAAGCTCCTAAATTCACAAATGGTGAGATTTTCCCCTCTGCCACTATTTTTTAACCCCCCACCCCCCATCACACACACACACACACACACACACACACACACTTTAAAGTTCATTTTTGTCAAGTTGACAACAATTCTTTCAATAGAACTGCACGTTAATTAATTAACCCCCAAAAGGTCATTTAAAGAAAAACTAACTTACATGCAAAAGCATATTCAAAAATATGCAATAAAAATCGTAAAAAGAAATACATAACAATTTACATATTTTAATCCCCCCATGCAAACCCCACCCCTTCCCTCATTTCATCCTTACAGCTTTTCAACAGAACTCAGAAGCAAACTGTGACAACAATACAGAAAATATGAATACTGATTATGCAGCCAAACATGCAGCTACCAGTTCTCTGCATTTTCCCTCTGCACAATATCATTGGAGGGAAATTGCACACCAGGTGGTATGTTGACACAAAGCAAACCACCCACATCAAGCCAAAATCGAAAACCAGTCACACATGAAGTTAAAGGATGTGCCAAATATTGTTGTGATATTATCAAAAATACTACTGTGTGGACACACACAGTGGGATGGCCATGTTCAAGTGGATTATGGCCTGTTTGTTATTCATTAGGCGCTGTTGAGCTTTATTGGTAATACTCTAACAATAATCCTGGGAGATTTGTTTGTTGAGTCTTTATAGATGATATGGAGAATTTGTGATGACTGTCCAGTTACACTCTGTTGTCGTTCTGTTCCATTGACGTTTTGTTTCCTCCAGTGCCTTACCATACACTAGTGTGAATCATACATAGCCTTCCCTGCAGTAAAAGATTTGAACACATAAAAAAGCAGTACAGGAAAGATTAAAAATAACTTTGAATATAAAATAAATAAGTCTTAGACTCAGTTGAACCTTGTTTTTTTGTGTGTGTTTTTTACACGAAGTCCTGTATCTTTTTTTCAGTCCCCGGCTAGATCTAGGTTCACTAATGGTGAAATATTTGCCTGTGTGACTACTGTTCACCCCCCCCCCCCCACACACACACACACACCATTTAGGTAGCCACAATCCCACTTCGGAGATGGTGTCTTAATAAGACAGCTATGTGAATGCGTTTTTGAAATGTTGCCATTCATTCCTGGGAGATGTTATGCTTGCAGTGGCACACGGGGCCTCAGTTTATAGTCTCGTTGGAAGGACTTTGACCTTGTGTTGTACTTCCCATCAAACTGGGAAGAAAGTGCAAGGCCGGGAATCGAACCTTGAACGTCTTAACCATCCTGTCACCTTCCTTCTTGTCATGTATCTAAACATTACCTTACAAATATTTAATTAATAGCATAACATTTTAAAAGAAATACAAATGCTATGATTCTAAATATGTCTGTAGCTACTTCAATGTAGTAGATGTTATGATAACCATGTTTTGCTCTCACAGTTTGAAGATACATGAACTCAAGCCATCACACAAGTGTTGTGAATAGCGCTGCAGGTGCACCATTCAGAAAGGAAATATCGCCCCCTTCATTCAGCCATGGCCAACAACCAACACTCAGGCAAGCTAGGCCTCTATTCAGGCCTGCTTTCCCTCGGCTTTGACAGTCATGCTGTTGGCAGTACAAATATCACAGTGAAAAGAACCAAGCATGAGCCTCTTTTGTCAGGTTCCAGTTTTGAAGTGGATCAATTTCCTCCCTTTTCAAACGTTTTTCACTCCCTTTGTCCCGAGTTCCTTGCCCCCTTTATGTTCATTTGTATAGGGTTAACACAGCAGGGTCAAAACTGCTAGGGGTCACCAGTTGTTACAATGCTTGGGCTGAGATCTGAGTGAAGGAGGTCCTGCTGATTTCGATTTTGTTTTTTGGGAGTCTAAATGAATGGAATGTTTTATGTGCTTGTGGCAGGATTTGGGGTGGGGTGTTTCTTTGGAAGTTAGCTTGGTTTGTGGTTTCAACTCCTTTTCTGCTTTGTTTTGTTTCTGTTTGGTTTGGTTTGGGGGCGGGAAGGGGTGTGTTTCTTTTGCTTTGTTTTGTTTCTGTTTGGTTTGGTTTGGGGTGGGGAGGGGTGTGTTTCTTTTGCTTTGTTTTGTTTTGCTTTAGTTAAATTGGACAGAGTAAATGTCAAGAGAAAAGGGGTAGGTTTTTTTGGTTAATAGTTGGAACCCCCCCCCCCCCCCCCCCCCTCTCTCTCTCTCTCTCTCTCTCTCTCTCTCTCTCTCTCTCTCTCTCTCTCTCTCTTTATCTCTCCCATGTATAAAATCACAATTTCTTCTTGTGTTTTTAACACATTTCCCTGTTAGGGGTCTTTTTCGGTTGTTTGCTCCTTTTTTTATTTGCTATAGTAAGAGGTAAAGTATAAACAGGAATAATTCCACCTCTAGACACCAAACACAAGACAGTAGAACATAGGCAACAAAAGACACACAGACTATCATGGAAAATGTGTGTGTGTGTGTGTGTGTGTGTGTGTGTGTGTGTGTGTGTGTGTGTGTGTGTGTGTGTGTGTGTGTGTGTGTGTGTGTGTGTGTGTGTTAGAGATAACAATAAAGCCCCATTGATTCTCTTTAACGGGTAAGAAATTAAAAACAGTCAGAAAAGAAACTATTTCATGTACGAATACATAATATACATTTGTAGTCACATTTGGAATGATATCATGACTGTAAGCCTGATACATATTATCAGAATTATACTTGTACACACAGTTGGAAGGCATTTACCGCAAGCAGTAACACAAGTGCCCTAAAGTGTGTTGCATGTGCACCATTCAGAAAAGAAACGTTGCCCCTTCAGTCATTCAGAGCCAACAACCAACATTCAGGCAGGCTAGGCTTCTATTCACATCTGCTTTCCTGGGCCTTGACATGCTGTTGGCAGTGCAAATATCTCCGTGAAAGAGCCTAGCACAAGCCTCTTTGACCAGGTTCCAATTTTGAAGCAGATCAATTTCCTCCCTTTTCCACGCTTTTCACTCCCTTTGTCCCGAGTTCCTTGCCCTCTTATGCTAAACTTGTACAGGGCTTGTTAGAATTGTGACAGTGGGGTTTT
>CM054139.1:64761655-64799155 GCA_028751875.1 Rapana venosa | reverse complement strand
GTGTTTCTTTGATCGTTCGTGTGCTTACTCTTTAGTAATGAAGTTTACATGAAATCAGTATTTGAAATTTGATGCACAAGATATTTGAACATGAGTATAAACAAATGATAGCAGCGCAAAAAAATGTGTGTGTGCGTGTGTGCGTGCGTTCGTGCGTTCGCGCATGCGTGCGTGCGTGCGTGCGTTCGCGTATATGTGTGTGTGCATGCGTGCGTGTGTGTGTGAGTATGTGTGTGTATGTTTGTGTGAGTGTGTGTGTGTGTTAAATTGCACGCAAAAACTCATTGGAAATGTGCCTCTTATATTACAGTGGATGAATTAAAAAATATATAAAAACCACAGGGAAAGATGATGGAGATGAGAGGGGGGGGGGGGGGGGTAGGCCTTACTGACAAACAAAACCGTAATAAAAGGCTTTTGTACAGAAACAAAAATATCGCAAATTCATTTCCTCATAATCTTAACAAAGCCATAACAAATAAAATGATGAGCACAACAGCATATGATGAAAACAAAGCCAAACAGTAAACCTGACAATTCATGCGTATTATTGCAGCCAAACATTAAGAGTTCTTCTGAGGATGAAAAGCGGTTATGTACATATGAAAGACAGGCTCACAGACAGTATAGTTAAGTCGTAGGGATGCTTTTTATGCGAGCAACAATAAACCCCTTAGAAGGCTGCTGCTGATAATAATGTTATCACTAAGACAGTGAATGTCTTAAGCAGCACACAGAATCCTTTCAGGCTGTGTAAACGTGCTACGTTATCTGATTTATTACTGCTCGTGTTCGTGTGCGTGCACAACACACACACATACACACACGCGCTCTCGCGTGCACGCATACACACACACACGTGCGCGCTAACACACACACACACACATACACATAGACACACACATACACACACAGTATATTTCTCTCTCTCTCTCTCTCTCTCTCTCTCTCTCTCTCTCTCTCTCTCTCTCTCTCATACACACACACTCGCTCTCTCTCTCTCTCTCTCTCTCTCTCTCTCTCTCTCTCTCTCTCTCTCTCTCTCTCTCTCACACACACACACACACTGCTAGCTGTGATGCATGAAGTGTATCCCCAGGGACATCAGAAATGCATGGCCTTGTTTTCACTGTGTACCTCCTGTCTAGCTCTGTTCAGCTGCAGGCAGTCAGTAGCTCTGTGCCATTAATTGCCTCTGAAGCCATTCCAGCACAGCCAGTTGTCTGTCACTGGAGCAACATGACCAAGAGGATTCAATCACTGTGTGGGTTGTTTTTTTCCCCCTGCCTATGCATTGATTACGTGCTTATACACGAAGATATGTATATACGCATGCATATATATACACACAAACACATACACACGCACATGCATGTGTACGTGTGTACAAGTGTTGAAGAGCATGGACACACACACATACACATACATGCACACACACACACACACACATACACGATCACACACGCACACCCACCCCCACACACACAGAGACACCGACAAACACACATACACGAACACACACACGAACACACACACACACGCACACACACACATGATCACACACACGCGCGCGCACACACACACACACATACACGCACACACACACACGATCACACGCACACGCGCGCGCGTGCGCGCACACATACACACACACACACACGAACACATACGAACACACACACACACACACACACACACACACATGCACAACACTCTTGTGCTTGGCTTCGATCCCATGTTCAAGTCCCCATTGAGATGCCCGTTTAAGGAGATTTTGCTTTTTCCCGGGAATCAACATCAGTCCCGACTTCACTCCCCAAGAAATCCTTCGGAAGAGACTTCAGACCAACAATGACAAATTCTTTTATTTCGAGGATAATGAATAAGCACTCATGTGCTTTTTTACATCCAGTCCCCGCCCTTAGGGATATATAAGAAAGAGAGAGTGTTGGGGTGGAATTGAACCTAAGACTGTTGTGAATGCACGCAGAGCATCTTGAGCACACCTTAAAACCTCTTCCACCTTTCAGAAGTGTAAGCCATTGTGGGCTGGTGGGAAGGGATGAAAAAAATTACAAAACTGCATATACTCGGGAACTACATGTAAAAATAAATCACTTACACCATCTGTACACAATCTTTAGCATTAAAAAGCCTAGAACAAGAGTAATCTTGGAGCGTGTATCGTGTTCTGCTAATGGAAAGATAAACACAATTTAATGATAACTGCAACAACAATGCAGCATAGAAACTTTTTTTTTTCCAGTACTAGCTTTTTCACTCTCCACCAGTTCAAAGAAAACACGCCAGATCAACAATCAGTTTCATTTACATCAACACAAGTATCTCGTATTAAAAAAAAACCACGTCACACACAAAAACGTATGCTATCATAATGACCACTTTGGGAACAGCCATGGTATTCACACCATTTAGAGATAAACCCCAAGCCAGAAGATGAGTGCGCATGAACCATTCCGAGGAAAAAATACGTTACCACTTCCGTTGGCTAAATCCACCAAACCAAAAGCTCAGGCCCTAACTCATAGGTGTTTGTCTAAGCTTTGAACAATTGTTGTGTGCTCAAAAATCACAATTTTAAAAAAAATCCCCAGGGTTGCGTCTTTCTTCAATAGGAGGAGTGGATCTGCTTCATCATTTTTGAACCTGTTCCCTCCTTTTGGTTTAGTGTTGTTTGCTTTGCTCATGCTGATGATTGTTCTGTACACATGAAGGTTGTGGATTAGCATCGTCGGTAGTTCCATTTCTTAAATGGTTCGGTTGAATTCTGTGTGAATCAGTTCCTGTTTGTTTCACTTTCATGATTGTGTGTGTGTATGCCAATAGAATAATTATGCCCGCTGTTTTGTAGCAGAAAACGGGTGGACGGACTGCTTCTTTGTAGACTTGTTTGATCTGCTTATTTATTCTTAATCAATTGAAATGGAAATAAATCCAGACTTTCAATCCAGATTTTTCCCTCCTTTTGCTCTCTCTCTCTCTCTCTCTGTATGTCTGTCTCTCCCTCTCCACCCCCCCCCCTCCCCTCTATCTCTAGCATACATGCATACACGGGCCTTAACTGGATGTTCAGTCAGCTGATTGTTGAGAATAGGAGAAGCAGAAAGAGAAGGAGGAGGAAGAGAAGAAGAGCGACAAGTTCAAAAGCAAGACACGAAAGAGACGTGGTGGAGAAGGGGGCAAGAAGAAGAAGAAGAACAACAACAACAACAAGAACAAGAAGAACAAGAAACAGAAGAAGAAGAAGAAGGAGGAGGAGGAGGAGGAGCAGAAGAAGAAGAAGAAGAAGAAGAAAAAAAAAAAAAGAAGAAGAAGAAGAAGAAGGAGAAGAAGAAGAAGGAGAAGGAGAAGAAGAAGAACAACAACAAGAACAAGAACAAGAAAGAGAAGAACAAGAACAAGAACAAGAAGAACAAGAACAAGAACAAGAACAAGAAGCAGAAGAAGAAGAAGAAGAAGAAGAGAATAAGAAACAGAAGAAGAAGAAGAAGAAGAAGAAGAAGAAGAACAACAACAACAACAACAACAACAAGAACGAGAAGAAACAGAATAAGAACAAGATAAGGAAGAAGAACAAGAGAAAGAAGAACAAGAACAAGAACAAGAACAAGAAGAACAAGAAGAACAAGAAGAAGAAGAACAAGAACAAGAAGAACAAGAAGAAGCAGAAGAAGAAGAAGAACCCAGCATCTTACCCCTCTGTTGACATACAAACTGAAACAAAATAAACTCAAGCCACATGGTGTTTACATCTTCTTCAAGTGTGGAGGACACAAACAAGTAGATTCGCACATCCAATAATACACCTCCTTCACATTCCCCAGTTTCTAAGATGCCAATTCTGCAGCCAGAGAGGAAGAGTCTAAACAGCACTAGCTCTCCTCAGTTTTCCCTTCCCGATCCAATCAAAGAAGGCTTCAGCACCTGAGCACTTCAGTGTCAGGCATCCTCTGCCTAACGCTTTGCCTCTGCTCTTGAAGTTGAGGGGGTGGGGGGTCAGCTTTTGAATAGGTTTCTAGAAATAAGGTCACTGTTGTGAAATCCATGCGAATAGGTTTGTGGTTTTTTTATTTTAAGAAAATTGTTCATAGAAAATAGGGAAAGGCTTATCACACCCACAGTTATGCCAGAAATAATTTATTTTCTAGATAGGAAGTGTGGATTGATTTAAAAAAGAAAAATAAATCCTGCCAAACAACAAATATATCACGAACCCCTCCCCCTCACACCCACCCCGAGAAAAACATTAAAGCAAGCAAGCACACAAAATTTAGTTTAACAGTTTCTTACGCGCTGAAGAAAAAGACTGGCATAAAGGGACCATTGTGTTCTACCCCAGTGGCTGCAAAGTGAAGACTCCAACAATTGAAAACCGGAAGAAACCACTAGGCGGAGAGCTAGCAAAACGAGACAATCAACCCGCCGTTTAATTTTGTCTGCAACAACTGTGGCACAGACTGCCATGCACGAATTGGTCTACTGAAGGACTCCAGTCATTGCTCCAAACAAGACTCCTGTGACTAAAGAAGGTGTAGCTATTGTCTCCCGGGACAGAAAGAGCTTGCTATTATTTGTATTAAAAAATATATTTAAAATAATATTTAGAAGAAAAGTGGCTACAATAAGATTTTTCTGCTAGTAGATTACCATATGTAAAAATAAAAAAGACTAGTCTTATTTCAGTGATACTACCAATGCACAACCACTCTGGTTCAATTCAGCTTGACACAAAATTATGTGTGATAGGGACTTGGTTTCCGCCACAAAACACACGTTGAATATTCTTACTTTACTTGCCAAAGATTGTGCAACCATTTCAGTTTAATCCAGTTTGACGCAAGATTATGTTTAAGGGCCTTATTTCTGCCAGAAACCATGTGATAAACAAACAAAATTATGGTTAGAGCTCTGTTTCTGCTATAAAACACATGTGAAACACAAAAGATTATGTGTAGGAGTTTATGTTTTTGCCAGAAAACACGTGTTAAACACGCGAGATTATGTCTTAGAGCTTTATTTCTGCAAGGAAGCACATATTAAGCCATCTTTTTTTATAAAGCTTAAAACGGCCTCACCTCATTCAACCATTATAATATATATTATCACCAGTTCGTGAATGCTAACAATTTATCAGTTCCATAATTTTTTTTTCGTTGTTTTCAAAACCCTTTCTCTCAATGAAACATCAGTGGCGTCAGACAGCAGTATAGCGTCTGCGGGTGAGTGCCAAGGGATGGGGATTTAGAAAGGTACGTAGACTACCAGCTACTACACATAACAATGCTACATTTGTTTGGGATCCTATTGTGGTGCTGTTGGTAAGCTATTCTGATGCTCATTAACATCTTGCCTCAGTCTCTTAAGTCTTGATATACTTTTTGGGTCCAAACACGCAGACATCAACTATTGATGTCTGTCATATGAACGAAAATGCGTTGCGCTGTCCTTAATTACCTGACAAGTCAGACCCAGTACATCCTACTTCGGCGTGGGAGAGATATGTTTTATTTTAAGCCTTTCTAGGAATAAAGGCAGGAGAAAGGATCAACAAGACAGAAAATAGACAAGGAGGAGATAGCAGAAAGAAAAGGAACCAAGCAGAAAGAAACAAGGGGAGGGAGAGAGAACAGAGGGAATTCCTAGCACAGATTTCTTTTTTCCCCGGGAACGTGAGATGCTATTTATACTGACAGGCCCCCAGCATCCCCACAGGGGAAGATTTGAATGATAACGCTGGCTGCTTCTTATATCACAGAATGTTTAGGAGTCTTGTTTTCTGGTTGTGAAATATCTGTGTGTGTGAGTGTGTGTGTGTGTGTGTGTGTGTGTGTGTGTGTGTGTGTGTGTGTGTGTGTGTGTGTGTGTGTGTGTGTGTATGTGTGTGTGCGCGCGCGTGCTTGCGTATGTGTGTGTGTTGTGTGTAAATTTTCTGTGAATACTTTCTCTTTAGAAGTGCTGTCACTTGAACAAAAATGTCAGTCATTCTTTGTTTCTGTTTGTAGCACACATTTATTTGTTGTTCCTTTAAAAAAAAACCAAATCATTTGTTCAAGCTTAGTCTTTGTCTATAGTTTTTGTTCGTCTTAGGGTGTGTGTGTGTGTGTGTGTGTGTGTGTGTGTGTGTGTGTGTGTGTGTGTGTGTGTGTGCGAGCGCGCGCGCGCGTGTGTGTGAGTTTTCTTTTCTTTTATCGGTCTGTCTTTCATTCTGTCAGTCATGCTTTTTTTCTGTTTGCCTCTCTTTCAATCCTTCTCTCTCTCTCTCTCTCTCTCTCTCTCTCTCTCTCTCTCTCTCTCTCTCTCTCTCTCTCTCTCTCTCTCTCTCTCTCTCTCTCTCTCTATCTCTCGCTCTCTCTCTCCCTCCCTCTCTCTCTCTCTTTCTCTCTCTTTCTTTTCTTTTCTTGTCTTTTCTTTCCTTCATTTTCATTCTCTCTCTGCTCTTTCTGGATGGGTGGGTGGCTTTCATCAAAGCTCTTTCCACTTTCTTCCTGCTCTCTTGTACACACACTCATATGTATGTGTGTGTGTGTGTGTGTGTGTGTGTGTGTGTGTGTGTGTGTGTGTGTGTGTGTGTGTGTGTGTGTGTGTGTGTGTGTGTGTGTGTGTGTGTGTTTCGGTCTGTGGGTGGGTGGGTGGGCGTTATGAGTATTCCTGGAAGACCTTGCAGAATAAACAGCAGCTAATCCTGCGCTTTCTTGGCTGTGGTATGCATGCTGATCTGGAACTAAGGGAAACACACAAAGCGGTTTTTGTTTTGTCTCTTTTGAAGTCTGGAGAGGTATGTACGTTGCTGCTATTGTCATTGTCTGTGTCTCTGTTCCAGCCTGTTTCTTTGTGGAGGATGTCTTTGAAACTTGGTGTTGTTAGGGTTTTTTTTTTAAAACAATAAATAATAAAACAGTGCTGTGAAGAGTGTCAGAAGACATGATTGATTGATTTATTTAGTTAGGAAAGTGACAAAAAACAAAAAGGGAATTTTGGGTGGTAAAAAAAGGATAGGAAAAAAGACATTTTCTTCTTTCCTTATGCATAATCATTTTTTTATGTGCATGCTAGTTTTTACTTTTTTCACATTTTGTTCGCACCTCTCTGTCTCTCTGTCTCTGTCTCTCTCTCTGTCTCTCTCTCTCTCTCTCTCCCTACCTCTCTCTCTATGTTGTCTGTCTGTCTGTGTCTGCCTGTTTGTCTGCCTGTCTGTCTGTCTGTCTGCCTCTCTCTCTCAAGGTATAAAACCTATATACTGTACAATGTTCTAAAAAAGGACAAAATTACTTCTTGTATAAAGACAGGTTTTTTATTCCCAAAACGATAGGATTCCACATAAAAGTCAGCAAAGCAGAAGAGTTCCTAGAAGGCAAGTCATCAATACTTTCTGTACAATTCATCCAGCTTAAACAAGGTAATGCCATTCCACCATTCTGGCATCGCGATGATGCAGAAGAAGAACACGATCCCTCTCATTTTCAGCTTCATCTGCTTCTGCGGCAATGCAGGCATCTTAATGACTCCACTTTCTTCTGATATTTTCTGATACTTTGAAATGAAATTCTGCCACTAACAAAATCATTCCTTGCTCTCTGAGTGTGGGGAAGGCTTATATGAGCTTGTGCAAACAAAAAGAACCGTGTCATGTTTTGCAGTGTTATTTTGAAATAAAGAAGTGCATAAAAAACTAAAACTAAAAGGAACACACACACACACAAACTGACAGAGAGACACACACACACAGACACACAGACACACAGACACATACACACATACCACACACTCATGCTCGCACGTGCACACACACACACACACACATACACACACAAACTCACTCACTCACTCACACACACATGCACACATACACACATGCTTGCATACGCACGCGCACACACTCACATACACACATGCTTGCACGTGCACATACACACACTCAACACATACACACACACACACACACGCACGGAGAGAGAGAGAGAGAGAGAGAGAGAGAGAGAGAGAGAGGAGAGAGAGAGAGAGAGAGAGAGAGAGAGAGGAGAGAATACATCTGTCTTCCATTAGATCATCCACACATGGAGAAACATACCCAAAACAAATTCCTATATCAGCCATTTCTATTGCTGCGACTATCTGTTTCTTTATTTTGTTTTACCTATTTCTTGATTCCATTTCTACAGAAATGAACACCGAAACATGCTTCACTATATTTCAAGATAAAAGCGAAGCGTCATGGCATTAAAAAAGATTTCATATCTAAACACGTCGAATCACACACACACACACATACACACACACGCACGCACGCACGCACGCACGCACGCACACAGATATATTAGATAGATAGATAGATAGATAGATAGGTAGATATAGATAAAGAGAGAGAGATATATACACATACCTATATATATATATATATATATATATATATATATATATATATATATATACATACATACATACATACATACATACATACATACATACATACATACATACATACATACATATTAAAGAATCAGAGGAATTTTTTTGCTATTTTCGTCATTTATCTGTTTTATTGTTTGTGGGGTTTAGCCTGTTTTCTAATGATCCTAATCGTAATTATGTATCTGTATACTTTTTACCATTTCTTCAGTTGATTAACTGGTTGGTTGGTTGCCTGGCTGGCTGGCTGGTTTGTTGGTTGCTTGGTCATTTCTTTGCTTGTTTACTTTTGTTTGTTTGTTTATTCTTTGCTAATTCCTTCATTTCATTCCTATGGAAATCAAGACCGGATGGCATATCAACAATTCTGAACGATGCCAGAAAACTCAAGCTAAATGTAAAGTCTAAACAGACCTAGGGGCTGCAGCTGTGTAAGGTGATAGGCTACAGACAGCTCACGCGAAGACATTACGACTGGAGAAAAAGGAAAGCGCAACAGTCAGGGAAGGGCAGGTAACTCCAGCAGGCGATGGTGATGACTGCCTGCAGACAGATGTCAGTGATAGCTTCATTGCCCTGTGTTGCTAGAGGGATGTGTACACGTACACACACTGCCCTCTCCCTCCTTATCTCTCACCACCCTCTGCCTTCCCTGCTATGAAGCTCCTTGCTGATGTGTTCAGTTTTACTTTGAACTGGCCCAGGCCAAAAGCTGTGTCAGTTATTGATGTCAGCTAAGGGACAAGGCCCACATTAAAATGTTGTTATGTTGTAAAATGCTATGTTGAGATTGCCTTCAGCTTTGACAAGCTCTTAACATAACAACCTGCACTCTCTATAAAGGAGGAAAATCCTCTGAACTCGGAGTTTGGCTACCTATAGGGAAAGGCATTTGGAAACAGTCATACAGGCATCTTCTCATCTGGTGTACTTCCTATCTCACAGTCATTCTCAGGTGGGATGAGTGATTTAAAAGTACATATTCTGGGTGACCCCCAGGATGTTAAGGTGGAAAACGCACAACAACAACAACAGCAACAACAACAACAACATCAGCAACAACTTTGAATTTCCTTAGGGCATATCAAGGAAGCCCTCCTAATGTGTATAATGCCATGTTCTCGAGTTGTCTTGAGATTTAAAGCAGCAGGTACTTGGCCTTGCTTAGCAGGGGAATGGAGCCAAAGAAAAATTGGAAGAAATAAAATTACAAATACACAAACACAAATACACCATTCTCTTATGTCTAAACACACCGATGAACAAGCTGAATATAGAAATACAGATGGCAAGAAAGAAAGAAAGGATGACAGATTTAACGACAGGCTGTCATAAAAGAAAACAAACGCAGATAACTTCATAAAACTCCTTTACTTATTACAAATGGTTTCCAAAGATTTACATTTACAGATATTATGTGACTTTGACAGTTGAATTTGATTTTTGTTTGTTTGGAGTTGGGTTTTTTGCTGTTGTTTATTTGGTTTGGTTTGGTTTCTGATTTTTGTGGTAAAGATTGTTAGGTTTACCTAACCAGACTCAGGATAATAAAGAAAAACAGAGAACATTTAGATTGTGTTGGTCTTTGGTGGTGGTGGTCGTGGCGGTGGTTGTTACCTTTTTGTGGGTGGGAATGTATTTTGCCACTGTTTTGTTTTCGGTTTTGTTAACTTTTGTTTTTGTTTTAAAAGACAGCCTACTCGCTTAGTATTAATTGACACATCAGAAAAAGCCTCTCTACTCTCTAATAACACCACAGTATCTCTACATACCTCACCCGTCCTAACAGTCACCATGACTGTAAACAAACAAAAAAACAAAAAGGAACCAAACAAAACCGGAACGCTAACAGAAGTTATCGAGCAATGGCATCAAGATAGCTGGCATTCTCCTGTATTGTGGATGTTGACGTAAAGCACCAAATGACGTCACTGGTTGGTCACGCCTTACATACCTGTCTGAAGCATCAGTCAGTCTCCATCTTTGCCGAAAGACGAGAGAGAAGTGTCATGGAACCCCTGCTTCCGGTAAACTGTGAAAGGGAGAAAATTGATACGTTTTAGCTTCCAAGCCTGCTGCAGCTTGTGTAAAGGTGTATACATGTGTCTATTTGGATGAAACTATCAACAGAGGTCCTTGTGGGAATGCACGCAGAATATCTTGCGCACATGTTAAAACCTGTTCCGCTTTTCGAAAGAGAAGACTATTGTACCCCGGTAGGAACGATTAACAACATTAACAAAAAAAAACTGCGTATACATGGAAACTGGGTTGTTTGTTTTTTTAAGGGCACACAGTGCTTACTCCATTATGCCTGATATAAAAGTATGAATGAATAGATGAATACTTAATAAATCATCAATAAATCAATCAATAAATGATCGAAAAATAAATAAATAAATAAATATTTCCCAGACACAACGAGAAAGATTCTGACTCTACACTGGCTTGTGCAGGGAGGGCTGTATCTGTACATCAGTCACTCCTCATCTTTGCCCGAAAGACAATAAGGAAATACCACATACTTCCACTTCCAGTATACTGTGAAAGAGAGACATAGTTACGTTGATGCTTTAAAGGGATAGCCTAGTGGTTAGAATATTGCGCTCGCAATCTGACGACCCGGATTCGAATCCCGTTCAAAGGGATTTTTCTCCACTCTCCCCAAAAGTCCTTCGGATGAGACTATAAACCGAGCCCCCGTGTGCAGAACATCTTCCGCACACGTTAAATCCTGTTCCACTTTTCGAAAAAGTAGGCCATTGTGTGCCGGTGGGAATAGATGACAAAATTTACAAAACTGCATACACACGCGGACTGCATGTAAAAATGCACATGAGTGCTTATTCTATTATCCTCGAAATAAGAGAATAAGAAAAAAAAGTCTACTGCATTTTGGGTAGGCCGGGCTGTAGGCCTATGTATCTATTTCTCAGCCACAATAGGGAGAGTCTTGACTTTACAAGTGTGTGTGTGTGTGTGTGTGTGTGTGTGTGAGTGAGTGCGTGCGTGCGTGCATGTGTTTATGCGTGCGTGAATGCATGCGTGAGTACGTATGCACATGCATGCATGTGTAAGTGTGGTGCATTTGTCATCCCAACATGTATCTGTAGCGCTATGTTTGCCCACGCCTCCCTGTTTGTCTGACTCCCCATCTGTACATCTGCTTGATCTACACACACAAAATCTTACCAAGTATGTATTCTTGGAAGAAAAACAAGAGCAAAAAGCAAGGAACAGCAGATCTCCCGCCTGACAATAAGAATGCAATGAAAACACTTGTGCCTGGACGGAGATCTGATAAAATAGTTCTCTAGTTTTCAGAATGGGCTGGTGTGTGTGTGTGTGTGTGTGTGTGTGTCGGTAGGAGGGGTGGGGGGGGGGGGGGGGGGGGGGCAGGAGGTTAAAAGCTACAATTGCGTATAATGGCAGGAAGATTTTGGGTTTTTTTTAACGAGGATAATGAATAAGCGCTCATGTGCTTTTCTTTTACATCCAGTCCCCGTGTGCATGCAGTTTTGTAAATTTTATCAGCCGTTCCTACCATGGCCTACTTTACCTAGAGGCGGGGAACAGGTTTTAACGTAAGTGTTAGGTGCTCTGCCTGAGTTCACCCACAGAACCTCTCTTTAAATTTTATCGGGACGAATTTTGGGGTAGAGGAGTCTGCACTGACGTTAAGTCCAGAGGAAAACTCCCTATCAAGCGAGCGTCTCAGTGGTAGCTCAAACCCAGGCTCAACCTTGTCAGTAAGCCTTTGAGAGAACACATTCGTTTTAAGGCAAGTGGGTCCTAACTTTCTAATCGTGACAAAAAGCGTTTAGGGACACGGAGACCTACACGGTTCCCTGGAGTCGTGTTCATGCATTTTATGTGAGAAACAGTAAATTCAAAACGGCCTGCTGTTGAAGATAAAGCGCTGGCTAGGATAATAAAAGTGTTAATTAGCATAGAAGGCCCTTTCAAGTATTACAAGCCTATACTTTTATCTCCTTCGTTATTGCGAGTGTACTGCTCATACACACATAGACAGACAGACAGACAGAGACAAGAAGAGACAGAGAGAGACAGACAGACACAAAGAGAGACAGAGACAGAGGCACAGAGAGATTCTGTGCTCGCTATCCCGCTGGAGAGAGAGAGAGAGAGAGAGAGAGAGAGAGAGAGACAGACAGACAGACAGACAGACAGAGACAGACAGACAGACAGACGTACAGAGAGACATAGAGACAGAGACACACACGCGCACACACACACACACACACACACACACACACACTCAAGATAAAGGCAGAAAGAGAGAGAGGAGAGAGAGAGAGAGAGAGAGAGAGAGAGAGAGAGAGAGAGAGAGAGAGAGAGAGAGAGAGAAGAGCTAGCTGTGATGCATGAAGTCTATCCCAAGGGACATCAGAAATGCATGGCCTTGTTTTCACTGTGTGTGTACCTCCTGTCTAGCTCTGTTCAGCTGCAGGCAGTCAGTAGCTCTGTGCATTAATTCCCACTGAAGCCATTCCAGCACAGCCAGTTGTCTGTCACTGGGCCATCATCATCAACTAAAAGATTTATTCCATTGCTTTATAAGCAAATGCTTTCATATGAAATTTGAAACATTCTGTATGCATGCTCTCGCATGTCTGTCTGTCTGTCTGTCTGTCTGTCTCTCTCTCTCTCTGTCTCTCTAACGCGCACACACACACAACACAGTGATAGAACTGATCAATAGCGTGTGTATGAGTGTGTAACTGCGTATTTATGCATGTTCATGTGTGAGTGTGTGTTTGTGTTGGTATATTCTGTATGTGGTCTATGCATGCTTCTTTGCACGCAAGAAAATATAGAAAAGTATACATGCAGCCATACTGTTTCTTTTCTATTTAAAATAGCATTTTCTTTCATGTTTCAACAGAAGGAAGACTTTGAGGGACTGTTTCGGCACAGTGATGTCTATAAGAAATTTTGGGGGAAAAAGCAACATACAATCGCAAGTCTTTTTTGTATACGGTTACTCAAATGCTTTAATCATCTTTGTTGTGTTTTATTGCAAAAGTCTTTTTTGTATACAGTTAATCAAACGCTTTAATCATCTTTGTTATGTTTTACTGCAAAAGTCTTCGATATACATTTGCACAAACGCTTTTGCTATATCTTTATTTTTTATTACAAAAGTATGTTATGTTCAGTTGCTCAAACGCCTTAATCATCTTTGTTAAGTTTTATTATATAAATCGGTTTTTTTTGTAAACAGTAGCTCAAACTCTTCATAATAATAATAATAATAATAATAATGTATGGAATTTATATAGCGCTGAATCATGTACCTTTGTTACGTTTTATTGCAAAATTCTAGATCATAATAATAAACTTGCTCTGTTTTACAGCATTTTTTTTTTTTTGCCGTTGTTGGTGGTGGTGGTTTTTAACAGGTACACTTTAGTCCTTTGAAGAGTGTTAAGCCATGCTACAAACTGCTCTATCTGTTCCAACTCAACCACTTTAATACTTAAGAAAACGGAGTTCCAGGTAGCACTCTGGCGACTCTGCTGCGAGTTTTTACCCAGCCTAACTAGCAGCTACACTGTGATATAAATGGATAAATACATCACTCCATCCCTGACAAGCTGTGATAAAGCACAGCCTCTACCTGCAACTTCTGAAAAGCCAGATGGCAGACTCCGTGTCTATGGCCAAGATAACCCCATCTCCCTCTTTCTGTCAAAAGGGGGATATATGCCAACACGATATGAAACGGTATGTATGTTGTTGACGTATGTCTTTGCTGGGAAGAAGTCACAAGAAACTGGCTTCCTGATGCCTTTCGTGTCTTTCAGTGAGGACAGAAATGAGCTGATACAACACATTTCTCTGTATCAGGTGCGAACAACTGATGAAGAGGTCTGGCGGGTTTTTTTCTTTGTCAACATCTACAGCAGCAAAGTGGAAGCCACTTATCTGCGTCTGCATGCTTGGTAACATCACTGCCTTTATGTTAAATGTGTTTCTTTTTCGTAAGTGGCAGGCCACTGTTGAGAGGATTTTTTTTATATTTTAGATTTTCGATTTTCGTATTTCGTGGAAAAGTCACCACAGCTGGAACATTCTTTGTGTGCTGCTTCCCTATAATCAAATAAAACTCCTTGGCAATTTATTATTTTAAAAATCTAGCTCCATACCTAAATGAGGGATACGAAGAGACAGACAAAGTAAACGATGTGAAGACAACATCAGAGTCGACTGGCCTTGAGGGAAATGACATACTACAAAAGCTGAGAATCGAGGGTATGGAGGAAGCTGGTTGGAAAATCTTCAGTGGTGCCCCAACAGTCTACTAGACTACGGGAGTGGTGAAAGTGAAGGATAGTTATATATGCTGTTGAAGCTGAGGACACTGGTTGGATTTTTTTTTTTAAACCAAGCATATGCCACAAGCCGAAGTCGGATACGCTGGGCCTGAATTGTCAGGCGCTTAATGGCAGCACGACGTATTTTCGCTCATATAACAGACATCAGTGGCTGCTTTCAGAGCGTTAGACGAGGAGGAAGAAAAAGAAATATGCATAGTAAAGATCCCGTGATATATGTCAGCCTTTGGCATGTTATGGAAACATGAACATACCCAGCATGCACACTGCACCCTGAGAGGAATGGGCTATGCCAAGCTCAGCATGCCCAAGAGGCAGCCTGAAAAAAATTCAGTGCAGTGCTCTCAACGAGTCCTCCGAGAGCTAAGGTAGAAGAGGGTCGAGAGAGTGACATTACACTTGCAGACGCTTGTGCACTAGCCTAGAATTGCTCCAGTGGAAATGCAGGGAACAGAGCTGACAGCAGGCTAGCTGAGCAGACATGTTATGGACCCAGTGAAAACAACGCCATGCATTTCGGATTTCCCTTGGGGGAGGGACACACTTAAATGCTTGCAAAGTTGCGCTGGCTATCCTTCTCACTTGTGCCAGTGCGTGTGTGTGTGTGTGTGTGTGGTGTGTGTAAGTGTGTGTGCGTGCGTGTGTGCGTGTATGTGTGTGCGTTGCGTGTGTGCGTGTGTGTGTGTGTGTTGTCTATATTGTGTGTGTGTTGTCTCTGGTGTGTGTGTGTGTGTCTCAGAGTGTATGTTCTACACAAGAAAGCTTGAGAAGAATTTGACTAGCCCTACTTTTAAGTAAAATGTCTTACTTTCTCGGTTGTTCTCCGAGGGAAGAGTGTCTGGCCATAAAAGCAGCGCCAACCTTTACTTATTTAAATTATTTTCCTGTCTGTATTCGTATTTGTTTTATCAAGAGACCGGCTTTTTCTACATGATTTTGCCAAGGATAACTCTCTTGTTGCTGTAGCTTCTTTTATGTGTGCTTAACTTCATGCATGTTGTACATGGGGACTCGTGGTTTATCGTCTCATCTGGAAGACTTTATCATTGTAGTGCAGTACCTAAGAGTCTTTGTTGTAATGAAGATATCCAGTGTAAGGTTAGAGACAAGTATGGCACTTCTCGCTCTATCAAAGCAATAGAAAGATACAACCTTTTACAATCTACGGCAGACGTCTCGGCATGAATAGAACATATCTCTCTACTCCAAGGTTTGTGGAAATGAGTTCTGTACGCCTCTCTCTCTCTCTCTCTCTCTCTCTTTCTCTCTTGTCTTTCTTGTCTTTCAGCAGAGATGGAGACTGACTGATACGTCACACAGCGACGTAAGGCGTGAACAACCAGCCACGTCATTTGGTGCTTTACGTCAACATCCACAGTACCAGAGAATGCCAGCTATCTTGATTTGCACGCTCGATAACTTCTGGAGCATTTAGGGCTTTCTTTTCTTCTCTTCTCTTTTCTTTGCTTTTCCTTTCTTTTCTCTCCTTCTTTATAGTTAAGATGAGTGGCGGAGAAGTAGGATATGTAGCGATACATTGACCTCATGCCACAGGTTTTCCTGATGTGCTGATGAAAAAGAGATAAAGGCGTATATCGTCAAAAGCTCTTGACTTTTAAAGGAGACGGAATAATAGCTTAGTTTGTGGCAAGAGGAGAATAGTTATCAGTGACTATTCTGTGAAAGAAAGCCACTCTCGTAAAGAAACAAATATAAATTCAGACAGGAAAATTATTCAAAAAGAAACAAACAACAAGAAGAAAAGTCAATGTGTTGTGCTGCTCTTGTGTTGATGCACTATCATGTAAAAGATCTTCCCGACTTTCTCGCAGCGAACCTCTCATCTCATCTGCTCCCATAGCCCCCTCCGGGGTCGTAGGGGCACCGCAGTGACGAACGTTGCACCAGTTGGCTCCATTTGCGGCGGTTGTGGGCAAGTGCCTGGGTTGTGGAGAAGCTCTTCCCGGTCCATTCAGTGATGCTGTCTGCCCATTTCTTCTTCGGCCTGCCTCGCCTTCTCTTCCCCTGCACTGTTCCTTGCAGTATGGTCTTGGAGAGCCCATCTAATCTTGTCACATACCCATACCATCTGAGCGAACCTACGTGAATGAAAGGGGTATATACTACAATAGAATACAATACAGTACAATACAACACAATATAATGCAACGCAATGCAATGCAACACGATACAATATATAAATACAAGGTGCTTATCTATTGTATATCATATTATATTCAAAGATCTACACTTTCCATTATGCACTTATCACCTTATGTCCTGCTTTCGCTCCTTCCTCTGTTGCTCATTTACTCCTCAGAAAAAAATCTCAGACTTCTGTTCATTTATTTCATGCCTGAGCTAGAACTTTGAGGCTCAACAATGGTGAGATTTTGGCGTATGTGACCGTGGTTGTTTGGGTTTTTTTTTTTATCCACCATTTAGATAGCTGCATTCCGACTTCGGGGACGATGTCTGAACACAACATCAAATTTGCATGCGGTTGTTTTTTTATATCGTTTGTTGTTGTTGTTGTTGTTGTCGTCCACTCTTACAGGTACGAATGGCCTAATTTTCATAAAGGCAAAACGGGTTTTAACGTGTGAACAAGGTGAACAAGGCACCTCGGTTTATAGTCTCATTCTAAGGATTTTCGGGGGAGTGGGGTCATTACTTATGTTGTATAGTCTGCCAGGATTTGTCACGCTTTTCAAACATTTCTTCTTCTTCCTCTTCCTCCTCCTCCTTGAAACGCCTGGGGAAAGTTCACCTTGAATGAGTGTCTCGGTGGTTGTGGCTTGAACCTGGATTCGATCCCAGACTGTCGAACCCCGAGAACAATACTCTAACCACTAGCAGGGTATCAACCCCCCTCCCTGCCCCCCCCCCCCCTCTCCCCCTTCCCCTCCCCCTTTCTTTATTCTGAAAGAAGGGAAGGAGAGTTTGTTGTTACGGTAGTGTTGTGTGCACATGATAGCACACGCGGATACAAACCTGAGAATTCAAGAGATGATCCCTACACCATCCTGAAGTATCGGTTTGCTAACAAGCTTGTTTACCGAAAACTATCACAACACTTCTGTCTGCGTTCAAGAACGTACTGTTTTGAAATCTGTTCTATGGCATATCAATACATGAAGGAGATTGTTGGCAGGTTTTGGGGGTTTTTTGGTGTTTTATTTTGTTTTTTTATAGTCTGCCAGGATTTGTCACGCTTTTCAAACATATTTCTTCTTCTTCTTCTTCTTCTTTTTCTTCCTCCTCTCCTCCTCCTCTCCTCCTTCCTCCTCCTCTTCTTCTTCTTCTTCCTCCTCCTCCTCTCCTCCTCCTCCTCTTTCTTCTTTTTTTTTCTTGTTCTTGTTCTTGTTCTTCTTCTTCTTCTTCTTCTTCTTCTTCTTCTTCTTCTTCTTCTTCTTCTCCTCCTTCTTCTTCTTCTCCCGTCCTCTTCTCCCCTTCTATTTGTTTTCCCTTTCTGCTTCTCTCTCCGTTGTAATTCTACTGATCTGTGATAGGCACTTTGTCTCTGGGTTTCTCTGTCTCCTTGTCTGTCTGTCTGTCTCTATCTGTCTGTCTGTCTCTCTCCGTCTCTCTGTCCTACCTCTCTGTGTCCGTCTCTCTGTCTCTCACTCTCAGACACACACACACACACACACACACACACACACACACACACAACACACACACACACACACACACACAACATACACACATTTCTTAATACCTTTCTCTGTCTTTCCCATTCCCTCTGTCTTTCGGGGTTTTTTTTGTTTTTTTCTATTTTGCATTCCTTCCTTATTTATTCATTCGTGAATTATTTTGCTTTTCTTTGTATGTGGTTTGTTTGTTTGTTGTTTTTAGGGGGGGTCTCTACACATATTAATTTCTGTTTTATTCCTATGTTCATAAAAACTAAAACATGCTGCTCCACTTTTCAAAAAAGCAAGACTGCAACACCATGCATTATCAACAACAGACTCAAGATACTTGTGTAGCTCCACAAACAAGTTCCAAACATAGCAGGGAAGGCAGAGGGTGGTGGGAGATAAAGGGGTAGGGGGTAGTGTGTGTGTGTGTGTGTGTAAACATCCCTCTAGCAACACAGGGGCAATGAAGCTATCACTGACATCTGTCTGCAGGGAGTTATCACTATCGCCTGCTGGAGTTACCTGCCCTTCCCTGATTGTTGCGGTTCCCTTTCTCTCCAGTCGTAATGTCTTCGCGTGAGCTGTCTGTATCACCTTACACAGCTGCGGGCTGCATGTCTTGTTTCAATGTCGGTTTTAGCTTTGTGTTGGTTTTGCATGGTTTGGGTTTGTGTCGTATTTTTTTCACATCATTTAGCGTCCTAGACATACCTGCCGGTCTTGATTTCAGTAGGGCTGAAATCAAGAAATTGGCGAAGAATAAACAAACAAGAAATGAAAGAAGAAAAGTACCAGCCATTCCAACAAATAAATGGAAAAAAAACTTGTAGAAAAATATTTCTTTATGATTCTGTTCCTTTGCATGTTAAATGTGTTTAAAAGCTGTTTGCGTGCGTTTGTGTATGTTGTGTGATTAATTTTTCTTTTTGTTTGTTTGTTGTTGTTGGTGGTGGGTGTTTTGTTTGTTTGTTTTTTAGGGGGAGGGGGGCGTTTTTGAAGCTATCTTGGACTGTTCATGTCAATTTGAAATATATTTTCTTGTGTCTTTTGAGATAATTATACGTATCAATGTGCCTGTCAGTATTGTCATTTCTCTTCACGGGATGATTAAAGTGTTTTTAACTTGAACTTGACTTGACTTGAATTCATAAGCAACAAACAAACAAACAGTGCATAAATACACAAATATATATCATCATTATCATCTTTTACATGGAGCTAAGTAAAAAATCTTTCTTATAGCATGGTGATGAGCTCTTGTCCTAAAATGCAGAACAGCCTGTTTGGGTGTTTATTTCCATAGGATTGGAATCAATAAATAAACAAAACAATACAACAATAGATACGAACATACTCAGCCTACATCCCCAAAGTCAGAATGAGGTTACCTTCATGGTGGGCAAAAGTGGTGGCATACATAAAAGTGTCAATATTGATGAACTCCAGAGCTCTAGTCAAGGAACAAAAAAGACAAAGAATGGTTTCTTCTTCTTCTTCTTCTTCTTCTTCTTCTTCTTCTTCTTCTTCTTCGTCTTTAACTATCACAGGCTATGGATGTCTTAAGGTAAATGCCTGAGAAATTATTGTATACGTTCACTTGTTCACTGCATGTGCCTGTCGTTGTTGTCTTCATCCTTCTGCTTTCTTCTGCTTAGCAGATCAAGATTAAAAGGCTGCTTCTTTTTCTCTTTAAAGATGAACGTTTGACAATGTGCATCATGTAAACAGATCAGTTTAAAACTCAGTATCAGTAAAGGAAATATCGGAGCTTATCTGTACATGCAATAACCTATAGACCTAGAAAGGCATAGCAGTAATAGGAGATAAAGAAGAAATAGTGTGTTGTCATCAGAATCCAGAAGTGAAACCACAGACCTATTGGAGACATCTGTCTTTAGGGGTTCATCACCGTCCTTTTCTTTGGTTACCAGTTTTCCTTTCCCTGTTTGAGGGTTTCCTATCTACAGCTCTGTGATTGTGTTGTCTGTGCAGAATGGTGTGTCTAAGTCTCTTTGTCTGCTCGCTGTCTTGCTTTACGTCTTTGTTGTGCTTTGTTGATATAACATGGATCTCAGAAAATCTAATGGCACATTTGTGGTTTTCTTTATTTACGTGTCAGATTGGTTTCTTGATTGTGATAGTGTTTGGGGTGATAAACAGAAGGTATTGTTTGGAAGGGGGAGGTGGGGAGGAGTGTGTGTGGGTGTGGGTGTGGGTATGTGTGCCATATCCTGGATATATGTTACTCTACTTTCGTGTAAGCTGATCCCATGCACCTTTCCTCCATTCTGAAAACCAGTTTTGATATTTTTTCAAACAGTAATTTTATTTGTGTTTGATTGGTTGGGGTTTTGTTTGGTTTTCTTGAGAGGGGCAGTCTGTGTTGTTATTGTTTCTTTTATAGGAAAATGGATGCAATAAGAGGCCCGCATACCAGCCCTTACAAATGATGAAAACGAAGTGATCAGCTTTCTTAAAAGCATGACCATGAACACAGAATGTCAGTATAACATGAGTTTGTTTTAACTCTGGAATTACACCAAATGTGGTGCCTGCTTGTCAGCTAAGCGTTTCCATAATGAGTCTGATCTTTATCTGAAAATTCACTGTTTTGAAACACTTTCTTCCCATACAGTCAAAGCAGACAACTGTTTCTTCTCCTCCTCCTCCTTCTCCTCCTCCTCCTCCTTCTCCTCCACCTCCTCCTTCTTCTTCTCCTTCTTTTTCTTCTTCTTCTTTTTCTTCTTTGTCTACTTCTTCTTCAGAATTCTTCTTCTTCTTTTCTGCCACTGCTGCTGCTGTATTTTAATATATTCACATTCTTTTTCTACAGCTATCATGGGGCATAGATATACACAGAATGCCTGAGCTAGCATTGCAAATATATTTTATTCACTTAATCACTGCTGATACCTTAATTTTTGTTCCTTCACTCCTCAGCTTTCACCCACCCTCCTTATCAACAAGATCAAAAGCTGCTGCTCTTTTTCTTGAATAAAGACGGACACTCTATTCCCTGCAGCATATCAGAATATCAGTAAAAAGACTCGGGTTTCTAAGAAGGAAAATCAGAGCTAATCTGTACATGTGATAAGCTGTATGGGCACAACCATCACTGAACAGGCCTGAAAAGCATAGCAGTAATAGGAGATAAAGAAGAGATAGTGTGTTGTCATCAGAACCCAGAAGTGAAACCACAGACCTATTGCAGGCATCTGTCTTTAGGGGTTCATCACCGTTCTTTTCTTTTGGTTACCAGTTTTCCTGTCCCTGTTTGTGGGTTTCCTATCTACAGCTCTGTGATTGTGTTGTCTGTGCAGAATGGTGTGTCTAAGTCTCTTTGTCTGCTCGCTGTATTGCTTTTCGTCTTCCTTGTGCTTTGTTGATATAACAAGGATCTTAAAAAATTGCGTTTGTGGCTTTCTTCGTTTACCTGTCAGATTTGTTTGTTTTCTGGTTGGAAAAGTGTTTTGGCTATATAACCAGAAGGGGAAGGGGTTAGAGAGAGAGTATGTGTGTGTGTTTGTGCGTGTGTGTGTGTGTGTGCACGCATTATGCTTGTATGTTCCAGCGCGTGTGTACAGTGTGTATGTGTGTTGTTGTTGTTGTTGTTGTCTTCGATTTTACGTCTGTTCACTCTCAGTGATATTAGACGAGAAAAAAATATACAAGGGGTGTATGAGAATTGAGGTGGTGGTGGAGGCCCTACTGAAAAATGCAAGGGGGGGGGGGGGGGGGGGAAGTAGTCTAATCATGAAAAGAAACCGTGCAAAGCAAAAGATACACAAAAAAGCGAAACAAACACATAAAAAGTGATTAATGTTAATGAAACTATAACAAATGTCCTATAGGACTATGCCAGAGACCTTTTGCAATATCAAATTCAAATTATTGAATATGCTTCTAAGGGAGTTTTCAGAAAATTGGGGTAAAAAAGCTTTTGTATTCTTACATTCAAATATTATATGAGTATTACAAATATTCTCACCACATAGACATTTACTGTTTCTACTGAATTTGGTTACGAATGCATTAAGTTTTATTCTATAAAACAAACTATTCCCTCTTCTTGCTGTGGATATATTTGAACAAGCCTTCGAATGGCTCACGACTCTTGCTTTATCAGTGTATGCGTGTGTGCGTGTGTGCATGCGTGCGTGCGTGCGTGCATGCATGTAAATGAGTAGGTCTATGTGTGTGTACGTGCACACTGCACACACACACACAAGAATAAAGACAAGTGGAGAATAACGAAGAATAAAGACAACTGGAGCAAGAAAACCCAATTTCAGGCTTCATTGGCGCGTTTTATTCAGCATTCTGATTCTATCTTCTTCACACCATACATAACATGACGTTCACAACAACGGCAGCATACACTCCATGTAAACAGCACACAACAGTAGGTCCAAATGTTTCCTTTATGTTTATGAACACGTAATCCATTTTGCTATGAGAAACGAAGAAAGAAGCTAGCATTTCTCAGTCACAACACCCAGACAGATTATGGCACAAGTGTAAAAGAGAGAATGTTGCAGACTCAATGAGAGTTGTAGCGGAAGACAAAGACACTGAGATACATAATATGAGAGAGAAAGAGATAGAGAGGGAGAGAGAGAGATAGAGAGAGAGAGCGGAGAGAGAGAGAGAGACTGACAGACAGATATACAGATATACAGACGAAGACTAAAATTCAGAGACAGATATACAGAGACAGCTGACAGACAAAATGGAGAATAAAAAAAGTTTTCGTTTTATGCATGCATCACGAACAACTCTCTCTCTCTCTCTCTCTCTCTCTCCTCTCTCTCTCTCTCTCTCTCCTCTCTCTCTCCTCTCTCTCTCTCTCTCTCTCTCCCTCCTCTCCTCTCTCTCTCTCTCTCTCTCTCTCTCTCTCTCTCTCCTCCTCTCTCTCTCTCTCCTCTCTCTCTCTCTCTCTCTCTTTCTCTCTCTTATTTGAACATTTCGTTTTTGTCTTTTGTTTGGTTTGTTTTTGTCTTGTAGGTTGTTCATTTGTTAGCATCCCACATTTTACGGAGAGGAATCTGCAGCGACTGAAAGAGGCATACAATAAATTGAAATACAATCAAATGCAATACAAGGCAGTGAAAATACAATACAACACAAAACAATGCAATAAGATCAGCTTAGCAAAAAAATGAACAGAACAAGTTTTGTGAATCGAAAAAATCAAAACATGAATGAATGATAAAAAATAAAAACTCAAGTGAACAGATACTTACTGTATGCAACAAACAAATAGAATAGCAACAATAAAAGCACACAGAAGGAAACAACGAGAACAATGATGACTGATTCTCTTCGCTGGCCCATATTGTGATTATAGGGGAAGAATATAGCTATTGAAACTGTCTACCCAGTTCACACTAAACAATGCATGACCGACTGCCTATATATATAACGAGGTACCTGAATTCAGCCCTACACACAAACTTCTCACCCAGTGTCAGTCAACGCATTGATTCCCAGGGGGATGAGTAAGATAGAGTGCATATTGGTTGAAATAGATGCTTATTGAGAAAGATAGAGTGCATATTGGTTTAAAGAAATGCTTATTGAGTAAGATAGAGTGCATATTGGTTTAAAGAAATGCTTATTGAGTAAGATAGAGTGCATATTGGTTTAAAGAAATGCTTATTGAGAAAACAAAACTCGGTTCTTATTCCAGCTGATCCCCAGGGTGTTATGCTGGGGAACGCCCAACACCAATGACATCATAAATTTGGCATCACGAAGGATGAATAAGGTTGTGCTTAAGCCCAACTCTGCTCTGCAAATAAGAAATATGTGCCCGCAATCACGGAATGCTACCCTTTACGAGACAGCTCTTTGCACGATCGTCAAGTCCTTGGACTAGTGTAATGTAGGCAGAAAGAAAAGTGTTGAAATTTGCTTAAAAGAAGATGCTACTACACTGCCTGAGGCACATGGTAGATAACAATGAGAATGTTCAATCTCTGGCTTGCTTTTGCTTTGGTGTGTATGTGTGTGTGTGTGCGTGTGTGTGTGTGTGTGTGTGTGTGTGTGTGTGTTCATGTGCGTGTTTATTTTTTGTATTGATTGTATTTTTTTTATAATAGGATAATGGAATAAGCAGTTGTGTGTGTGTGTCAAATTCATTTAACGTCTTTTCACAGTTGTGATATTAGACGGGTGTGTGTGTGTGCGTGCGCGCGCGCGTGTGCGTGAGTACGTGCGTGCGCGTGTGTGTGTATGTGTGTTGGTTCTGGTTTTTTTGCTTCGTTTGGTATTTTGCTTGTTTTGATTTGTTGTTCGTTTGCTTGTTTGTTTGGTTTGGTTGTTTCTATCTTCTTATGAATTAAATAAACTAACAAAAAAGAACCAAACGAAGAAAAGAAAAAAATCATACCAAGCCGTGATAGTCTTCATAAAACACTTAACTACACACAACCCTAAGTTCAAAGACATCCTCCACAAAAAGAAACAGGCAGAGAGAGAGAGAGAGAGAGAGAGAGAGAGAGAGAGAGAGAGAGAGAGAGAGAGAGAGAGAGAGAGAGAGAGAGAGAGAGAGGACAATAGCAGCAAGGTACATGCCACTATAGACTTCAAAAGAGAAAAGGCGTTCCTGCCTTTTCCCCAATTCCAGACCAACATCCATAGCCAGGAAAACACAGGATTAGCTGCTGTTTATTCTGCAAGTCTTCCAGGAATACCCCTGACGCCCACCCACCCACAGACCCAAGCACACATGTTTGACTGGAAAGGTGGGTAGAGTGTTGAAGAGAGCCCACTCACTCGTCTAAGGAAGGAAAGAAGGAAAGAAGGAATGAAAGCAGGAAAGAAGAAAGGAAGGAAGGATGGAAGGAAGGAAGGGAGGAAGGAAAGAAAGACAGGAAAAAAGAAGAAAGAAAGAAAAGAAAAGAAAGCAAGAAAGAAAGAAAGAAAGATGGAAAACAAAAAGACATACTTTTTTTTAATATAGCAAATGAATGAATCAATAAACATTCGGTGCCGAAAGAAACAAAATCCTATGATAAATTGATCAATAGTCTTTAAAGTCTTATACCAGCATCTAACAGCTGGCTTGTGCGCACGCGCGTGCACACACACACACACACACACACACACACACACCAAAGCAAGACCCAAACCGTTTACCCCACCCCACCCCACCTACCTCCACTCACCCCTACTCCCATCCCAACAAGTTCTTGACACAAAAAACAAACACCACCCTGCGAAACAAAACAAAACCCCGTTAACATCACTATCAAAGACTTCTAAGAACGAGGCAAGAGTCTAGCCACTCAGAATCACAGAGCATCACAAGAGCATCCACAGTAACTACAGCAAAGCACAGCACAGGTGTAGCAGGCAGCTGTGTACCTGAATGAGCCACAGATGCTAGCTATTTATGCTTCAGAGGAAATATACGGGCCGCACTCCAGCTTTCAGTTTTAGCTCATCATCTATGGTTTCTATAATTATAGACTCAAACACGCATACACGATTTATCATTAAAGAGGTAAAGCGTTCCCATAACCTACACACGGTCGTTGGAAATCTTGATTTGTTGCTTTACAAGATTCAGCGCTATATATAATTCCATACATTATTATTATTATTATTATTATTATTATTATTATTAAATCGAGGGGGCTGATCTCTAGGGACAAGTATGTTGAGGGTGGCACGCTTCTCCTCCCCCTCGCAGTTTGACCTTCTCTGGCCCTAATGAGGACAGTTATCAATTTAAAGCTGTGTAAACTGGGAAACTCAGTTAAAACCAAATTTCAGGAATGGTCACCAATGCAAGAGGCAGCCACGCTCAACCCTGCTCAACCTTAGCTTTTGGAGAGCAAGTGCTCTGACCACTGAGCTATTCCGTCCCTTATGGTTACCATTACATCCCCGAAAAGTACTTTTTGTGAAATATTAGAACTAACTTATTTATAGTTCATCTGATTTTGCTAAAAATTTTGATTGGGTTGAATTTTATTTCCAGACAACACTGTACCCCTGCGGGGTATATAAACTCCATTTATTACCCCTCACTTGTTGTCTGCCTGCCTTCCAACTATGATAATTATACATGTGCAGGGACATCCAGATGGAAACAGAAGCAATCTTCAAATGACGATCCTTTCTGTCTTTCTCGTGACTACTTGGCATCAGTCTATGTCCTCAACCCCCGAAACAATCAAACAGTGCACATTTTCATTTTTTAAAGATATTTCAAAATGAGCGAGTACATTTTTTCTGATTAGCACACCATAAACGACACTATTTCACCCGGAAGCTAACACTGGAGTACAGCCAAAAGAAGGGAGAGAAGAAGAACAGGAAACTCTCTTAGCAGATGTGGTGATGGGTCGTTGGCACTTATAAACTCATTGAAGATGGTAAAACAATTGTTGATTCGAGAATAAGAGACAAAGAGAGAGACAAAGAGCGCCAAGAATGCGTTTTCTGGCAGAAGCGGTGTGTTTAAGCATGTGCTGTTGTGAAGTTTTAAGCTTTCGTAGTTTAGTTTTATGAGGTCGTAGATCTATCATTGAAGTCTTAGCATCTTGGTGATGAAGGGTATTTGTTGGGTCAAGGATCAGCTTGTATAAAGATTACTGGTGTGTGTGTGTGTGTGTGTGTGTGTGTGTGTGTGTGTGTGTGTGTGTGTGTGTGTGTGTGTGTGTTTGTGAAGTCAAGTCAAGTCAAATCAAATTTTTATTTCCAGATGGTACATTGAATAAGCAATGCATTTGCTTTCTTTCATCAAGCTATCTATCTAAGAACAAATTTCTTAATGATTATACTAAAATACTACATTATTACAACATTTACCTATAAATTAAACCAGTAAAAGAAGGAAAATCGATAAAATAATACATTGGAAAATACAAATTACACACATATGCATACACACGCACACACATACTCATACACACGTGCGCGCACGCGTACACACACACACACACACACACACACACTTAGATAAAGAAGTTTTTAAGAGTTAAAATAAATAAAATCATAAAACGTCAAGACAAACAAATTACTTCACCTCTGTGTGTGTGTGTGTGTGTGTGTGTGTGTTTCTGTGCGCGCGCGCGCGCGCGCGCGCGTGTGTGTGTGTGTGGCCTTTATGTACATGCTGATTTGCTCCTGCTGCTTTTTACCTCGCTATTCCTTCTGGTTTTATTCTTTTTTTATCAGTTTGCTTTTTGTTTCCTCCTTGCTATATTTGTTTCAAGCTTAAAGTGAACAAATGTTGTTAACAAAGAGATTCATTAAGTCAATGGCTTCGCCTCACTGTACCTGATTTCAAGAAAAGCCTTTAAATGTCGTCTTAGAATGAACGACAAACGGCAGGTGTGGCTATCAATAGCAGCGTTAAGTGTTGACAACAGGAAACACTGCCACCATGGCTTCACTTCACACCTTGTCTGATTGTCAGCCACAGCCTGGGTGTTCGTTAAAGCTTGTGAGGTCTAACACACACACACGCGCACGGAGAGAGAGAGAGAGAGTGGTATAGGTTTTATAAACGTAAATAGGTAAAGGTGAATCAATAAATGGGTTTTGCTTTGATACTCTTAACTTTTACTGCTGTGTGCGTGCGCACGAGCATGTGTGTGTGTATGTGTATGTGTGGATGGGTGTGTGCGGGGTGTGTGTGTGTGTGTGTGTGTGACGTAGATTGTTGTCGGCTTTTAAAATACTGTGTTATTTCTTAATCTATATTGTTTTATATTGCATGCTGTGTAATTATAATTTTAAAATGCCACTCATAACCTCTCTAGTTGAGACATTAAAGTAGTCTTGAGTCTTTGGTCCCATAACCTGTGTAGTCGTAGGGGAGCGAGGCATCAGAAACCTCAACTTCCAAAGGGGCCAGCATGTTGAGGGCGGTGCCCATCTCCTCTCCCTCGCTGCATTACCTTCCTTGACCCTAGAGAGACAGGTACCCATTTACAGCTGGGTGAACTGCGGGACTAGACTGAAGCCAAGGCGCGCAAACGGTCACCTATCCAAGTAGTAACCACGCTCGATACTGCTTAACCTTAGCTGGGGGAAAGGGAGTGCTCTGACCACTGAGCTGTCCCGTACCCATAGGCTTTATAAGCGATGCATTTGGGTTTTGGTGGTGTTACCATAAACATTAATTTGAAACAAGTTTTGATTAGTCATAACCCTGTCACATTACAGCAAATCTTGAGGAATTCTCCTATACCTATTTTGTTACCTCCGTGGGGAAAAATCTCCTGGAACTGGTGCCTGGGAGGTGGTTCACATCCAGGATGTCAGATCCCGAGCTCAACACTCTAACCACTAGACTATCCCGCATCTATATAACAAGCCATAGAACAAGGTATTAAAGATCGGGTATTGTCTTCTTCTTCGTCGTTCCTCCCGTCACCATTGCTTTACATTAACTTTCCTTGAAGTTTCTTGTGTGGACTTAAGAGCAGTGACCTCACTTTAGCAACCACTATAACACCCAGCTCAACCCCGAGAAGGCAGGGAGAGAGAGAGAGAGAGAGAGAGAGAGGGAGAGAGGGAGGGTTACACTGAAGAGCTCAGGTGCGGAAGACTTGTCTTTGATGAGATTGGGAACCGAAGCCAGAGGATACGAGAGGAGCGGAGAGGAGAACGAGTCTAAAGAGTCGTGTTTAGTCTCCGCCCGTCTGGCTGTGTAATTGGCACCCAAGAAACTAGAACTTGGCCCATACCATGCGGAATGTAAAGGAGTAGAGATGCAGTGATGCTGGATGTATCCACTCGTGTGTGTGTGTGTGTGTGTGTGTGTGTGTGTTACCCTGCTGCTTGACGAAAGATGTAAACATCGTGTGGCCTGTGTTTATTTGGTTTCGTTTAGACTTTCAGTTGCAAAATGGGGCTACCTTCTTCCTTCTTCTGTTTGCTTCTTTTTTCTTTTTTCTGATGTTCTTGTTTGAAACAGTTGTTCTATGTTTTAGGGAGCTAGTTACTAACTGTGTTGCTCTTGTCCTTTTGTTTTTTTATTTTAAAAAAATATAAAGTTACGTTTATATGATGATGATGATGATGATGATGATGATGATGATGATGATGATGATGATGATGATAACACCAACAACAACGATGATGATGATGATGATGATGATGAAGACGACGACGACGACGACGACGACAAGAAGAAGAAGAAGAATTCTGCCAGGGAATATTCTCTTCTTCTTGTGGTTTCTTAGTTTATCGCCTCAGCTTATTGCCTCAACCAAAAGACTAGCACCCAACAACAAAGTTTAGTAAATGAGGAAAAATACGGAATCAAAACTACAACGTCTGACTTTTCAACAACAAAAAACAAAAGGTACGCTACCTCTGAGCTAGCTAGCGATCCACAGACAAAAAGGAAGAACACGTCAAGCAAACTGTCAGCGAATATGACAGCAGCACTGAAGTGACTGCCAAACTGGCGCACGCACGCACGTACGTACTACTACTACTACTTCAGTGAGTTCAGACACATAAACCATGCAGTAATACTGCTGCAGGGCTCCACTCTCGCTCACAGGTGAAATTAGCGTGCAACCAAATGGACGTACAGCAAAGAAGTGTACGCAACCCAGTGCTACTGTCATGTAGGGCCTAGTCTACTTCTTCCATAAACTAGCATCGCTGGTGTGAGTGTGTGTGTGTGTGTGTGTGTGTATCTGTTTCTGTCTGTCTGTTTGTTTGTCTGTCTGTCTGCCTCTCTCCTCTCTCTCTCTCTCTCTCTCTCTCTCTCTCTCTCTCTCTCTCTCTCTCTCTCTCTCTCTCTCTCTCTCTTTCTCTCTGTTTATTACCGTATATCTCTTTTCTCAAAACAAAACAAAAAAATCTATATATCTCTTGAAATTAATGCTCAAGTCAGCTAGGGATTATGTATTGTTAAATTTTTTTAATATTAAATCATGTTGTCGTTGTTGTAGTAAGATTTTTACCTTTGTTTTGTTGATAGTCCCTAAGCAGCGCAAGAGGGCCGGATGAAAAAAGTATGCGCATGCTTATTCTGTTACCCTTGAAAAATAAAGATTCATTCATTCATTCAAAGATTCATTCATTCATTCTCTTCTCTCTCTCTCTCTCTCTCTCTCTCTCTCTTCTCTCTCATCTCTCTCTCTCTCTCTCTCTCTCTCTCTCATATACGTTTTTCCTTTCTCTGCTTCTAGCCCAGGACAAGAGCTTTGTCAGTTATTGGTGTAAGCATAGTTCCAAGACCTTCAATAGAATGCTGTTAATCTTTGGAAAGTTATGTGAGTTTTGTCTTCATCCATGACTAGCACTTAGCCCAACAGTCTGCCCTTTCATTTAGAATGAAAAATCCTCTGAAGTCGGAGTATATCTGCCTATATCTTGAAATACCTGAAAAGAATCATATACACGGACACTTCTCATAAGGCGTAAACTTATGGTCTCATTGTGATTCTTCGACGTGATGAATGAGACAGAGTGCACGTTGTGGATGACGCCCATGGTGTTAAACTGGGTAACGCTCAATAATAACATTTTCCTCCTCCTAAATTTCTATTTCTATGTCCACTTATTCGTCGATCAATTCATCTTGCGCACACATTAAAACCTGTTCCGCTTTTCGGAAAAGTAGGCTATTGTGTGCGTGAGAGAGCGGATGACAACATTTACAAAACAACATACACACGGAGACTGGATGTAAAAAAAAAGCATATAAGTGCTTATTCCATTATCCTCGAAATAAACGAATGAATAGATGGCTAAAGGTAAAGGTGTCACATAACCTATGTGGTCGTCGGGGAGCGAGGCACCAGAGACCGCAGCTTCACCAGGGGCCAGCATATTCAGGGTGGTGCCCATCTCCTCTCCCTCGCTGCTTTAGCTACCCTGACCCTAAGGAAACAAGTACCCATTTACTTCTGGATGAACTGGGGGACTGTATTGAAACCAAGACGCGCAAACGGTCACCCATCAAATTTGTAACCACGCTCGATGCTGCTTAACATTGGATGGGGGAAAGCGAGTGCTCTGACCACTGAGCTATCCCGTCCCCTAATATAAATAGAGATAGATAGATGAATAAATAAATTACAGCTATCCTGATTTATTCCCAACACCAGGCCATGAAAACATCCTCAGAGGATGAGATGGAGGCCTAGCTCTACTTACAGCAGTGACCTCTTTTGACCTGGACCTGAAGAGCTCATGTCAGCTAACATGGCAACTCTTCAAAGAACATGTAGATACCCAGACACCAGCAGCAGCTTTCTGGAAGAAAAATGAGAGGGGCGGAAAGAGCGGGGGTGGGGGTGGGGGGGTTGGTTACCATCCAGTACAAACAGCTCTTCATAGAGACGAGGAAAGTCAGCGGTAAGTATGAAGTGATCATTTCGTTTTCCTAGTCTGTGGGTTTTTTCTTTTAGCGCAAAACTCTTCACGAAGAGTGGGAGGTACTCGGTCATAGGCGTGAAGTGATCACTTCTGTTCCAAGCCAAAAGCTGTGTCAGTTATTGATGTCAGCTAATTGCCAAAGCCTACACTAACATGTTGGCATGTTGTAAATTGTTGTGATGAGGTTGCCTTCAGCCATGACAAGCTCTCCCGGCACTCTCCATTTAAAAGGGGGATATTCCTCTGAAGTCGGAGTATGGCTGCCTGTATGGCGAGGTACTTAAAAACAGTCATACACGCAAACTTCTCATCCAGTGTGCAATTTCAATCTCACAGTGATTCCCAGGAGGAGTGAGTGAGTCAGAGTGCATGTTCTGGGTGACCCCCCAGAGTGTTATGTTAGGGAACGCACAACAACAACAATAACAAAAACAACAAATGATTTACTTTTTTTTTCTTCAATTCTGCTTTTCAGACTACGTACTCGACTTTCAAAGGAAGCAGAGGTATATTAGAATGTGGAGTAGGGGCAGCAACGTGAAGGCATCAACCTGTTCTACTCTACCAACTGGAAAAGTGTGACTGTTACTAATAAACATGTTTAACCTTTTTTAGAATTAAATTTGCATGTGTGGAGATGACAGGGCCGTTTGGCCTACATTCACCAAGAAAAACCACGCTACATCTGATGCAACAAGTTTGATGAATTGTCCAAATTAAATAAGGGGGAATCCAAAAAAATACATAGGATTTTTTTTAAGAAAGAAAAAAAGAAAGAATCACAGAAACATCTTTGCAAAAGTCATATCAACCATCTTTTGGTATTGGTTGCTCGTCTAGAGCTCCATGAGATATTTTTACTTATGCGACCGTATTTTTCCTCCACCATATAGGTAGCCGCATTCCGACTTCGGGGAACACCATCAGTCTGATTCATGTAATTGTACGTAATTTGTAACTTTGTACTTTAAAATAATTCGACCCTCTTCATCAATTTTGCAAACACATGAAAGCCTATGAAGGCGACAACAACAAAAGCCATAACAAAAAAAATTCTAAATCCATGTTGAAGTAAAACGATATCAATTACTTCAGCCAGGACAAACTGCGAGACCAAAACAAACAAACAAACAAACAAGAAGGAATATTAAACGTGTGCAAACAGTAATGAAAAGTACAGAAGTATATGTATTCCAGACTTATCGCTGCAGAATGTGTCACATAAAGCTGCAACAGAAATCCAAACAGTGTGTGCAGAGCATTAATGCACATAGTGTGGCAGTTTACGATTCCTAAAGCAACGTGCATCATAGGCACCAAGCCAGTATGGATCTAGGCAGATAGGAGAAAAGGATAGTGGCGTGGTGTGGTTGGCAGCTTAGAAGTAACCGTTAGGAAAGACGCGCGCAATGTGTGTGTGTGTGTGTGTGTGTGTGTGTGTGTGTGTGTGTGTGTGTGTGTGTGTGTGTGTGTGTGTGTGTGTGTGTGTATGTGTGTGTGTGTGTTTGTGTTTGTGTGTGTGTGTGTTAGTGCGTGTGTGTGTGTGTGTTTTTATTTTATGGGTGTTGTTTTTTTTATTATGAGGAATATGGAATAAGCACTCGTACGCTTTTTTACATCCAGTCCCGTGTCTATGTAGTTGTGTGTGTTGTTGTTACTGTTGTTGTTGTTGATGTTGTTGTTGATGTTGCTTCGTATTTATGTCTGTTTACTCAAAGTGATGTGTGTGGGTGTGTGTATGTATGTGTGTCTGTGTGTGACTGTGTCTGTCTGTCTGTATCTGTGTGGGTGCATGTGCACGTGCGCGCACGTGTATATCTTCCTACATGCATACATGTAAGAATGCGTTAGTACAATCGCATACACAAGCCTTTCTTTTCGAACTTCTAAACATTCAACATACGTTTGTTTCCGCCAACCCTTCCAGACAGGCAATAGAATAGAGCTGCTGTATTCCAAGCACTACTCCTGCTACTTGGCATGTGGTCCCTAGTGTCGTCAGAATTTTACAGAACACAGCATCAAAACAGCAGAAAACCTTCCTACAGTGAAGCATTCATATAGGTATGTATAGCAGATTCTTTGCTGATATGTTGAACAGTGCGGGTTTTTTGTGTTTGTTTTTTTGCTTGTTTGTTTTCTTTCGAAGGCAATGGAATAAGCACGTGCTTTTTTACATCCAGTCCCCTTGTGTATGCAGTTTACTTAATTTTGCCATTCGAAGGATTTTGGGGAAGAGTGGAGTCGGCACTGATGAGTTCGTGCGTTAGTGCAATTATGTACGCAAACATCTCTTTTCTAGGCTTTTGTGTTTGTGTGTCTTTGGTGAAATAATAAAGTTGGGGTTTCTTTGGATACAATGGTGCTGTGGAGTATTAAGAAGTTGTGTTATGAAAGCACGTGCGTATATATACAAAAATGAGAGAGAGCGTGGGGGTTGCAGAGGGAGAGGGAGAGAGAGAGAGACAGAAAGCAAGAAAGAAAAAAAAGATAGAAATAAAAATATGTAAAGAAAGAGCAAGAAAAAGAGAGAAAGGAAGAAAAAGAAAAACTTGAAAACACAGTCGAAAGAAAGAAACAAACAAACAATCAAGCAGGCAAACAAGGATAACATAAAAAGAGAGAAAAAAGCCAAATGCTCAAACTACCCAAAAAACCCACTTAAGGAACCTTAATAAAGCTGTCAGCAAAGACAGCTTTGAGAAGACCACCAAACTAGTGTATATTAAGTTCACACATACACTAACAATGAAAAAAAATACCGCCCTTCCAGAAGTAAACCATAGGATATCGACCTACAAGCGATGCTCAAAAAGCCTTTTCTCACGGAAAGCAATACACGTGCACCTGTCGCTTACTCTTCGCTGGTAAATTTGCATCATTGGCATTAAATCAAGTCAGAGTTGGTAAAAGAGAAAGAGAGAGAGAGAGAGAGAGAGAGAGAGAGAGAGAGAGAGAGAGAGAGAGAGAGAGAGAGAGAGAGAGAGAGAGAGAGAGAGAGAGAGAGAGAGAGAGAGAGAGAGAGAGAGAGAGAGAGAGAGAGAGGAACAATACTTCACCTCGCAGAAAAGCTTACAAGTCATAATAACTTTTGGATTGAAAAAAAAAGAGAAGGGATGAGGAACTGGAAGGGGGAGGGGCTGGAGAGGAGGAGAGAAGAGGATGGTGAAGGAGGAAACAAATGAGCAAATTGTTCTTTCATGAGGGTGATAGATAAGGTACGGAGACCTTTTTTTTTATTATCCAGCTTTCAAAATAACCAACCAGCCACAACAAATGAAACAAAAGCACAAGCAATGATGATGACATACATGTATACATGTGCATACATACATACACACGCATACATATACAGGCATTCACTGATCCCACAAGTCCTTCATAAGAAACTATAAAGGGAGGTCTGTTGTGCAAACGCAGGCAGAACATCTTGCGCACATGTTAAAACCTGTTCTGCTTTTTGTAAGAATAGGCCATTGTGTGCCAGTTGGAATGGATGTCAAAATTTACAAAGGCGCCTATACATAGGGACTGGATGTAAAAAATTAAAAAAGCACATGAGTGTTTACTGTATTATCCTCGAAATAAAAGAATTTTTTTTAATCTGATGCAGACAGACAAACTGACATACAGACGGACGGACCGACAGAAACAGAGAGACAGAGACAGACAGGCAGACAGAGAGACAGACAAAGATATCAATATTTTGATCACAGATGATTTTAAATACTCATTGTATACATCTTATTACCCTGTCTTATTTTTCTAAGTATCCATTTTTGTCTTCATCATCCCAAACTTCTTCAGAAATGGAACCAGAAAAAAGCCTACTGAATCCTCCTTAAACACTTACCTGACAGATAGACAGACAGACAGACAGACAAATGCACAGAGTTACATAACAAGACAGCAGCAAATGCCTTGTGTCAGGAATGTCTGGGAAGAAGGTGCAGAGTCTAAGGGGTTACACAAACACTGTGATCTCACAGTGAGCTGTACTGATTGTCAGGAACAGCCTTGGTATTTGCTACTGAGTGTTGTTTGTGAGGGGTTTTAAACCTCTCTCTCTCTCTCTCTCTCTCTCTCTCTCTCTCTCTCTCTCTCTCTCTCTCTCTCTCTCTCTCTCTCTCTCTCTTACCAGACAAAGACAGAAGGAAGGAAAGAAAGAAAGGACCAAACAAAAGAGAAAAACATGACAAAAGATTGAAAGAAAAACAACTAAAAGAGTAAAAAGGAAAGAAAAAAATATTGACAGGAAGAAGCAAATGAAGAAACAAACACAAAGAGAAAGGAAAATACAGTAACTTACTATGCAAAAAACAAAAAAACAAAACACTGTAGGAATCTTAATAAAGCTGTCAGCAAAGACATCTTGGAGTAGACCACCAAACTCGTGTGTTCAATTAACACACACTAACAAACAGGAAAAAACCTACCACCCTTCAAGACCTAAAGCATCAGAAAGAGGCCTGCAAATGATGCTTTAAAAAAAGCCTTGCTCACTGAAGGCAATGCACACACACACACACACACACACACACCTGTCAGTTACTTCTCACTGGTAAATTTGCATCACTGGCATTCAATCAAGACAGGGCCCGTAAAATGAAAAAAAATGTTTGTTATTTATTTATTTATTTTCATTTTTTATTTATACCACTTTAAGTCACGAAATTTCTCTGCGTGAAATTCGGGCTGATCTCCCCAGGGAGAGCGCGTCGCCTCAAGAGCAGCGCCACTTTGTTCTTCTTTTTTTGGCAACTGTATTTATTTCCCTATCAGAGTGGCTTTTTTAAAGAATTTTGCAAGGGGCAACTGTCTTGTTGCCATGGGTTCTACGGAACCTCGGTTTATCGTCTAATCCAAAAGACTAGCGCCCAGACCACCACTCATGGTCTAAATAGATGGGGGAAAAGTTTCGAGCCCAAACGGGATTCGAACCACCGCACACCTCCGACCCAGACTTTTAGCTTTCTAGACATGCCGGTTACCTCTAGACCACCAATCCACAGCAATTAGTTAGTGAGAGGAGTTATGCCTCATCTGAACATTTTGATTGAAAAAATAATAGAGGGGAGAAGGGAGGGAGGGGGCTGGAGGAGAGGAGAGAGAACAAACAAAAGGTGTGGGGGTTTTCCTATGATGGTGATGGATGAAGTGCAGAGACAGTTTTGTATCCAGACTTTAAAACAACATGAAAATGGATAGAAAACAATAGCAGCAATGATATTTGTGTACATACATACATGTATTCACACATCTTAAGCACATACAGAGAGAGGGACAGGGACAGCCAGTGACAGAGAGACAAAGAGTAAATGTATGTTTGGCCCTACATGATTTCAACATGCAAGCATACATGTTATTTCTCTGTCTTAATTGTTCTACGTATTTTTTATCTCTTCATCATGTCAAACTTCTTCAGATCTGGAACTAGAACATAACTGACTGAATCCTCTTTAAACACCGACATGACAGACAGACAGACAAATGCACAGAGTTACATAACAAGACAGCAGCAAATGCCTTGTGTCAAAATTGGGTGGGAAGAAGGTGTAGAGTCTAAGGGGTTACACAAACACTGTGATCTCACAACAAGCTGTACTGATTGTCAGGAACAGTCCTGGTGTTTGTGAGGTGTTTTAAATCTCTCTCTCTCTCTCTCTCTCTCTCTCTCTCTCTCTCTCTCTCTCTCTCTCTCTCTCTCTCTC
>CM054139.1:64751655-64756655 GCA_028751875.1 Rapana venosa | reverse complement strand
TGCGTCATTTTGTTTATACTTTGCTTATGTTTGAATATACGTTTACTAACCACACTAATATTTTTCTTTCCCTTCCTTTTTCTTTATTTTTACTTTCGACTCCTCTTACCTTTTTTTTGAGGCAGCAAGACAGTTGACTGACTCTTCATTTAGCTAAATGCCCGACAGACAGACAGACAGACAGACGGACAGAGAGACAGCCGAATTTACCGAGTTGGGTAACAAATGAGGGGCAAATGGCGTGTGTGTGTGTCAGGTGTAGGTGGGAAGAAGTTGTGGAATCAAAGGGGTTACACAAACACTGCAGCTTCACAGCCTCTCTGATCGCTAGCACCAGTCTCGATGTTTGTTACTCCCTTCCTTGTTTGTCTGAGCTGAACTCTCTCTGTCTCTCTGTGTCTCTCTGTCTGTGTCAGTCTTTCTCTCTGTCTCTGTCTCTGTCTGTCTGTCTGTCTGTCTGTCTCTCTCTCTCTCTCTCTCTCTCTCTCTCTCTCTCTCTCTCTCTCTCTTCTCTCTCTCTCTCTCTCTCTCTTCCATTTTTCATCTTCCATTTTTGCCCCTCAAAGTGTATTGTGCCTAAGGCCGATGCACATTAAACCATTTCAGAGTTCAGAGTTCTCTCTCTCTCTCTCTCTCTCTCTCTCTCTCTCTCTCTCTCTCTCTCTCTCTCTCTCTCTCTCTCTCTCTCTCTCTCTCTCTTCTTCTTCTTCTTCTTCTTCTCCGGAATTTGCAAGCACACCAGGGACATTTTCTTTTCTGTCAAAGCCGACCTTTCCTGACTTAAACATTAGGCTATATAACTTTAATTAGGATCAACATTTTATTTAAAAACACCCACAGCAGGGCAAACATGACACCCACTAAATGGTCTTCTTATCGCCACCCCATTTCCCGTACCGTACACATTCATAATCATCAGCGTAGGAAGATATTTCTTTTTTGCTGCCCACATCTTCTGTGACGTCCCTGTCCTGCTGTTCCCACGCCGCTCATTCCAACCTTCCCCGCCACAGCCATACCCAGATTGGTCATGTCGCATCCTCAGGGTCGGAAGTCCACAGGGAGCCCATCACTATCAGGATGCCATGTGGCTATGTCGAAACATAATTATGCCATTCGCAAACTATGACCCATTTCTGTCTGTACCTTAGCTTAATAACGTCGTATCCCTTTCTTTCCATAACCAGGGAGACGGGATAGCCTAGTGGTTAGAACATTGCGCTCGCAATCTGACGACCCGGCTTCGATTCCCGTTCAAGGAGATATTTTCCCCTGGAGTTAACATCAGTGCAGACTCTACTCTCCCCAAAAGTCCTTCGGATGAGACTATAAACCGAGGCCCCGTGTACGAACGCAGGCAGAACATCTTGCGCACACGTTAAATCCTGTTCCGCTTTTCGTAAGAGTAGGCCATTGTGTGCCGGTGGGAATGGATGACAAAATTTACAAAACCGCATACACACGGGAACTAGATGTAAAAAAAAGTATATAAGTGCTTATTGCATTATCCTCGATATAAAAGAATGAAATATAAATGAAATAAAAATGAAATAATCAACAACCTGCACAAAAATGTGCATGCAATATACCCTTTACTTTCTGGGGAAAAAAAGTGAATGTTATAAAACAAGTTCAAGGACTTCTGAAAACATTATGCAATAATTAATTCCATATTACTGTTTAATGCATAGCTGAAATGTACTGGGGGGAGGGGGGATCATGTGTCAAAAATCTCCCTGGAACCCGTGGAACTGGTAAACGCACTCAGGACTGGAAAGTGTAATGGAATGTTCAGAATCCTGACTCTGGTGGTGTCATTGGTCCCTTAGGGAAACACACATGATGGAATGTTGTGTGGAGCAGCCAAGAGAGAGAGGTGGGGGGGGGGGGGGGGGGGGGAAGAGAGGGAAAGAACAGAGACCGAGAGAGAGACAAGGGAGACAGACAAGACAAGACAGACACACACACAGGGAGAGGGAGAGGGGGAAAGAGAGAGACAGACAGACAGACATACACACACAGACACACAGACACATGCACACACAGATAGAGAAAAGCCAACATACACATTCATACAGTCATACATTCATACATACATTCATACATACATACATACATACATGCATACATACAGACAGACAGACAGACAGACAGACATGCATACAGACAGACATACATACAGACAGACACACAGACTGACAGACAGACAGACCAACATATACACAGCCATTGTGAGCCGGTTGGAAGGGATGATAAAATTTACCAACTGCACACACACGGGGACTGGATGTAAAAAAGCACATGAGTGCTTAGTTCATTATCTTCGAAATAAAAGAATAAAATAAAGAGAGAGAGAAGAAAGAGAGAGAGAGGACAATGACAATGACAATGACAAATTCTTTTATTTCGAGGATAATGAATAAGCACTCATGTGCTTTTTTACATCCAGTCCCCGCCCGTATTGATACATCTTAATAAGGAGAGAGAGAGAGAGACAGAGAGAGAGAGTTCACGCGCACATAACTCAATGAATGTGGATTACCCCAGAGGCCAAATTATGTGAATTATATTAAAGTTAAGAGACCTCGTCTTTTTCTGTAGCCTTTTCATAATGTCATCTGAGGAGAACTTTTCTAACGTCTTTTCAGTGCTGTTTTTTAAATGTTTATATGTGTCTACCTAATGCAAATTTTAGTTTATGTAGCTTCAAGTGGTTTCAATAAATATAAACAGATAAGTATAAGCAAACAAAGGGATATTTTTTTAAACATAACAAATAATAGACAACACGAACAGGAACAAATTAAAAATATGAACTGAGAGAGACAGACAGACAGACAGACAGACAGACCCAGACAATCAGACAGACAGACGAGAGAGACACAGACAGGCAGACAGACAGACAGGCACAGACAGACACAGACGGGGAGAGAGAGAGAGAGAGAGAGAGAGAGAGAGAGAGAGAGAGACAGACAGACAGACAGACAGACAGGCAGACAGACAGACAGACATGCACAGACAGACAGACAGACAGAGACAGAGATGTCTGGATGCCCATTGCAGACACTTGAGATAACACCCATTACACCCCTGTAATCCTGGAGGCCAATTACGCAGTCTGAGCAAATAGGAGCTGTGAACACTGCTCCACACTTTCTTTCCAGCCCCTACTTCAGCCTTAAACTTACTTGTATTGCCTTGTCCTAGTGCAGATCTTGAGGAGATTTCCATCACACGTTGAACTGGTGGGCAGGCTTAAGGACATAGCAGCAGACATTTTCTTTCTCTGCTTACTTTTTTTTTTTTATATCACACCATTGTATTAATCACAAAAAGTAACAGCAACAACAACAAAATTATCTTACCCAAAATCATGGGACAGGATAGCCTAGTGGTTAGAACATTGCACTCCACAATCTGACGACCCGGGTTCGATTCCCGTTCAAGGGGAATATTTCCTCCCTGGAGTTAACATCAGTGCAGACCCCACTCTCCCCAAAAGTCCTTCGGATGAGACTATAAACCGAGGCCCCGTGTACGAACGCACGCAGAACATCTTGCGCACACGTTAAATCCTGTTCCGCCTTTCGTAAGAGTAGGCCATTGTGTGCGGGTGGGAACAGATGGCAGAATTTACAAAGCCGCATACACACAGGGACTAGATGTAAAAAAAAAGCACATAAATGTTTATTCCATTATCCTCGATATAAAAGAATAAAATAAAAATAATAAAAATGTGCAACTGGACTCATTTTTAAGGGAATGCACACACGTTAAAAACCCATTTCACTTTTCAGAAGAGAAGGCTATTATTGCATGCCAGTAAGAAGAGATGACTTTAAAAAGAAAATAATCATGCACTCTGGTATCGTGTCTAGATACCATCCCAGAGGTTGGATTGTGGCAGCCTTAGTGGTGGACCAAAATGGCCGCATACGCAAAATCTCACTGTTGGTGAATCTCAGAACTCTAACCGAGGAACACACACACACACACACACACACACACACCACACACATCACACATACACACACACACTCACACACTCACACACATACTCACACAATTCATTGAGCACGTTGAAAGCACTACAATTTCAAATGATGGAAGCAAATTGCAGCACAGAAAAAGATATTTTAATTTTTTTTTAATTCTTTTATTTCGAGGATAATGGAATAAGCACCTATGTGCTATTTTACATCCAATCCCGGTAGTATGCGGTTTTGTAAATCACCGGCACACAATGGCCTACTCTTACGAAAAGCGGAACAGGATTTAACGTGTGCGCAAGATGTTCTGCGTGCGTTCGTACATGGGGCCTCGGTTTATAGTCTCATCCGAAGGATTTTTGGGGAGAGTGGAGTCTGCACTGATGTTAACACCAGGGGAAAATATCCCCTTGAACGGGAATCGAGCCCGGGTCGTCAGATTGCCAGCACAATGTTCTAACCACTTAGGCTATCCCGGAGAGAGAGAGAGAGAGAGAGGAGAGAGAGAGAGAGAGTGAAGAGAGTGAGAGAGAGAGATGAGAGAGAGAGAGGAGAGAGAGAGAGTAGACATGACGTGATGTGTGATAGACAGAAAGCTCTCCAGGACACATAACAGGAGCAGCCTAGCAGGCAGACGCGACAGTAGGACTAAAAGCTGACACCATGTGAAGCGGTGTTCACAGCTCCTGTAGTCTGCACAGGCTCTATGTGTGTAATGGAACTTAATGGGAACGAGGGGCGTGGGCAGCTATTTGAAATAGTTTCGACACAGTCATGATGCTCCTCTCTTTGTCTCTGTCGGTCTGTCTGTCTGTCTATCTGACTGTCTGTCTGTCTGTCTGTCTCTCTCTCTCTCTCTCTCTCTCTCTCTCTCTCTCTCTCTCTCTCTCTCTCTCTCTCTCTCTCTCTCTCTCTCTCTCTCTCTCTCTTGCACTCCGCCCTCTCGCTCTCTCGCTAGCTCTCTCTCTCTATCTCTCTCTCTCTATCTCTCTCTCTCTCTCTCTCTCTCTC
>CM054139.1:64731655-64744155 GCA_028751875.1 Rapana venosa | reverse complement strand
GTCTGTTTGTCCATTTGTCTATCAACTGTCTTTCCATACATATCTGTCTGTCTGTCTGTTTGTCCATTTGTCTATCAACTGTCTTTCTATACATATCTGTCTGTCTGTCTGTTGTCCATTTGTCTATCAACTGTCTTTCTATACATATCTGTCTGTCTGTCTGTCTGTCCATCTGTCTATCAACTGTCTTTCTATACATATCTGTCTGTCTGTCTGTCCATTTGTCTATCAACTGTCTTTCTATACATATCTGTCTGTCTGTCTGTCTGTCCATCTGTCTATCAACTGTCTTTCTATACATATCTGTCTGTCTGTCTGTCCATCTGTCTATCAACTGTCTTTCTATACATATCTGTCTGTCTGTCTGTTGTCCATTTGTCTATCAACTGTCTTTCTATACATATCTGTCTGTCTGTCTGTCTGTCCATTTGTCTATCAACTGTCTTTCTATACATATCTGTCTGTCTGTCTGTCCATTTGTCTATCAACTGTCTTTCCATACATATCTGTCTGTCTGTCTGTCCATTTGTCTATCAACTGTCTTTCCATACATATCTGTCTGTCTGTCTGTCCATTTGTCTATCAACTGTCTTTCTATACATATCTGTCTGTCTGTCTGTCTGTCCATTTGTCTATCAACTGTCTTTCTATACATATCTGTCTGTCTGTCTGTCCATTTGTCTATCAACTGTCTTTCTATACATATCTGTCTGTCTGTCTGTCCATTTGTCTATCAACTGTCTTTCTATACATATCTGTCTGTCTGTCTGTCTGTCCATTTGTCTATCAACTGTCTTTCTATACATATCTGTCTGTCTGTCTGTCCATTTGTCTATCAACTGTCTTTCCATACATATCTGTCTGTCTGTCTGTCTGTCCATTTGTCTATCAACTGTCTTTCTATACATATCTGTCTGTCTGTCTGTTTGTCCATTTGTCTATCAACTGTCTTTCTATAATATCTGTCTGTCTGTCTGTCTGTCCATTTGTCTATCAACTGTCTTTCTATACATATCTGTCTGTCTGTCTGTCTGTCCATTTGTCTATCAACTGTCTTTCTATACATATCTGTCTGTCTGTCTGTCTGTCCATTTGTCTATCAACTGTCTTTCCATACATATCTGTCTGTCTGACTGTCCATTTGTCTATCAACTGTCTTTCTATACATATCTGTCTGTCTGTTTGTCCATTTGTCTATCAACTGTCTTTCTATACATATCTGTCTGTCTGTCTGTCTGTCCATTTGTCTATCAACTGTCTTTCTATACATATCTGTCTGTCTGTCTGTCTGTCCATTTGTCTATCAACTGTCTTTCTATACATATCTGTCTGTCTGTCTGTTTGTCCATTTGTCTATCAACTGTCTTTCTATACATATCTGTCTGTCTGTCTGTCTGTCCATTTGTCTATCAACTGTCTTTCTATACATATCTGTCTGTCTGTCTGTCCATTTGTCTATCAACTGTCTTTCTATACATATCTGTCTGTCTGTCTGTCTGTCCATTTGTCTATCAACTGTCTTTCTATACATATCTGTCTGTCTGTCTGTTTGTCCATTTGTCTATCAACTGTCTTTCCATACATATCTGTCTGTCTGTCTGTCCATTTGTCTATCAATTGTCTTTCTATACATATCTGTCTGTCTGTCCATTTGTCTATCAATTGTCTTTCTATACATATCTGTCTGTCTGTCTGTCCATTTGTCTATCAACTGTCTTTCTATACATATCTGTCTGTCTGTCCATTTGTCTATCAACTGTCTTTCTATACATATCTGTCTGTCTGTCTGTTTGTCCATTTGTCTATCAACTGTCTTTCTATACATATCTGTCTGTCTGTCTGTCTGTCCATTTGTCTATCAACTGTCTTTCTATACATATCTGTCTGTCTGTCTGTCCATTTGTCTATCAACTGTCTTTCTATACATATCTGTCTGTCTGTCTGTCCATTTGTCTATCAACTGTCTTTCTATACATATCTGTCTGTCTGTCTGTTTGTCCATTTGTCTATCAATTGTCTTTCTATACATATCTGTCTGTCTGTCTGTCCATTTGTCTATCAACTGTCTTTCTATACATATCTGTCTGTCTGTCTGTCCATTTGTCTATCAATTGTCTTTCTATACATATCTGTCTGTCTGTCTGTCTGTCCATTTGTCTATCAATTGTCTTTCTATACATATCTGTCTGTCTGTCTGTCTGTCCATTTGTCTATCAATTGTCTTTCTATACGTATATGTATGTTTGTCTTCGTTGTAGTGTGTCTGTCCCTATCTCTGTCTCTGTCTCTGTCTATGTCATTCTCTGTCCCTGTCTCCATCTGTAAGTCTGACTGTCTCTGTCTCTGTCTGTCTCTGTCTCTCTCTCAACCTCTCCGTCTCTACCTCTGTCTCTGTCTCTCTCTCAAGACTGCTTCAGATTTTTTCCTTACTTTTTTTGTTTATCTTAAAGAGCTGCAACAATTGTTGGAAATTTCACAAATAACAAAAATAAAAACGAACAGCCTGGCAGCTTCTAATTAACACTCCAACTAGTGATTTTTTCCCCTTACATTACTTTCTGGCGTGATTCTTTTTGGTTGTTATTGTTTTGCTGTTGCTGTTCCTGGGGGGTATGGGTGGGGGGGGGGGAGGAGGGGTGCTGGGTGTCATTTTAGTTGGAGGGTGCTTTTATTGACAGCAAAAGTTTTTTTGAAAAAAGAAAAGCAATTATTGGAAGTTGGATTTTTTTAAAAGTAGGTCAAGTGTAGACGGAGCAAAACAAAAAATTTTAAAAGAACGAAAGAAGGGAAAAAAGAAAGGAAGGAATGAACAGCAAGGAAATGGGAAAGGGAGGAAGAAAAGGGGAAAATGAAAGAAAGAAAGGAATGAACAAAAGGAAGTAGAAAGGAAGGAAGAAAGAAGAAAAAGAAAGGAAGAATGAACAACAAGGAAAGAGAAAGGAAGGAAGAAGAAAGAAGAAGAAAAAGAAAGGAAGGAATGAACAACAAGGAAAGGGGAAAGGAATGAAAAGAAAGAAGAAGAAAAAGAAAAGAAGGAATGAACAACAAGGAAAGGAGGAAAGAAAGAAAGAAGAAAAGAAGGAAAAAAAGAAAGGGAAGGAATGAAAAAAGAAAGGAAAAGAAGGAAGAAAAAAAAAGAAGAAGAAGAAAAAGAAAAGGAAAGGAAAATGAACAAGAAGGAAAGGGGAAAGGAATGAAGGAAGAAAGAAAGAAAGAAAGAAAGAAAGAAAGAAAAAATTTATTTTTTTATTTTTTTTACATTTTACTCTTTTATTTCGAGGATAATGGAATAATCTCTCATGTGCTTTTTTCATCCAGTCCCCGTGTGTATGCAGTTTTGTCAATGTTGTCACCCGTTCCCACCGGCACACAATGGCCTACTCTTCCGAAAAAGAAAGAAAGAAAGAAAAGCAAGCAAACAGAAGAACAAGCAAACAAAGACACAGAGAGAACTTTTTTTTTAAAAGGTTGTTCATTTGCCACAGTGTCTTTTTTTGTTTTTACCCGAACACTTACGAACAGTCTCGATATGAGCAGGAATGTACTTAGAGACTGGAGCGTTTGATATCAGTTTGGTTTGTGATTGGTCCTTTAAATTGTATGTAAATGACGCTCCACCACGAAATGAGCCGCTTAGTACCTGACCCACTTTTCTGCTAGGAGCCACTTTAGGCAGGTGGGAATCAAGTTGCCGATTTTGATATGTTGATTGATTATAAAAGTGTAAAATTGAACATATGATATATGATATGATATTATATCATATTGATTCAAAAAGCCCATGGCCCCTTAGAAGGGGATTGCACAAGACACTGATGACAATACACATCCGCAATGACAATTTGTTACACACTTTCCTCGCCTTTTAAACGCTTTGTACAAAAAATATGCTTAGTCTCTTAACAGTAGTCTCATTTGTTGCTGACATTAACAATACGAGTTTAAACAGACATGGATACCTGGAATATTTTCCTGGAATAAGTTATTCTCTGATATCTTTTAATTCTGGACAAGAAAGTACAAAATGAACCTCATCTTCTTTTGAATCCTTACACAATGGACATATCAAAGCTCTATCATCTGAGTTACTATAGCGTTTTGAATGGACAAATGTATCGGATATATATATCTATATCTATATCTATATCTATATATATATATATATATATATTGAGAGAGAGAGAGAAGCAAGTAGACGGAGACAAGTAGAGAGAAGGTTGCGATGGCTCTTACATTAACAACCACATTCTGCTTGCTAAATCGTATCTGCATATATTGGTGCCATGTTTCCTTGGGAGCTATCGACATTTTGCCACAATCTAACATTCGACAAACTGCATTAAACAATCTGGATATTCATACATTTTAACACGTAAACGTTCACACGTTATCAATTTGTGATAAGTAGATCTAAATTGCCGAAATAGAATACTGAGATAAACTAAATCTCTTGACATATTTCTTTTTTTCCCCTATACCACCTCTGCTATCCCATAATCAATTACGCAGACTATATAGGTAACAACTGATAAAGGGTGTGAGTTTGTATTCATCATAATACATTTCACGGTACTCTGAAACTCAGAACATAATCAGAAACAAGCTAGAAAGAAACCGTTCAAACCACTGACATTAGTCATGTAATAGCTAAACAACTGAGCAGCAACAAAACAAAGACAACAACAGCAACAACAGCAGCAAAATTAAGCAAAATTTACAACAAAAAGGCCATTGTTGTAAGGCCATTCAGAAGACTTTAGTCGTCTTTGTGTGTGCCGTTTGGAATCATTCTAGGCTCAAAACCTTACTGGCCATCATCATCATCATCATCATCATCATCATCATCATCATCATCATCGTCATCATCATCATCATCATATTGTCAGAAGCAGCACATTATCATCATCATCATCATCATCGTATTGTCATCAGCAGCAGCAGCACATTATCATCATCATCATCTCATCATCATCATCATCACCATCACCATCATCAACATCATTATCAGCAGCAGCAGCAGCAGCAGCAGCAGCTACTTGACCTAGATTGTCATATGTGGGACGCGTTGGTCGCCAGTGTTCTCCAGGCTGGTCTGTCATCAATCAGCCTTTGCTGCAACACCCCCATGTCAAGACCGGCGCAATCTTTGATGATCCACTTCTTCATCTGTCCCCCCCCCCCCCCCCCCCCCTGTGTCTTCTCCTCTCAAGTGTCCCCTGCAGGACAGTCTTGGCAAGAAAGAGTCATGCATGACGTGTGATGTGACCAAACCACGCCAGCTGTCTCCTCTGTACAACAGCCAGAAGAGGTTCCTATGGCCCAGCTGTCGTGGTCACTTCTTGCCACGCTGACTCGTTAGCCCTAAACTGTGGCCTGGCCAGAAGATGTGAGAAAGCCTGCTGTATTAGTTCGTCATAAAAGCTTGCTTGAACTCTCCTTTCCACTTCTGCAGTCGAGGTCCGGCTTTCGCACCGGCACAACAGGATGGAAATGACGTGTGCTGTAAGCAACTTCAACTGTGTTGGGAAGCAACTATATTTGCTTTTTTCCAATTCCTACTCAGCTTTGTTACGGCCGATGTTGCAAGGGCTAGTCTGATATTGACTTTCACTCAAGAACAGTCATCTCTGGTGAATATGGAGCGAGGGTATCTTCTTTAAGTTGTCGACTGTTCAAGGCAATGCTAACTGTAGCGTCACTGGTACTGTTTACAATGATGCTGCTCTTTTCTGCGTCTCTATACCATAAATGCTTACTCGCTTCTCTAGCTTGCTTGTAAGTTCTTGAAGTTTGTTGTTACTGTCTCCGAGGAGATCATGTCATCAGGAAATAGCAGATTACAAATGGATCTGCTTCCAAGAGATAAAGGGGTGTGGCAATTCCAGCAGCGATTCTTGCATGCTCTTCCCCAGAAAAAGGTTGAATAAGACAGGCGAGAATAATTATGTAACACTGCCTACTGCTAGAGCTCGCATGGAACAGATTTTTTTTTTTGCTTGAACCTCACAGTTCCTCTTTTACTAAAGCCTAAAAGACAATTGTTGAAAACTTAGGTTAACTCAGAAAAGTATGTTTGATGAGTCATAATAACAAAATTTTGTCAAATACTGTTTTCAACAATCCCGAGGTCTATGTTAGAGTATTCATATAATTATTTCAACATGCTGTGCGCATTGTTGATAGCCTTGGAAACTCCAGACAAAACCTTAATTTTTCTGTAGCAGCAAAAATAAAAGTAATTGTTATTGTTGATGTGTTATCAATAAATACATTGGGGTTTTTTTTTTGTTTCAGAAATAACTGCAGGGGACTGCGCACACGCCATCACAAATGAAGAAAACAATCTAGCATCTGTCAAGCACTTCATGGTGGAATAAAGTGTTGATGTGAAACGTCTGCTGCATTATAGCTCCCGATGAACCCAACACACTCATCAGCAGCTCCTTGTCCCTAAAAACTCAGTTGAATAGGGGACAAAAACAGACAGCTGCCTTATTTTCAAGTCGTATACACACACACACACACACAAGCCACGTGGGCGCATGAGCGCTCATGCACACACACACACACACGCACACACACACACACATACGCGCGCGCGCGCGAGTATGAGTGCAGATTCAACTTTAATCTGTCAGCAGATTAGTTTAAACGGTTCCCAAATCTCTGTGCACCGCTGCACAAGGAGTCTGCTGGGTTCATGTCATTAAGAAGATAACCCGAGTCAGACGTGCAGCCTCTGTATCTATATATGTATATATAATAATGTATAGACTGCAGTGAACAGCTGCTTCGCTGCCGGAGTCTGCATTCATCATACTACGTGACATGGCGAAAAGCGATGTGGATGTAAAGTTATCGCAAGGTTTAAGTTGGGGGGTCGTGTGAACGAGTATCCCCTCTGACTGTCTGTGTATCTTGCTGTCTCTCTGTCTGTCTGTGTATCTTGCTGTCTCTCTGTTGGTCTCTGTCTGTCTCTCTGTCTCTCTCTGTCTCTCTCTGTCTCTCTGTCTCTCTCTCTCTCTCTCTCTCTCTCTCTCTTTGTCGCTCTCTCTCTCTCTCTCTCTCTCTCTCTCTCTCTCTCTCTCTCTCTCTCTCTCTCTCTCTCTCTCGCTCTCTTGTAGTGCTTATAATTCTTCTTCCTCTTCTTCGTCGAACGCTTAGGCGGCAACTACTATTCTCTGTTACAGAGCAAAAATGCGTTGCGCTGCCGCTAAGCGCCTGACAAGTCTGGCCCAGCAGATCCTACTTCGGCATAGAAGAATAATTGTTACTTTTCAAGTTGTTGTTTTTTAAAGCAGGAGAATGGACCAAGAAGGCAGAAAATAGCTTATCATTCGAACTCACCGTCACCGTCACCGATCCTCAGATTCCGAATCCTTTGGGGCGCGCTTCGAAGCTTTGTCAACCACCTTTCTCCAGTCCTCTCGTCTCTCAGCCTGCCTCAGGGTGTCTCTCAGCTCCATGTCTGTCCACTCTCGAATGTTGTCCTCCCATCTCTTCCTTTGTCTGCCTCTTCTTCTTCCTCCCCTCACTGTGCCTTGTAGGATTGTTTTAGCAAGACCAGAGGAGCGTGTGACATGACCAAACCACTTTTCTCTAAGGTGCTGATCAATTGTCTAAATTAGTGTCTTACTACAAACAGCACAGTAGAATCATAACGTTTATTTCAATGATTTGCAAGTTTGCTACTCCCCCCACCCCACCCTCCAAAGCGAGATGTTATTCCTCAATAATACAAACTGCTGTCTTTAATACGCAAGTATTAATTAAAGAAAGAAACTTCTCTTCTGACACTTTTGTTCTCCACCTTTACAGAGCATTCCATTTTCAAACGTATTTCCATGAGAGAAGGTGGCAGGAAGGCTTAGACATTCATCAGCAAAACAAGTCAACGTTGACGTTCTAGGTTCGATTCCCAGCCTTGCCCTTTCTTACCAGTTTAAGCTGCAAATCGACCTGACTGGAACGTCTTTCGAGGAGACTGAAAACCGGTCGGTGGACCCATGTACGTATTCTTTATTTGTATTTTTTTTTTTTTTCTTTTATATCGAGGATAATGGAATAAGCACTTTTGTGCTTTTTTACATCCAGTCTCCGTGTGTATCAGTTTTGTAAATGTTTGTCATCCGTTCCCACCGGCACACAATGGCCTACTCTTACGAAAAGCGGAACAGGATTTTAACGTGTGCGCCAGATGTTCTGCGTGCGTTCGCACACGGGCCTCGGTTTATAGTCTCATCCGAAGGACTTTTGGGGAGAGTGGAGTCGGACTCGTGCACGTCAAAAGAACCCACAACAGTTGAACATCGGAAAGAGCAAGGAGGTTGCTTTGAACTTGTCCTGGCAAATCAGGTAGGTTCAATTCCCCGCCGTATTCCGAAGTCGGTATGCAACTACCTTAATCATGGAGGTGGATCAGGGAGGGGGGGGGGGGGGGGGGGGGGTTGCAGTCGCACATGCAAAAATCTCACCATTGATGAACCTTGGTGCCCTAGCCAAAGAACCAAAAAAAACCAAAAAACCCCCTTATTTTTCAGGTGGTAAATTAGCCTATTTAGAAAAGGTAACTGTTTCTGCTAGTAATATATATGAAAATCTTTAACCTCCCTTTTCTCTAAATCTGCATCAGCGAAACCAAAGATCATCTTCTAGCATAAGTTTTCGAAAGAGATATTTTCTGTTTATTTTGAAATGTGCTGTAATCCTGCATCCTATTTTCAGCAAGGCAAAGTCTTGCCGAAACCAACCTCTCTTTTTCTTTTTTTTCTTTTTTTGGCTAAATTCAATTTCAATTCCATTACCGATGGCCCCGTAAAACATGATATCAAACTGAAGGCAAACAGAGCCAGGGAAGTATCGTGATCAGTCAAGCTGAGACAGGTGTGTTATTTTACAGCATGAAACTTTAATCTTCGTCTGTGGGGCAGCTGCTGCTGTTGCTACTGCTGCTGCTGCTGCTGCTGCTGCTGCTACCGTTGATTTTTTTTACTACAACTGTTACCGTTACTGCTGTATTTGATGATGGTCGTGGTGGCATGATAGTTTTTCAACATGAAACATCACATTATATGTCTCTGTTTTGTATTTATCTCCCTGTGTGTCTTGTCTGTCTGTGTCTGTCTTCTGTCTGTCTGTCTGTCTGTCTCTCTCTCTCTCTCTCTCTCTCTCTCTCTCTCTCTCTCTCTCTCTCTCTCTCTTTGTGAAACCAAATTTCCCAGCAAAATTCTGTACACAAAAATCACAGCTCTACGTATCATAAAGTTTAGATCGACTTATCTCCCCAAGTCTCTAATGCAAACTTCAAGCTCCTGTACATATCTAAGCTTTTCTGTATGTTGTGCAAATGTTTTTTCGAAAAAAAGAAACCTCTTTACCATATTTTTCAGGGGTGGGGGGCAACTTCTTTCTCGAACAGCAACATAATCTGTGCAGGAAAAAAAATCCCGTTCCCTTCGTGCAGCAGAGTAGAAATGTTAGAACATCTGTCTCTAAAAGCACAGCATCAACACTGACTGTTTACAAGCAGCTGTCAGAAAATAGGAAATCAGCTTCTTACTCTGAACTAGGGCGCAGTCCTGCAGTCTATTTTCAACACATGTTTGCTGTAGCTGACTTTTTCTGTTTTGCTACAGTGGATTTTCAACCCAGTACTATGTAAAGGCAATACAGAGCAGCTGAAATAAGTCAGCTTTATCATTTTGAACTAAGCTGTTGTTTTGCATTCTTTTTATTCAGCAGAAATGTTTCTGCTAACTTAAGCTTTTGGCTAAATTCACTAGTAATCCCATTAGCATACCTTCACAGGTAAACAGGGAAAGTGGTGTAAGTTATCGTCGTTAGTGTAGAGAAATGTGATGACCCACGACTATGTCATGACTTCTGTGTAGCTCTCATATGCTCACTTCGGCTCCTGTTGCTGCTGTTACTATTAGTGTTGTTACTTCTGTTCTTGCTATTGCTGCTGCCATCACTACTGCTCTTACTGTTCATGCTGCTGCTGCTCCTGTTATGCTGCTGCTGCTGCTGTTGGTGTTGCTGCTGTCATTGTTGCTGCTGCTGCTACTGTTGCTATTCGTAATCGAGCTGGTGATGACAGTGCATCATGCTTATCAAGAAACAGAATTTAGTTTTTCTGCCTGTAGGACACATTCTCAAACTTTGTAGCAAATACAAGATAGAAAATATAACTACACACACTCACACACATACACACATCACACATTACAAACGTGCGCGCGCGCGCACGCACGCACATTTCAATGTGTATAAGTGGTTTTTATCAGTTGAAAATGTAAACCAATATACCTTCTGGTGCGATACCTTTTTAGGAAGACCTTAAGTGATTATAAAGTAGAGACACAAAGTATCTAGAATCTACCCAAATGTTTATTGAGACATATACTGTCTAGAATCTTTTTTCTCTTCCTGTAGAATGGGGCAAAGATGCAAGCCCTCTAATGTCCCAGAATCATGAATCATGCGTAATCTTTGAGACTTGACAGAAAAATGATTTAGGGCCTGGCAATGCTTTTTTTTCAGATAAGGCATTTATTTAAATCATAGTTTTAAAAATCTAATCATAAAAAGTAGAGGGTATTGAAATAATCTTCTGGCGTATTTATACACGTTGGTATCAGCCTGTCAAGAAAAATAAATGGATGTAGGTTTTGAGGAAATAAAAAGAGAAAAATAGTAAATATCAAATACCCAGTGCATAACCTGGAAACAAAAGTAAAAGATTTTGAGATACACTTATAGTTGTTTTTTTCTGCAGCCAGTATAAATAACAAAATTACGCACAACATATAAACAGACAAAAATGATGAATACATCTGGTCTCTGATCGAAGGCGCCAAAACTTTGGACTTAAATGTTTTCAGAAAGTATGCATTTTTCAAAAACAGATTTTGCCCTATGTTATATGCAATTAGCACGCATGTTTCTTCGGAGCGGGAAAGTAGAGAGCAAAACGCAGCCATGCATATTTCCATATTTAAAACGCTCGTTTTGTTGTAGACATATTTTTGTTTGCATCAACAAAATGTAAGCAAAATACTTATGAACATCTATTTTTTCATTAACCCTAAAACCTTAAAGACTCTTTTGAACATGTCACTGAAGAGCTGCTCATCATATTCCTCCGTGACTTGCAGTTGTGTCAATGCGGTGTGAGTATAAAATGTGTAGGGCGGGTTTTGGGGGTTAAAAAAAGATAATTATGCTCATTTTTGTTTCAGTTTGGGCATTGTAGTTGAAGGAATAAAGCACTCGACTTCGAACCCTTTAAGTCCTGATTACAATGGTTCGAGAAAAAAATTAGTAATTGTTCGACATCCCAGGTCACGTTCTTGACAGATCCACACTGATGTAATCACCTCGTGTATACACATACGTAATCAGATTTCATCTTGATGTAGATCATCGCCAAGTTTGTCACACTATCTAGCGATTTGTGGAAACACAAACATGCCATGCACACCCCCAAAGCCTCCAGGGCACACTGTATTATGAGTTGGTCGAGCATTTGCTGTTGCCTTTCTTTGTAAAAAAAAAAATGGCGCAGCTTGTATGGAATATCATGCACTCGCCGTCTCCTTAGAAAACTGAAATCTAAGGAGCTCATCACTTCAACAAGGAAACTTCTTCCACCTCTTTACTTTCTTCACTTTATTTGATTTTTTTTTTTTTAATGCAGAGCATTCTTGGATTTGCTTCCTTAATATTACACACACACACACACACACACACACACACAAACACACACATACCACCACCACCACCACCACCGCCACCGCTGCCGCCACCACCACCACATAACAGCAAAAACAATAACGACAAAAAAAGTATAGAAACACCAGCAATGACGACAACAATAATAAAGAACGGAAAGAACAAAAACTGCATTGTGTTACTAGGGTAACCTGGCGTAAAATGCTTCAGCCATCTTTTGAGATGCAATAAGATGTCTGCGGACAATACCTGCCTTTCAAGCGCCACCTAGCATGAAATTACTTCCCTTTCCTCAGCATCAAGACAGAAAGATGGTAAGCTTAGATACCACCTAAGTACAGTACGTACGTGAGAGAGACAAAGAGAGACAGGTAGACACACGGAGAAAGAGAGGAGAGAGAGGAGAGGGAGGGGGGGGGGGGGGGGATGGGGGGGGGGGGGTTACGTGTTAATATAGTTATCTAATATGGTTATCAAGAGAGAGACAAAGAGAGACAGAGACAAAGGGGCACGGGGTAACAGAGAGAGAGGCACGGGGTTACGTGTTAATACAATTATCTAATAATTATGGTTATCATGATAGTATAGTAACCGTAATATAATTATAAAGATAAGGAAAACATTCAAATGTTGCTTTAAATGTATTCTTTTTACGGGGGAAGAGTGGGAGAAAGGAGTTTTTGTCTGCTCAGGCCTTGTGCCCCCTTTTCGTTTTCTCTTTTATAGCATCATCCAATTGAGATATGTATAAAGGGTACAAAGAACAG
>CM054139.1:64714155-64726655 GCA_028751875.1 Rapana venosa | reverse complement strand
GAAAGCCCGTGCAGTCATTGTGTGGCCTTGTCCAGCTGAACAATAGCCAGTGGGCAACAGTAGAAAGCTGTTGCTGTGGTGTACATCCATTATTGATCCCTGTATTGCGTACAGTGCCGTAATAGTGCCTGTTGCTGGTGAATAGAAGGGGAAGGAGGGGGTAGGAGGAGAGAGAGAGAGAGAGAGAGAGAAAGAGAGAGAGAGAGAGAGAGAGAGAGAGTGGTGTGTGTGTGAGTGTGCGTTGTTGTTGTTTGTATGTTCTTTTGTGTTTTTAATACAGGATTGTGTGTATGCTTTGCACGCATTCCTGCGTGCATATGTGCATGCTTTATGTGTTGCCTGTGTGCTTATCTACATGCTGTGTGTATGTTGTGTGTTGTGTGTTGTGTGCATGTGTGTGTGTTGTGTGTGATGTGTGCATACGTGTGTGTATTTGTGTGTGCACGTGCGTTGTTGTGTATATGTGTGTAAGTGTATGTCTGTATGTTGTATGTATGTATGTTTATGTATGTATGTATGTATGCATGTATGTATGTATATATGTCAAGTAGTCAAGTCAAGTCAAATTTTTATTTCCAGATGGTACATTGAATAAGCAATGCATTTGCTTTTTTCCCGTATGTATGTATGCATATATACCTGTCTATCTGTCTACCTACCTGTCTGCCTGCCTGTCTGTCGATCAGTCAGTCAATCTGTGTAGTGTGCGAGAGTCAGCGCTTGTAATCATGACTGAGTCACTACCTTTTTTTTCCCCCAACAGGTGACCAGCCAATGAGTCATTCACTCAGTCATTCATTAGTCCTAGTCCTCAGTTGTCAGTCAGCCTCCAGCCACTAAACGGTCCATGGTTGATAGGGAGTGATGTCAGCCCACTGCTAGGCCTAGGCTAGGCCTGTTTCTCTCTGTTGCTGGCAGCCTGGCTGGCTGGCTGGCTAGTGGCTGCTGGCTGGCTCTGTGTGTGTGTGTGTGTGTGTGTGTGGTGTGTCTGTCTGTGAGTTTTTCTTTTTTTGTCTGTGTCTTTTTTTCCCCTTTTTTTCTGTCTGTTTCTCTCTCTGCCTCTGTCTCTGTCATTATCTTTCATCTCTCTCGTCTCTCTCCTCTCTCTCTCTCTCTCTCTCTCTCTCTCTCTCTTCTCTCTCTGTCTCTCTTCTCTCTGGCTCTGTCTCTCTCTTCTCTCTCTTCTCTCTCCTCTCTCTCTCTCTCTCTCTCTCTCTCTCTCTCTTCTCTCTCTTTCTCTGTCTCTCTCTCCTTGTCGTGCCTCTGTCTATCTGCCTGTCTTTCTGTCTTTCTTATTTACCTCCCTCTTTTTTTTCTTTTTTTCTGTCTCAGTCTCTGTCTTTCCCTCTGTCTCTGTTTTTGTCGTGCCTCTGTCTGTATACCTTCTTGTCTGTCTGTCTTCTCTCTCTCTCTCTCTCTCTCTCTCTCTCTCTCTCTCTCTCTCTCCTCTCTCTCTCTCCTCTCTCTCTCTCTTCTCCTTCCTCTTCTTTTTCTTCTTCTTTCTCTCTCTCACACTAAACTCAGTCTCCTGTATACAAAAGAATTTTGCAAATCTTTATGTCAATCATTTATGCTCATATGCTTTTTTTTTTTTTACTTTTCACTGGCGTCACTTTTCTTGATATATGCATTCATGTGTCTGTAGACATTTATGACCCCCATGAAAATGGGCAGAGGCTTAAATTCATTAAACCTTGTCATTGTCATTGTCATTGTCATTCTCTCTCTCTCTCTCTCTCTCTCTCTCTCTCTCTCTCTCTCTCTCTCTCTCTCTCTCTCTTCCACCCCTACTCTCTTTCCTTCCTTATCTTTCGCGCCCTCCCTCTAAAAGTAGCCAAGCACTAAACCTCTTCAGGTAGATAACACTAGAGAAGTGTAGTGGCGATTACTGTTCGTTTGTCCTGTCCTTAGAGGGGCGCATGTCCTTATCTGCTCTGGTTCATAAAATTAATGGCAATATATCTTGAGTATCTCCAATCTGCGGCAGCTCTTTTTGCAAGGTCAAAGTTGTCACAAAAGGAATGAATGAATGAATCGATCCAGCAACTTTTTAAATTTATCAATCGTTGACTTATAAACGAATCAAGGCAGGAAATAAAACGTGATTTATAGGATGAGTGATCGATACGAATGAAAAAGGAAGGAAGGAAGGAATAATGGATGAGTGAACTAGTATGTCCGTAATTCGGGATCACAGTGCTAGGGGAGAAGGAGACTTAAGAGAAGAGAAAGGGATGGGAAATCGGGGAGGGAGTAAAAAAAGCCTATCATGATGATCATCATCATCAATAACGACAAATCAGTAGCACATAACACACACACACACCCACACACACACAACACACACACACACACACACACACACACACACACACACACACACACACATGGATACACTTATCTCCTACAAATAACAATATGTTAAATAAGTTTCTTTAACGTTGCATTCTTGATTAAAGCTACGACGTATTGCCAAGACTATGGTGCTCAGTTTTGATCTATCGTGGACCAGTAACAGCAGAGATTCGTCATCTGGTCAGAGTGCACAGAATGGGCGATGCCATTAAATCAAAAGTGCTCACTAGATCTTCTGTGTACATCCCTATCTTACTCCTTCCGTTTTGGCATGGCTGGGTAGGTTTCGGTCTGAAATTACACGGCTTTGTTTGGTTTTTTTCTCTTTTTGTTTCAATGGACGATGATTAATACAATTATGGGGCTAGGGGCTGCTCTTTCCTATCTCAATATCGATCGTTGAATCTGTGCCATGCACTGGCATGCGCTTTACCGCATAACACACTACCTAACGGTGGATCATAGCTAGTCTCCTGACTTGCAGGCCAGACACAGTTTGACTGACACGAAAATCATGGACGCATTTGTTTTCAGTGATGAGTTTGGTGCATCTGTACCACCAACCTTTGCACCTTCTGTTTGATGAGTACAAGATGTCAATGAAATTAAACACTATTTTAGAAATATTTTTTGTTTGTTTCGTTGTTGTTTTTTCACTTGAAGACTGATCAGCATTCAGTTTTGTGCATGATTAAGTGGATGCAGCCTAGTACAAAATTATGTCCTTTGCTATAGGAGATCCGCCATTGTTATTCCTATGATCTAATCTCTTCAATATGATTTTCCTAGCAGTTTGGCATGTAATCCCCAGTATCTATAAGATTACATTACCGACAGAATATGCATCATTCTTATGATCTAATCTCTTTAATTTTCCTTGCAGATTGGCAGGTAATCCCCAGTATTTATAAGATTACATCACCAATAGAATATGCATCCGTTTTTCATGTACACCCGAATGTTGGCACTAATCCTCCTTCCTGTGAAAAAAAATCAGATCTGTTTTCTTTAACTCTTCAATCATACCAGCCCTGCACTCCCAGTTGAGTCTGTGTCATCGGAGACATGCCTCGTTACACTTTGGAGTGACAGTATCCCACATCAGATCAGCAACGTCCGTCACGCCATCGATTGCTTTTGAGAGTCAATTAGTTTTATTCTGAAGAGGATTAACACCACCCCAACGGCAATAACAAAAATATTGATTTCCTAAGCTTTGCTACAGCATTATCCCCGTGGCAATCCCCCCCAAAATTAATTCCTGAAGCTTTGATGCATCATCATCCTAGCTGGCTTTAAAGCTTAGTCGGATCACTACAAAAATAAATATGGGGGACAATGATGGAAAATCTGTCCACAGGGAGCCTTCTTCTTCTTCTTCATCCTCCTCCTCTTCCTCGTCTTCTTCTTTGAGCACTCAGTAACCCATTATTGTCTGTTATATGAGCGAAAATGCGTCGCGCTGCCGTTAAGCGCCTGACAAGTCAGGCCCAGCGCATCTGACTTCGGAACGGGGAGAAAAATGGTTATATTTAAAGTATTTGTGGAAAACAGGCAAGATAATTGACCAAGAAGGCAGAAAGTATAAAAGGAGGAGGTGACAGGGGTGAAAAGGACCAAGGCAGAAACAAAGAGATGGATAGAAAAGAGGGATTTCATGGCACAGAATTTTCAGAAGGTGAGTGGATTCATGTGCATAACTCAAGCTCTGACCCGGACAGCTGAGGACTGGTGGTCTGATAGTGACACCTCCACTAAGCTAGCGAGAGGTTGAAGGTTTAATTCCATATAAAACCTTTTCCTACATTTTTTTAAATATACCATGAGTAATGGCTTGAGTGATAGTCTTTGATATGGAACGATATGAATTGAGAGTCATAGCAACAAGGAAGGTGCAAGAAAACATTTATGTGCAGACAGAAAAAGATATGGGGAATTCTGTACTGTGGCGACGCATTTTCCCCTGGAGAAGAGTGTACTGCAAAATATATTATAAAAAATTCATGTAACTATTCACATGCTACTTATGAAGTTGTTTTTGTTTTTGTTTTTTATGTTAATGGGAAGCATAGTCCCTATGTGTGATGAATTGGTTGCGTTCAGAAGCTGCATTGTGTTCGAAAGCAGACCAAAGGTAACTGATAGGCAGAAAGCAGTGCTTGATATCTGGCATCGATGCCTGCTCACTTGTTCATTTCGGGGAATGATGAATTTGACAGGTTGTTGAAGACAATGTCTGGTAAGCTGACCGACAATGTGTGTTTTGCTTTTTAAAAAAAGAAGATTAATTGATGGTATTGGATATAAACAACAGGTTGTTATTCTCCATTTTTCGAGCGGGGTCAGTCTGATTACTACTTGATCAAGATGTTTATATTATGTAATAAACAGTTTGTTATCACTTCATCAACATCGGTTCTTAATCTTCATTTTTACTGAGATCAGAATTTCAATTTTTCCATTGTGCAACTACGAAGTGATAAGATCACATCCAGGAGGCTAAGTAGTACTGAAGTGGCAATCTTTGTTTTCCTACTGATATTGTAATGGACGGAAATTGAGCATGCATTGCTCTCTCTCTCTCTCTCTCTCTCTCTCTCCTCTCTCTCTCTCTCTCTCTCTCTCTCTCTCTCTCTCTCTCTCTCAGAGAGAGACAATGACAATGACACTGTATAAGTGTTGGGTTATTATTAAGATGTATCCCTACGGGCGGGGACTGGATGTAAAAAAGCACATGAGTGCTTATTCATTATCCTCGAAATAAAAGAATTTGTCATTGTCATTGTCATTGTCTCTCTCTCTCTCTCTCTCTCTCTCTCTCTCTCTCTCTCTCTCTCTCTCTCTCTCTCTCTCTCCCTCTCTCTCTCTCAACGTTTGTTAATCAGTAATGTCTGCTTATAATTATCAACAGTATCTTATTATTTGAACAGGGCATTTATTAGTTAGAAACAAAGTCTGAAAGCAAAGTTCACCACCAGTGCCACTTCTCGACACACAAAAGCCTACTCCGTCGTCAGTTCATCATTAGAGGTCAGTCAACGCCTGCAGACAGTCGCTGACTGTACCAGATTAGAAGTGCTAGGCTAGGCCTAGGGCCTACTTGTCTCTAAAGGACAAGAGCCCCGCCAGACGAACAGAGGTCGGTCGGGTCGGTAAACGCACACAAGAAGTCGGTGGAGCGAGCCTTGCTCCCTGTACTGCTATAAGTTTCTGAGAGGGACCTGCGTGCGTGCGTGCGTGTGTGTGTGTGTGTGTGTGTGTGTACTGTGATCTTAGGAAGGGTTCTGGACTAAAGCAATAAAGTATGCTCTTTTTTTTCTACTTATATGTATATATTTATTTATTTATTTAAGTTCTTTCATTTCGATGATAATGTATAAGAATTCAAGAGCTTTTTTACATCCAGTCCCCATGTGCATGCAGTTTTGTAAATTTGGCCAGCCGTTCCCACCGGCACATAAAGAGGCCTATTTTCTTCCGAAAGGTGGGAAAGGTTTTTAACATGTCTGCAAGATGTTCTATGTGCGTTCACACACGGGACTTCGATTTATAGTCTCCTGCTAAGCTCTGACTGAATAAGAGTAAAGACTGAATGGTTAGGTAAGAGAATACTGTCAATCCCCCCATCCCCACCCCTGTATATGTTAGCTCAGAACAGACACCATTAAACACCACCAGCAGTGCAGGGCATCATCTGGCTTGTGGTCTCAAGGCTGCGATAGAGTGACTTCTCCCCATAGTACTGCTGGCTCTCGTAGTGTAGCCAAATAAAAAGTGGCTGGTGAGATCGTGGTGAATGGAGCGAAAAGTAGCAATACAGGTAGCTGAAAGAAACAGGACAAGTAGAAGATAACATCTGACGACCCGGGTTCGATTCCCATTCAAGGGGATATTTTCCCCTGGAGTTAACATCAGTGCAGACTCCACTCTCCCCAAAAGTCCTTCGGATGAGACTATAAACCGAGGCCCCGTGTGCGAACGCACGCAGAACATCTTGCACACACGTTAAATCCTGTTTCGCTTTTTCGGAAGAGTAGGCCATTGTGTGCCGGTGGGAACGGATGACAGAATTTACAAAACCGCATAAACACGGGGACTGGATGTAAAAAAGCACATAAGTGCTTATTCCATTATCCTCGATAAATAATAATAATAGTAATAATAATAATAATAATAATAATAATGATAATAATACTATAAAAAAATAATAATAAATAAACTTTTTGTAAAAGCAAGCAAACAAAACACCACTCCACCCCGCTGCCATCCCTTACTCTCTATTGGTCATGCACTGTCTTTGGGTTCATAATGACTTGTGACGCATAACTACTTGTTGATCTGGCAGCATTGTTGAAAGCTAGGGGAAAACATTACTTTGGCTTGTGGAAGCATTGAGTTGTATATTGAGGGTTAATTCTTTCTTCACAGTTTTCAAAAACAAACATGCGAGCTAATTTGTGTGTGTGTGTGTGTGTGTGTGTGTGTGTGTGTGTGTGTGTGTGTGTGTGTGTGTGTGTGTGTGTGTGTGTGTGTGTGTAAAACTGATGATGGTAACTTTTGAGGTTGATGTGCAAAGAAAGTGAGTGGGAAGAGAGAAGGGAGAATACACCCCCCCCCCCTCCCACACACACACACACACGCACACGCACGCACGTTCACACACATACACACACACCTTGCATCCTTCGTGTCTGCATGTGCGTGCGTGTGTGTATATGCGTGTGTGTGTATGAGTGTGTGTGCCTGTGTCTGTGTCTGTGTGTTGTTTATGTTTGTTTCTATCTTGCTATGTTTGTTTGTGTCTACTAGATTATTGTTACCATCATTTAAACCCCGACAAAATACTGTTTTAAAAAATACACTACCCTCCTAAATGGACTTCTACCCTTAACAAATCCCAAACGAAGATTAGACCTTTCATTTGCGCTTTAAGAGAAAACAACAGAACTCTGTCTCCTTGATCGTGGCGGAATCTGGTTCCTACTCACCCCAGTCAGTCAACACCCAACAACCCGGATAGGACCACAGGCAGCCATCAAGACTAGTAGGCCTTGTATAGGCCAAGCCTACCCCATTGCTAACAAGACCTCAGCCTGCCGCCCTGTTGTTAGGGTCAGATTTTGTCTGGAATTCCTCTCAAAGCCAGGACCACACCAGAGCCTGACAAGTCTTATTGGCTGGGAAGGGGCAACTGTTTACTGATAGACTGTTTTTATTTGAACAGTGGAAGGAAGGGATGGGAGGGAGGAAGGGGGCTATTGGGGGCGGTGGGGGGTGAGGAGGTTTGGTAAGTACAGAATGGTAGAGGGAGGTGGGGTGGGGGTGGGGGGTGGGGGTAGTAAGGTATGGTAGGTACAGAATCGTGGTGGAGGAAGGGGGAGGGAGGGAGGGGGAGAGAGAGGAGGAGAAGTGTGTGTGTGTGTGTGTGTGTTGTGTGTGTGTGTGTGTGCACTCGCGCGCTCCCCATCGCTGCCAATCCTGAAAATGTTATTAAAATTAGCAATTATGTGTAGGCTACGTTACCTTAGATTTATTCTAAATGATCAAAACCACCACTAATAATAAACTGGGGGTTTTGGTGGGTGCCCATCGTACAAGTCTCATCATACTCATCGCTACTTTTTATTTTATTATTAATATTATACCGTCACCATCATTATGATCATCATTCTTCATTCATCATCATCATCATTATCATCATCATCATCATCTTCAACACCGTCAACAGCATCATCGTTGTTCTTGCAAGCAAAGCAAAGTTGTCAGTGCTTGCAAACAAGGGCCTACCTAACTTCTTGCCGAACCTTGGCGTCTTTGAGCCAAACATTCCTACGTGTGTATTCTCTATGTTCTTCTCTGACAAACACTGGCCCTGGCCAAAAGCGTTGTCGGTAACTGATGTAAGCAAAGTGCCAATACAAGGCTTACGAAGTGCCATGGCTCACAAAGTGCCAAGGCTTAAAAAGTGCCAGGGCTTTTTATTAAACTATCACTAATGCTTTGAAACGGTATGTTTGAGACTGCACTTCATCTATAACATGCTCTTAACATTACTTCTTTTTTTTTTTTAGTAGAACAATCTGTATTCGCCATTTTAAAAAGAAGATAAAATCAAATGTCCCCTGAAAGTGGAATTTGGCTTCCTCTACGGTGAGGTTTTTGGGGGAAAAAAACTAAACATATAAAATTATCATCTGGTGTAAATCCTCTGAAGTTGGAGTGTGGCTGTCTATACAACGAGATACTTGAAAACAACCACACAGACAAACTCCTCATCCGGTGTGTGTAACTTATGGTGTCTCAAACCTTCCCAGGGGAGATGAGTGAGACATTGCAGAATTACTCTCGGTGAACCTTCGTAGTGATAGTTTGAGGAATACCCGACAACATCATCATCAACAGCAACAACAAAGACTGAAAAAGTATAGGGAATGCAAAGGAAGAAAAGTAAACAAAAGGAAGGAACAAAGAAAGAAGGGAAAAAAGAAAAGAGAAAGAAATTATTAGCATTAAAACTGAACAGAGCGTCACGGCAAAGCTCCATCGCCTCAGCGGAGCTGGAGTAAGAGAAACAACTCTGTAAAACGGTAGGATAGCAGGAGTATAGTCCCTTTTCTCTCTCTCTCTCTCTCTCTCTCTCTCTCTCTCTCTCTCTCTCTCTCTCTCTCTCTCTCTCTCTCTCTCTCTCTCTCTCTCTCTCTCTCTCCGGAGGAGGAGGAAGGAGGAGAAGAAGGAGGAGGAGGAGACAGACAGACAGCCAGAGAAGCAGAAAGACAAACAGAAGCAGCAACGAACTGAGTCGGGTTTTTTGTTGTCTTTTTTAATTAATTCAAAGAAAAGTCACCCTGTCTTACTGGAGATGATGTACGCACTTGATGCTGCAGCTATATAAGACACAGGTATCAACACAACTAAGTATTTATTCTCTAAAAGTCAAGCAATTGCATAACAAAAGTAAACAATAGTGAGAAGTCATAGTAGCCTTCAAAACATCTAACAACCGAAAAATGTACAACAAAGAACTAGATCTTATGAACGATATGGGATGGCACTTGCTCTTCCTTAGCTAAGATTAAGCAGCGTTAAGTGTAGTTACAAAAGTGGATGGGTGAACGTTTGAGCGCCTTGGCTTCAGTGCAGTCTCCAAGTTCACCCAGCTGTAAAAAAAATGGTACTTCTTTTAGAGACAGCGAAGGTAAAGCAGCGAGGGAGAGGAGATGGGCGCCGCCCTCGATACCCTGGCCCCTTGAGTAGCTGAGATCTCTGACACCTCACTTCACAACGACCACATAGATTGTGGTAAAACCTTTACCTACCTCTACCTTTTACCGTTGTGTACCTTGCAGACAAAAGCAGAGTAAAAAATAACCTCATAATAATGAATTATTGCAATGCCAGAGTGGAATGGGCACAAGCATCTTTACCATAACAAAAAGCAGAACAACAAAACAAGAAATGAATGTTTTTTGTTCTTCTTTAGCATACATTGTGTGTGTGTGTGTTGTGTGTGTGTGTGTGTTGTGTGTGTTGGAGATGAGAGAGGGAAGAGAGAGAGAGAGAGAGAGAGAGAGAGAGAAAAGAGAAATGTGTTGTGTGTGTGTTGTGTGTGTGTGTGTGTGTGTGTGTGTGTGTGTGTGTGTGTGTGTGTGTGTGTGTGAGAGAGAGAGAGAGAGAGAGAGTGTGGTGTGTGTGTGTGTGTGTGTGTGTGTGTGTGTGTGTGTGTTGTGTGTGTGTGTGTGTGTGTGTGTGTGCGGTGTGTGTGTGTGAGAGAGAGTGAGAGAGAGTGTGTGTGTGTGTGTGAGGAGAGAGAGAGAGAGAGAGAGAGTGTAGAGGAGAGAGAGAGTGGTGTGTGTGTGTGTGTGTGTGTGTGTGTGTGTGTGTGTGTGTGTGTGTGTGTGTGTGTGTGTGTGTAAACGCACACGCATCCCGGGACACCATCTTATTTGCGGCGGTTGCGAGGGATGTTTTTTGTGGGTTTTCTTTCTTTTTTTTTTTTTTTTTTTTGGGGGGGGGAGGGGTTGTTTATGGGGTTTTTTGGGTTTGTTTTGGGTCGGTGTTGTTTTGTTGTTGTTGTTGGGGTGGGTGTTTTGTTTTTTTTGGTTTTTTTTTTGGGGGGGGGCGGTGTTGTGTTGGGTTTTGTTGGTGTTGGTTGTTTTTTTTTGGGGGGTTGGGTTTTTTTGTTTCAGCAAGTGCTTTACACGACACCCTGAATACCATTCACAGCATCAGTGACAACAACAACAACAACAACAAAAACATTAGTTTAATATGATAGGAAAATTTCCCCCGGATGTACCACTTCCCGTATCTGGCAGCAACACAACAACTCACATATGTACGGGTGTGGCATTCCGCAGTTCTTAGTGTCGAGCGGCAGTGCGACTCGAGGTCGAATGTAGCCACAGGTGTCTGTGAGGGGTACGGGTGAACTCGGCTGCCCAGTGGCGAGTAGGTCTGGAGGAGAGCGGCGTCCACTGGACTGTAATCCAGCCACACCACGCTGCTGACCTGACGCCCGGCCAGCTTCATGCCCACGAAGTAGTCCTTGGCGTACAGGTCTGGACACGTAGAAATAATTATTGAAAAAAATGAAGTTTTTTGAAAAAACAAAGTGTTAGAAGGATGCTCGATGCGTTTTCTGTTTGTATGACTGTCTCTGTGGGTTTGGTTTGGGTTTTTTTCCCGTTTTTTTGTTTTGTTTTGTTTGTGTGTGGGTTTTGGGGTTTTTGTGATGTTGGGTGTTGTTGTTTGTTTGTGTTGTGGGTTTTGTTTTTTGTGTGTTGTTGTGTTTGTTTGTTTTTTTGGGGAGGAGGGGGGGGAGGGTGGGGAGGGGTGTTGCTGGAGTTTTTTTGTTTTTCTTTTGTCATATCCGTGTTTTACTGCATCTTTCTCTGTCTTCCTGTCTGTCTGTCTATTCTGCTCTCTCTGTGTTGTCTGTTTGTCTGTTTTTTCTCTGTCTCTGTGTCTGTTGTCTGCTTCTACTCTCTCTCTCTCTCTCTCTCTCTCTCGTCTCTCGCTCTCTCTCTCTCTCTCTCTCTCTCTCTCTCTCTCTCTAACAGGATCTCAGAATTCAGTTCGGTGAGTGTCGCGGAATAATCATCAGAAAAATGTGTGTGGCTGTATCCTGGTGTGTCAGATTCTCTTGCAAGACGTCTAATTTCAATGAGAGGAAAAAGCTGTGAACTCAAAGACAATTAACGCCTACTTCTATCCAAACAACATTCGCCACAACTGTAACTGTATTATAAAACTGAAACCTTCATTTTGTGAACTAAGTCAGTAAACTAAATATTTCATACACTTACTATGGAAAGCAAACTTTCCAATCGTGACCCAGCCGCCATGGCGCAGAGGTGAGCGCCCTGGGTTATGGACTGGAAGGTCGCGAGTTCAAACCCGATAAGAGTCATAGGGATGTTTCTGACTCTGGCCTGCTCCTACTCAGAGTGAGTGTGCTGTGGGCTCAGTGGGAAGACTGGGACCACACAGTCGAGCTTCATCCCCTTTACGTATGCGAGTGTTGCTCAACTTGCCTGAGCAACCCTGCAGGTGTCTGTATCTCTCGGCCCGGTTGACGCTGGGATATATTTTGATAGTAAGCGTAGAGTGCAGCCCTGTCAAGTAGTCTCAAAGCGAATGCACTTCCATAGCAGCATCATTACGTCGTCCTCATTGTCATTGATCATGATGCAATGGAAAAATTGCATCTGATTTGGTGGCCCCGGTTGCTGTGGCCTCAAAGTGACCTCAGATTCGGTTTGCCCATACACTTTCTGTGCCTGTGGTGAGTTTGTGTCAAAAGCCTTTGGGGTTGGGGGTTCAAGGGGGACGGTCGTAGGATGGAAGTTGTGGTGGTCGCCACCTCGGGTGGACAACTCACTCAGTCTGGCTCCACAACTGAGCTAATGCTGTCTTAGTAGAGGGCTTAGTAGGTGGTGTCCTGCGTATGTTTGCTCAGAACAGGCACTACTGAACACCACCAAAGTAACCTAGCAGCAGTGTAGGGCCCCTCTGTCTGGTGGCCTTACGGCGGCCTGATGTTGATGGGCTCCTTGTAGACTTCCGACCCTGAGGATGCGACACAACGAATCTGGGTATGGCTGTGGCTGGAAGATTGAAATGAGCGGCGCGGGAACAGCAGGACT
>CM054139.1:64662189-64713655 GCA_028751875.1 Rapana venosa | reverse complement strand
GAGGGTCATCTGAACAACGCATCCTTGTTCAAATGGTGAGGACTCGTAAATCAGATCGCAATCCAATGTCTTTCTAATCCACATCACGTTCTGTCTGCATGACTGTGTTGTTTACATTCTTGTCCCTTCACTGAACAGCCAGGTCCGACTCAGCGGTTTATCTCTGTCTCTGTCTCTCTCTCTCTCTCTCTCTCTCTCTCTCTCTCTCTCTCTCTCTCTCTCTCTCTCTCTCTCTCTCTCTCTCTCTCACACACACACACACACACACACACACACACACACACAATACACACACACAGACGTACTTACATACATACATACATACATACATAATTATATACATACATATATATACATAGACAGACAGACAGACACAGACACAGAGAGACAGAGACAGACAGAGAGAGACAGATACACACAGAGAGAGACAGACAGAGAGAGAGTAGCTCATCGTAGTTTTTGTTCGTGCTTACGTTCTATCTCAAGATCTATCTAAAGAAGGAACTATGGAAAGCACAACAGACAAGCAGCAAATGCCAGAGGCAGACTCTGTGAATGTGTGCAATAGCTGGAGATAGCTGTCAGTGTATAAAGCTCAATGTCAGGAGAGCGAGGTAGAAAACCACATCAGCATGCTGCTTTAGTATATATTTTTGTCTGACAATTGTCAATATAGGATAATAATGGGGGAAAAAACGAAAATCAAAGATCACCTGGTAGCTACGTGTAAAAAGAAAGTTTCTAGAAGGCAAACAAATAAAGTGATAGGTTTCTGTCTTATCTTTCTGGTGTTAAAGTCACAGATTGTGGGTTCAAAGCTTGGTAACGGATGATGCACAAAAAGGAGAGAGTCTTTTCTTTTTTTATCAGGTTTTTTTTTTTGGCGAACAAGTTTGCGTACAGTCCAGTTCATACTTATCGGCAAAACTATTTTGCCTTATTATTTTTTCAACTGTGAACTGTATTTTGTCCATGAATGTATGCATAGCAGCGAAACAAATCCAAACATAATTCTTTCAGCACTATATTGTGCTGTTGTGTCGTGACACCAGCATGGCGGCTACAACATATCATAGCTTCCTATCGTAGCTTGACAGCCATGACATTTTCAGTTGCAGTACGGAGAGAGATGTATATCCTTTTTCCCATCCCATTACACAGATGACAAACGTGGATATCTGCCTTTTGTGGTCAGGCTGTATAAACTCCATTCAGAAACAAGGTCACTCCCAATATGGTGTTAGCTTTCCGCGGTTTCCGTTTTGGCTGGTGACTGTTTTTCGGGTGTTAGTTTTCTTTTTGTTGGTTGATGGTTTGGTTTGGTTTTGTTGTTGCTGGATTGTTTTTGAGTTTTTTTTGTTTCTTTGTTGTTGTTTTTTGGTGTGTGTGGTTGTTGTTTTTTTGGGGGGTTGCAGTTGTTTTGTTGTTTGTTTGGGTCGTTTTGTTGTTGTTCAGATTGGGGTTTTGTGCTCCTTTTTGTTTTGTCTTTTGTGGACTTTTTGGATAGAGTGTTTATTAGTTAGTCAACTTGGAAAATGACACACGACCCGTGAACAGGAAAAAGAGAAATTAGGATTGGTTGAGGGAGGTACAAGTAGAGATGGGCCGAGGTGTGCTTTTCATTTGTTTGCGTTGTTTGGGTTTTTTTGCTTTTTTCGAATGGGGTTTTTACTAGATAGTAAACTTGGCAGAAGATACATTATCCGTGAACAATAAAGGAGAATAAGGATCGGCTGAGGGAGTTAGTTACAAGTGGGGATGTGGGTGAGGTAGCGATGCAGACAGAGAGAAAATTGGGTTACTGTTCAGATAGTGTGTTATCCAAAGACGCTGATTCAAACACTGTTTTGCTGTCGCTATTCCAGCAGTGTAGCTTGTTTATTTTTTCTGAAGTTGGGAATGTGTTGGTGTGCGTGAGATGAAAGATTGATAGTCAAAAGAAACACAAATAGAATCTGACAGAAAATTTCAAACATTTGAAATGATTTTCAGATTACATGTCCGCGCGCGTGAGTGTGTGTGTATGTGTGTGTGTGTTTGTCTGTGTGTCTGTTTCTGTGAGTGAGTGAGTGTATGTGTGTGTGTACGTGCGTGTGTGTGTGTGTGTGTGTGTGTGTGTGTGTGTGTGTGTGTGTGTGTGTGTGTGTGTGTGTGTGTGTTGTGTGTGTGTGTGTGTGTGTGTGTGTGCGCGCGCGCGCGCGTGTGTGTGGTGTTTCAATTAGATAGCAAAAGAAATATAAGCCATAAACTGAGACAACAGAAAGGGAAAAAATGGGTTGCACAAGCAAAATACAATTTGGGATGGAGTTGGGTAGGGATGCAGACAGAACGAAATATGGGTTACTTTTCAAAGTTGTGTTATGAAAACAGGCTGATTTAAAAACACAGGCGTCGTTTTTCTTCCAGCATTGTGTATCGGGGTTTTTGTTTTTGTTTTTCCTTTTCTGTGTGTGTGTGGGTTTCTTGGATTGGGTTTTTTTCTCTCAATTTCTGGGCTGGAGCTCCCGTGTTCATCAACGGTGAGATTATTGCGTATGCGAGCATTCCACCCGCTCCTCCACTATTTAGGTAGCCGTAGTCCAAATTCGTGGATAGTTGTTTAGTTTTAAAGGTGAAGTGGGGTGAGCAAGCTGAAGTCCTGTGATTGAAAAGAAAAGGAATTGTTTTTTTGGACGAGAGACTGCACTTCTGTGAAACGCACATTGTACGCACAACTACGGAGACATGTTTGATTGAAATGAACTGCACGGCGAGTGTCTACATCTCCACACAAGTTCAACTGAAGCAAACGAGTTCACGTACAGTATTGGTTGACACTGACCAGTATAAACTATGTTCCTTGTGTTGTTGTAACGTTAAATGTTATTTTTTTCTGTGGAAGCACTCATCACAGAATGAGACAATTCTAAACATATGTCTGTACTACATTCCGGTGTTATTCCTTTTTTTTGGCGGGGGGAGGGGGGTGTTAAGGGGTTGGGGAGGTGGGAGTGGGGTGGGGGGCGTTGTATGACAGCCATGGCATTATAAACTGAGGTACAGCGAGACAGATGTCATTTTCCCCAACTTCCCCCGTAGAGATGCGCGGAGGGGGGGGGGGGGGGGGGGGGGGGGGGGAGGGGACTGCCAGTATATATAGCATCCCCACTTTCTGCAAATTCTAAACTATACATTCCATCTTTTCCAACCCCCCTATTTGTCTATCTTCTGCCTTCTTGGTCTATTCTTCTGCAGCAGACATCCGCATCTCCACACAACTCCAGACATACAAGAAGTCGCAAAACAAGATAGGCTCATTCTGAGCGGTATAAATATCTTCCTTAGTTTTCCACCATGACATTTTTTTTCCTTATTTTCAAATCATACATATAATTATGTTATTTGACCAATGAAAAATCGAATGACAACTTTGATAAAATAAAAAAAATTATAAAATAATAATAATAATAATAATAATAATAATAATAATAATAATAATAATGATAATAACAATAACAAGCTGTACTACATGTTATTGTGTTGTGACGCTAAAGCAGCTGCTGAAAAACACGATCAATTCCTGTTGTTGTTGTTGTTGTTGTTAGACAGCCATGACATTATCGGCTGAAGAACAATAAGACACATGTCCTTTTCCCGAACCCATTATGCAGAGAGATGGTAAACGTGGATATCCCTCTATGTGGTCAGACAACGTACAAACCATTCACAAAAAAAGTGACTCCCACTAATCTCATATATTTCTTTACATATATATATATATTTAGAAATGTTGACAGAGAGGTGTGGGCACTCACAAGTGATAGAATCGAACTGAATGTCAAAGTCCTTCGGATGAGACTATAAACCGAGGCCCCGTGTGTGAACGCATGCAGAACATCTTGCGCACACGTTAAATCCTGTTTCGCTTTATGGAAGAGTAGGCCCTTGTGTGCCGGTGAAAACATGACAAAATTTACAAAACCGCATACACACGGGGACTGGATGTAAAAAAGCACATGAGTGCTTATTCCATTATCCTCGATATAAAAGAATAAATAAATAATAAATAAATAAATAAATAGAAAAAACGGGGTCTAGTCGGGAAAATTACAAATGCAGATGGGATAAGGTATATAGGAATGTTGAAAGAAAGGAAAAATGGGCTATATTTTCTAAAGCATTTGTTGTGAAAGCATACTGATTTAAGGACAGAGTTGTTGTTTTTTTGTCTTTATTCCCGCATCGTTTCTTTTTCGTTTAAGTTTTGTGTGGTGAAATAGGGCGTGTGTTTGTGTGAGGGAGGTGAAGTACTGATGTTGAAAATGAAAAGTGCCTGTCAGATCGTACACACTTGAGGTGGTTTTCTGGGTTTAAAAAAAAAAAAAATTTTAATTCTTTTATATCGAGGATAATGGAATAAGCACTTATGTGCTTTTTTACATCCTGTCCCCGTGTGTATGCTATTTTGTAAATTGTCATCTGTTCCCACCGGCACACAATGGCCTACTGTTACGAAAAGCGGAACAGGATTTTAACGTGTACGCAAGATGTTCAGCGTGCGTTTGCACACGGGGCCTCGGTTTATAGTCTCATCCGAAGGACTTTTGGGGAGAGTGGTTAAGTGTGTGTGTGTCTGTGTGTGTTGTGTGTCTGTCTGTCTGTCTGTCTGTCTGTGTGAACAAGAAGAAAACCTTAGCTGAAAACCTCTTGCGCAACATCCACACACAAACAGTTCCATAAAGAACTCGAATGTCCTATACATAACCCTACTCGCGCCCAGGTATCTACATTTCCACACAGCTCCAGACATACAGCAAGTCACAACACAAGTTAGCTTCATACTGAATAGTATAAATTAGTTCGGTGTTTTTCAACCATAGTGGTTATTTTGCCTGAGAAAGTTTGAAAAACAGAATGCTGCTGCTACTACTACTACTACTACTGCTGCTGCTGCTGCTGCTGCTGCTGCTGCTGCTGCTGCTGCTGCTGCTGCTGCTGCTGCTGCTGCTGCTGCTACTACTACTACTAGCACTGCTACTACTACTAGTAATAATAATAATAATAATTATTATTATTATTATTACTATTATGATCATCATCATCATCATGAAGAAGAAGAAGAAGAAGAAGAACAACAACAACAACAAGAACAAGAAGAACAAGAACAAGATGAACAATAATAAGAACAAGAAGAAGAAGAAGAAGAAGAGGAACAAGAAGAAGAAGAAGAAGAAGAAGAAGAACAACAACAACAACAACAAGTACAAGAACAAGACGAACAAGAACAACAAGAATAAGAACAACAAGAACAAAAACAAGAAGAACAAGGACAAGAACAAGACGAACAAGAACAACAAGAACAAAAACAAGACGAACAAGAACAAGAAGATCAAGAACAAGAAGATAAGAATCCAAACATGATAATTTTTTTTTTTTAATTAAATGTTTACATTATTATTATGCTGTGACGCCAACACAGCTGCTGAGATACCATGATTTTGTTTTTGTTTTGTTGTTTCACAGCCATGACATTATCAGCTGAAGTACAATGAGACACGTGTCCTTTTCCCAACCCATTACGCAGACAGATGGTAAGCGTGGATATCGCTCTATGTGGTCAGACAACGTACAAACCGTTTAGAGAAAAAAAGCTACCACCACTGTGCTCTTTTGTGAGTTTTATTTTATGTTTATTTTATTTTATTCTTTTATATCGAGGATAATGGAATAAGCACTTATGTGCTTTTTTACATCCAGTCCCCGTGTGTATGCGGTTTTGTGAATTCTGTCATCTGGTCCCACCGGCACACAATGGCCTACTCTTTCGAAAAGCGGAACAGGATTCGACGTGTGCGCAAGATGTTCTGCGTGCGTTCGCACAAGGGGCCTCGGTGTATAGTCTCATCCGAAGGACTTTTGGGGAGAGTGGAATGTGTGTGCGTGCCTGCGTGCGTGCGTGCGTGTGTGTGTGTGTGTAGTGAGTGTGTGTGTGCGTGTGTGTGTCGTGTGTGTGTGGCGTATGGTGTGATGTGGTGTGTGTGTGTGCGTGTGTGTGTTCGTGCGTGTGTGTGTGGTGTGTGTGTGTGTGTGTGTGTGTGTGTGTGTGTGTGTTTTCTAACCACTTAGAAAATGAAGGGGGACGACATATGAGCCATACATTCTGATAAGAGTAAAAGGATGGGTTGTGGAAAATAAAATGTAAAATATGAGGGTGGGGTAAGGTAGAGAGTTGCTGATAGAATGAAAAATGGGTTACTTTTCATTCACAGAATTGTTATCAAAAAAAGAACTGATTTTAACGCGAATATTTATGTCCTTCTGGATTCGTTCATCCCACTTGTAAATCACCGTGGGACTGTATAATACACACAGGATGAGATGCTTTGATGTATGGCTGCTTTCTTTCTTTTTCCTTTTTTCATTCATTTTTTTAAATTTCATACCACTTTAAGTCACGGTAGATTTCTCTGCGTGAAATTCGGGCTGCTCTCCCAACAGAGGAGAGCGCGTCGCCACAAGAGCAGCGCCTCCCATTATTTTTTTTTTCTTTTCCTATCTGTAACTATATTTGTTTCTCTATCAGCGTGGCTTTTTTCTACATAATTTTTCCAGGGAGAACTCTCTTGTTGCCGTAGGTTCTTTTACGTGTGCTAAATAATTATGTGTAACACACGCGACCTCTGCTTATCGTCACATCCGAAAGACTAGCACCCAGACCACGACTCATGGTCCTTCGGATGAGACTATAAACCGAGGTCGCGTGTGCGAACGCACGCAGAACATCTTGCGCACACGTTAAGTCCTGTTCCGCTTTTCGTAAGAGTAGGCCATTGTGTGCCGTAGGAACAGATGACAATTTACAAAACCGCATACACACGGGGACTAGATGTAAAAAAGCGCACATAAATGCTTATTTCATTATCCCCGATATAAAACTATAAAATAAGATAAAAAAAATAAGTAAAAAGGTATGGGGGGAAAAGTTTCTGGCCTAAACGGGGATCAAACCACCGCACACTTCCGACCCAAACTGTTCGCTTTCTAGGCAGGTGCGTTACCTCTAAACCACCGATTCATCTTCTTATATTTCGCGGAAAATGGAAAAAAAGCACTCATGGTTTGTTGGGTTTTTGGGGTTTGTTGTTGTTGTTTTTTACATCTAGACCCTGTGTATAATATGTGGTTTTATAAATGTTGTCATCCGTTCCTACCGGCACACAATTACCTACTATTCCGAAAAGTGGAACAGGTTTTAACCTGTTTGCAAGATGTTCGGCGTGTGCTCTCTCTTACAGGAGGCTCTGTGTGTGTGTGCTCTCTCTTACAGGAGGCTCTGAGTGTGCTCTCTCTTACAGGAGGCTCTGAGTGTGCTCTCACTTGCAGGAGGCTATGAGTGTGCTCTCTCTTGCAGGAGGCTATGAGTGTGCTCTCTCTTACAGGAGGCTCATGTGTGTGTTTCTCTTCAGGGGCTCTGTGTGGGGTTCTCTCTTAAAGGAGGCTCTGGTGTCCCTCTCTTCAGGAGGCTTGAGTGTGCTCTCACTTCAGGAGGCTCTGTGTGTGCTCTCTTCAGGGGGTTCGGGTTTTGTGCTCTACTTCAGGGGGCTCTGTGTGTGCTCCTCTTACAGAGGCTCTGTGTGTGCTCTCCTTCAGGAGGCTCTGTGTGTGCTTTTCCTTACAGGAGGCTTGTGTGTGCTCTCACTTGCAGCCTCCACGATTTAAAAGTTTCATCATAATATCGAAGGGAAGAGATGACAGAATTTACAAAACCGTATATACACGGGGACAAGATGTAAAAAAAAGCACATAACTGCTTGTTCCATTCTCCTCGATATAAAAGAATACAATATAAAAGAATACAATATACAATATAAAAACAATAAAAGAAGGACTGAACCTTTCCAGTGCCTCGCCGTATAGGACAGCCATTCTGGAGTTTTATTTAGGTTCTTTTGTTGTTGTTGTTGTTGTTGCTTTTTAATAAAATATGTAGGTTGTTATGCTAAGAGCTTGTCACAGATGATGAAGACCATCTTTAACATAACATTTTCAAAAGCATAATACCGTTTTATAATGTAGGCCAGTGATGCTCTTTATACATCAATAACAAATGCCCTGGGTCATACGAGGGATTGACATTCACTTAAAAAATATTTTAAAAGATAAAATGAAATAAAAAAATGAAGATAGCTTCATTATCCGCTGCCTACAGTTTCGACAGCATCACCACTCCTTATTTCCATCACTATGTTTTGTTTTGTTTTGTTTTGTTTTGTTTTGTTTTACCGTACGTTTCAGCTGTCAGCTTATTGACAAAACATATAGACAGGCTGTGTGGAGAGGATACGCTTGTGTCAGGTGTTTTTTTGTTTGTCCTGAAAAACACACTACGTCTTCACAGGAAAAGCTATTTACACATGATCATCTCCGTAATAGACTGGCGGAGAAAATAAATTGTGTGTTTGTGTGTGTGTGAGTGTGGTGTGTGTGTGTGTGTGTGTGTGTATGTATGTATGTATGTGTGTGTGTGTGTGTGTGTGTGTGTGTGTGTGTGTGTGTGTGTGTGTTGTGTGTTGTGTGTGTGTGTGTGTGTGTGTGTGTGTGTGTGTGTGTGTGTGTGTGTGTGTGTGTGTGTGGTGAGTGAGTGTGTGTGTGTGTGTGTGTGTGAGAAGAAGAGAGATTCGTGTGCGTGTGTGTATTGTGTGAGTGTGTTGTGTGTGAGGGTGTGTATTGTATGTGTGTGTGTGTATGTGTGTGAGGGTGTGTGTGTGTGTGTGTGAGTGTTTGTGTGTGTGTGTGATTCAGATTGTGTTTGTGAGTGTGTGTGTGTGTGGGGGGGGGGGGAGGTGGGAGGTGAGTGTTTCTGTATGTGTGTAATTCAGTGTGTGTGTGTGTGCAATTCAGTGTGTGTGTGTGTGTGAGTGCGTGGGTACGTGCGTTGGTGTGTGGTGTGTGTGTGTGTGTGTGTGTGTGTGTGTGTGTGTGTGTGTGTGTGTGGTGTGTGTGTAATTCAGTGTGTGTTTTTGTGTGCGTACGTGCCGTGTTCGCGCGGCGCGCGCGCGCGCGCGTGTGTGTGTGTGTGTTTTGCTCTTTCGGAACCTCATATCACTCAGTTACTTAAGAATTTACGGAGGAAGAACAGGGTGTTAACGCACTGCACTAGGCTACGTGGGATTGATGGTATTTCAATCCCAACGTTCTTTATGTGTGTGTGTGTGTGTGTGTGGGTGTGTGTGTGTGTATGTGTGTGTGTATCTGTGTGTGTGTCTATTGTGTGTGTGTGTGTGTGTGTGTGTGTGTGTGTGTGTGTGTGTGTATGTGTGTGTGTGTGTGTGTGTGTGTGGTGTGTGTGTGTGTGTGTGTGTGTGTGTGTGTGTGTGTGTGTGTGTGTGTGTGTGTGTGTTTGCTTTGCTTCCGTAAGCCCTACATACCCACGCGAAATAATGTTTTGTGTGAAAAATAAGAGTATTGATTTTTGTTCTCTGTTCTGTCTCTTTGTTACTCTGTCTTTGTATCTGTGTTTGTGTGGGTGTGTGTGGTGGGTGTGGTAGTACATGTGTGTTGTGTGTGTGGTGTGTTTTGTTGTGTGTCTGTGTTGTGTGTTCGGGTGGGGGGGGGGTGGGGGAATTAGCCCACCTGCAAAGCTTTATAACAGAAACAAACACGTTGAAAGGGAACTGGATACAAAAGCAATGCCAAGCATTATCATGTATTTTGAAGGAGTGTGTACTATATGCACTGGTGCAGATTTATATAGAGAGAGATATAGATATATATAAATATATATATATATATATATATATATATCATAATCTTATCAAACAAGCACATCCTGTTATCTAAAGGATTGTCTTAACTCACACGATATAAACAGCCTTGTCTGTTTAAAAACAAAAGTAGCACACGTAACTCTCTACCTTATGCACTTTCCGCTGTCTCGCCACTCTCATTTATCCTAATAATTTAAAACAAACAAATAAACAAAAAAGCAAAGCAAAAAAGCCCTTCTCATAAAAGAGACTTTAAAAAATGGGACATCAACCGAATATAGAATATCAAATATAACATTATACGATTTTAATTAAAGCTGTAAGTGAAAACTGAGCAATAGATACCTGCTTAAACCAGTTCATCTGAAAAAAAAAAACCCCACTTTTCCCGTGAGCGATATAATCATCACATACAAGTCTAGTTTCAAACTAAAAGCATATTACTTTATTATTTCTCCAAACTGGACATTTTCGTCAGCATTTTCTAGAAACAAACTCGGTTCCTTAGTTTTCTCTGAAAGCTAGAGGTCAGACCGACTAAAACATTAATGCGGTGAAAAACTAGCGTGCTTACTTATCCCCTCTGGGTGGCAGACCGCACAGATCCTAGACCAGGTGTACTTTTTGTGTTTGGAGAAGACAGAAAGAGAGAAGAGGTTCAGTGGGGTCGCTTTGGACAGCAAAGTCATTGTTCAGCTTTGAAGAATGGTCAGATCAATTGGACAGCTAAGTCATTGTTCAGCTTTGAAGAATGGTCAGATCAATCTGGCATGGAGAGTGTCCTATCCCCATCATCTTTCTCACCCGCTCACTGTGCGCTGTTTATTCTCCTGTCAAATCACAGAGCAGATGGGAGGAGGGGGAGGGGGGGGGGGGGTGATAGTCTGGTGGTTAAGAGCGTTGCGCTCGCGATCTGACGGCCCGGGATCGAGCCACCACAAAACGCCCGTTCGAGGGGATTTTCCCTCTGGAGCTAACATCAGTACCGACTCCACTCCCTTGAAAGTCCTGTGGATGAGACTATGAACTGAGGTCCCGGGTGCGAACGCATGCAGAGCATCTTGTGTGCATGTTAAAAGCTTGTTCCGTCTTTCAAAAGAGTAAGCCGTTTGTGGTGGTGGTGGTGGGAAAGGATGAATAAATTAAAGAAACCGCAAGCACACTTGTGAAATGTTTTGAAATTACCCGCGAAAGCGGAATGTGGCTACCTTATTGGTGGGTAAACCGGTCGCACACGCAAAAAGTCTCTCCTTCTCTCCTCTCTCTTCTCCTCTCTCTCTCTCTTCTCTCCCCTCTCTCTCTCTCTCTCTCTCTCTTCCCTCTCTCTCTTCTCTCTGTCACACAACACACAAACACACACACACACATACAACGATCAAAAGCAAAGCAAAAACAAACCAACAAAAAAAGGTAACACTTAAAAATCTGCCTCAGAAGCACGTCGCATCGTATCTAAGAAACTAGCTTATCTGGCCTTGTGTTCTCTTGTCTACAGGCATAATTATATCTAAAGAGAGGACCATGGATGTCAAGTACAAAGATTAAACGCAACAACCACACTCTTCAAATGTCTGCAATATCTGGGAAATGTCTTCGATATTTTGGAAATGTCTGCTATGTTTTGGAAATGTCTGCAATGTTTTGGAAATGTCTCCAATATCTTGGAAATGTCTATAAAGCGTATAAAATATCACCTTTGTTTGGCTGCAGATGGAAAGGTACGAGATCTTACTGGAATTTCTTCGCAGTGAACAGTTTGTCCGAATCCTTAAGATAAGAAAAGTTCCCCCGTGGAGATGCCAGGGTCCCGTCAGTAATAAACAGCATCTCCACCTTCTGGAAGTTATGTGCTAGGAATTACCTCTTCTGTATCCTTCTCTTTCTTTCTGCCTAGTTCCTTTTTTTCCTGCCACCTCCTCTTTGTCTTTGTTTTGGCCTACTTGGTCCAGGGGACGGGATAGCTCAGTGGTCGGAGCCCTCGCTTTCCCCCAGCCAAGTTAAGCAGCTTCGAGCGTGGTTACCAGTTAGATGGGTGACCGTTTGCGCGCCTTGGCTTCAGTACAGTTCCCCCAGTTCACCCAGCTGTAAACGGGTACCTGCCCTCTTCAGGGTCAGGGAAGGTAAGGCAGCGAGGGAGAGGAGATGGGCGCCGCCCTCAATATGCTGGCCCTAGAGAAGTGAGGTCTCTGACGCCTTGCTCCCCTACGACCTTATAGGTTATGGGACTCCTTTACCCCTTTACCTTTACTTGGTCCATTCTCCTTTTTTCCCTGAAAGACTTACAAGATAACATTTTTTTAAAGTCTGTAAGTAAAGCCATAGGGTCAGCATCCTTAGACAGAGCCACTCAGCATGTCCATGAAAACAGAGCAGAGGGTAAAGAAATCAGGCAGCCTCATATCATCACCGTTCCGTCACCTTTGCCGTGATGATGGTGTGTTGATGGTATTTTCACGTGTGGTGTGATTTTTGGCTAATGTCTGTTTATAGAATTATAAAAGGTGCAATCTTTGAATAGCACAGTCTCTCTCGCAGGGAGTACATAACGGGGTAGACAATTAGCATACAGATAGGCAAGGAAGTAGATTGACAGATTGATACAAAGACATACGCAAACATTACAAGACAGATAGATAGAGAGACAAGAGATAACCACAGACAGAAAGTGAGATACAGAGTGGCAGAGAGAGAGAGAGAAGAGAGAGAGAGAGAGAGAGAGAGAGAGAGAGAGAGAGAGAGAGAGAGAGAGAAAGAGAGAGAGAGAGACAGACAGACAGACAGACAGACAGACAGACAGACAGACAGGCAGACAGACAGACAGAGAGACAGGAAGACAGACAGGCAGACAGACAGGCAGGCAGGCAGACAGAGAGACAGGAAGACAGGCAGACAGATAGGCACGTTAACAGACAGACAGACAGACAGACAGACAGAGACTATCCATAGATACGTAGACAGACACAGAGCTGAAGACACCAAACAGACAGACAGACTAGACAGAAAGACGCAGAGACAGACAGACAGACGAGACACATAGACATAGACACAGAGATGGAGACACAGACAAGAAAGAGACACACAGACATAGACACAGAGATGGAGACACAGACAAGAAAGAGACACACAGACACACATACAGGCGCAGACACATACACAAAAAGTCATTCCTAACACCTTTATTCTTCGAATTTCACGCCCATGTAACCTCAAAATCCATTCGGGCAAAAGTTCAACATGTCTCCCTTCAGTCACTCACGTTACCTTCAGTGTAGCGGACCAAACTACCTAACAGGGAGACAGAGACAGAGGCAGAGACAAAGGCAGAGACAGACCAGCCTATTGAGAAAAGAAAAAAAGAACCAAACTTGTTCCACACTAAGTCTTCTTCGCTGGAGTTTGTGGCCAGAGTTAATCAGGCGACTAAGCTTGAGATGACCGAGCGGATTGCCTTCTGCCCTGCCCTGCCCTGCTGTCCAAAGTGCTGTACTTTCATATTAGTTTGTGGCTGGTTGGAAATCTCAGCAGACATCGCTTTGAGCGATCTGTCATGTCATCATGTTTTGCTTTTTTATTGGATAGGGGTCGGAATTGGGGGTGGGGGTGGGGGTTGGGTGTGAGGAGAGGTAATTATCTGTATGACAATGCCTCTGTACGTCTGTTCTTGGTTTGTTGTTATTGTTGGTGTTGGTGTTGTTGTTGTTATTGTTGTTGTCTTTTTGATTTTCTTTTTCGTCTGTGTCTCTGCTTCTCTGTTTTTACCTATGTTTCTCTCTCTCTGTTTTGTCTCCTTGTTTCTCTCTGTCTCTGTCTCTCTGTCTGACAGATAGAGACGCAGAGACGGGGAGATACAAAGACAGACAATGACAAATTCTTTTATTTCGAGGATAATGAATAAGCACTCATGTGCTTTTTTACATCCAGTCCCCGCCCGTAGGGATACATCTTAATAACAACCCAATACTTATACTCTCACACAGTAGAAAAAAAAGGAAAATAATCAGAGATACAGGCAGAGACAAATACAGGCAGAGACAAATACAGGCAGAGAGAGACAGAAACACACACACACTCACACACACATATATACACACAGGCAGACAGACAGAGTGTGTGTGTGTGTGTGTGTGTGTGTGTGTGTAAAAATGGCAGGCAGGCAGATGTAGATGGAGCGACAGACACATAGAGAGAGGAAGGGGAAAGCTGACTGGCAGGCAGACAGAGAGACAGGTATATACACACAGACACAGAAAGACAGACAGACAGACAGAAGGACACACACACACTCACAAATTATACAGAGAGCGCAATCGATTTTTTTTTAAACATGCGGGAACTACTCGACAAATATATGCTGGGCTTTTTCTTGCTGTTGTTAGAGGGTGTGTTTTTATTTTATTACTGACTGCGTACAAAGAGGTCAAAACAAAGTAATCATTAGGTTCTAAAAATAAAATTGTAGTTCTATCAAATGATCGCTGTGAGGGGAGGCGATTAGTGTTGATAATTATGCAAGACTGGGTCTATTCACACAGAAGGTGGGACAGTTATAGTTCGTCTCACTGTAATTTAGTCAAAGTATTGTTCAAAGATCAAAAATGAGAAAATTGCCAGCAAAGAAAAGAAAAAAACACGGAGAAAAGGGAGGGGAGAGGAGGTAATAAGCCTCTAAACCTCTTTTCAGAAAGTAACAAACAATAAGAACAGCCACAGCAGCAAAAGCAGCAGCATGATTATTTTACATATAGTTTATTGAAAAAATATTCCCCACCTGTCTTTCTCCTTCCTGTGCCAACCTGTGATTTCATTTGGGTTTTTTCTTAACATTTTAGATTCTTTCTTTCCTTTTTGTTCCCCTTTCTTTCTTTTTTGACTGTCTTCCTTTCCGTCTGAATGTCTCTTTCTTTTTTTGTGTCTTCCTGTCTGTCTATCTTGTTTGTCTGTCTTGCTTTTTTCTCTTTCTATTGTGTTTGTCTACCTTTCTTTCTTTATTTCTCTTTTTCTTTCCTTCTCTCTTTCTCACTTTCTTTCTCTAATGCGCTTTTCTTTTTTGTTCCCATGTATATCTTTTCGTTTTCTTTCTTTCTTTCTTTTTCGAGTATATTTCTACCCAAAAAAAATATCAGCACCAGTGTTTTTGTTGTTGCTATATTCTTCAATGACATGCATTATTCAAAGAAACCTGTCTTCGACCTTTTGTTAATGCCTAGTCTATAATCTTCGATATTTTTCCTTAGAAGCTCAAGTCTCCATATTTTCTACGTACCGCCTTCATAATTCATCAATGTTTCCCTTGTTAAAGCATCCTAAAAATACTGCGTCTATTACTTTTCTGTCTTGCTTAAGCAAGACTTAATATTATATTCTTCGGATTTTTTTTTTTGAGGGGGAGGGGTTGTCTTTTCTTGACCTTTGGGTTGACAACATGTTGGGTAAACTACTAATGACAGAAAAATACGTCAAACTAAGCAGACACAATAATATATCACTCTCATTTCAATACTCCCACCTGCTTGTCTAACTATCTGTCTGTGTCCCTGTCTGTCTCTCTCGCTCTCTATCTCTCTCTCCCTCCCTCTGAAAATGCGCGGGTGTGTGTAGGTGGTGGATGATCTGTGTGTGTATGTTTGCTCGTGTGTGTGCGTGGGGTGAGGGGTCGGGGTGGGGCGTGTGCGTGCGTGCGCGCGTGCACGCGCTTGTGTGCGTCTGTGTGTCTGTGTGTAAATTGTTATCCGTGAACTTTAAAGCAGATTGAATTCCATCATCAAACAATGACAATATTCTTTTTTATGTGTTGTTTAAATAGGTAAAGGGTGTTCCATAACCTATAAGGTCGTAGGGGAATGAGGCGTCAGAGACCTCACTTCTCTAGGGGCCAGCATATTGAGGGCGGCGCCCATCTCCTCTCCCTCGCTGCTTTACCTTCGCTGACCCTAAAGAGGCAGGTACCCATTTACAGCTGGGTGAACTGGGAGACTATACTGAAGCCAAGGTGCGCAAACGGTCACCCATCCAAGTGGTAACCACGCTCCACGCTGCTTAACTTTGCTGGCGAAAAAAGCCACTGCTCCGACCTGTGTTGTTTAAAGAATATTAAACAACGAATAGAAAAATAGTGACGATCAACACAAGTAGCAAAGAATGAACATGACAAATGGACTATAGGAGAACAGATCCACCACCACCAACCTCCCCCTCCTCCCCCCCCCCCCCAAAAAAAAAAGAAAAGAAAAGAAAAGAACAAAGGCTTGATGAACAAAGAACCTAGAACAAAGAGCAACAAGTGAAACACGATACTATACTGGCGCTAGAAGACGGGAGAGAGAGAGAAGAGAGAGAGAGAGAGAGAGAGAGAGAGAGAGAGAGAGAGAGAGAGAGAGAGAGAGAGAGAGATAGAGAGAGAGAGAAGAATGAATGAGTCTAAGTCGGCTACCGTCTAATCAGATTATGTCCGTCCGTCTAATCCATCTCTGAACTCTGTGTGGTATTAAAGGGAAGCAGAGGGGGAAGAGAGAGAGAGAGGAGAGAGAGAGAGAGAGAGAGAGAGAGATAGAGGAGACGACAGAAAGAGAGACATGAAGACTGCAGAGAGCAGACAAAGACAGAGACAAAAGAGTAGTGATAAAGATACAATGAGAAGAGTGAAAGAGAGAGACAGGCAGAAGAGATAGACAGACAGATAGACAGACAGACAGTGGCACACAGAGAGAGACAGAAAGGGACAGATAGACAAAAACAGACAGACAGACAGTCAGGCAGACAAAGAGACAAAGAGATTTGGAGGATGGGACGGGGTGTGTCCGGCAGAAAGTGGACATAACAGACAGACAGACAGACAGACAGACAGACTTTCTTTGCAAAATATCGCTTTTTAATTTTGATTCCCTTTTTCTTTTCTTGTTTTTTCTATTCTCAGTTCAATATTTCGTTTTGTTTTGATTTTGTTTCGAATGTGTTTTTAGATGAAATGACTTGATAAAAAAGAGAAAAAATTGCAGATGTACTGCTCATTCAATGTACTGTTAGGAAATGAAGCTTTGACCTTGACTAGGAATATGACTTTGACATTCAAATCACGAACACACACACACACACACACACACCACACACCACCACACACGCACACCCTATCCCTACCACACCACCTTCCTCATACACACCACAACACACACACACACACCCCCCCCCCAACCGTACACACACTCTCCCCCACCACCCTCCACCACACACACACACACACACACACTGAACACAGGTACATTCATGTAACCATACACAAGTGTTATACCCTTACTGAAAATTGCATGCTCTGCTGCCAAATAATTAGCAATGAAAATCCTGTTACACGACATAATAACGCATGTTCGCATGTATACATACAACATCATACATACACACATACATACAGAGCCTACGCCAGTCTAGTACAGCAGTGATCACAGGGGCTGATAACAGTAATGGGCTGCTGTTACAACAATAGGGGATTTGCAAAACAAAACCCAAGGACAGGCTCCCTCCCTCTCTCTCTCTCTCTCTCTCTGTCTCTCTCTCTCTCTTTGTCTCTCTGTCTCTGTCTCTCTCTGTCTCTCTGTCTCTGCTGTCTCTGTCTGTCTCTCTCTGTGTTCTGTCTCTTCTGTTGTCTCTCTGTCTTTTGTTCTCTCTCTCTCTCTCTCTCTCTCTCTCTCTCTCTCTCTCTCTCTCTCTCTCTCTCTCTCTCTCTCTCCAGCGCTATTAGCGAGCCAGTTCTTTGTTGGGTTTTGATTTGTACGCAAACCTGCTTTGATTTCTTTGAATATACATGCCAAAAGTAGACTGCATAGATTCTGGTTCTGAGAGGAAACAAAACCGAAGTTCAGGTTAACACAGAGTGGTATTGGAGGCCCAATTTACATATGTTCATTCTCTGGAAGGAAATTGTTTTGATAAGTATACTGTTGAGAATTTCTCACTCACTGACACTGAATGTAGTTCTTGCTATATGTTCGTTTATTTGTAGTTTTGGTGTGTGTGTTTTTAAAAAAAAAAATTTCCATGTTGATGATGATTCTTTGTTCTTTCTTATCATATTGGATAATTTTGATTTTCGTGATGATTATGACTCTTTGTTCTTTATTTTTAATAATACATGCGTATGTTTTTACCTGAGAGTGATTAGAAATGCAACTAATAAAGACAGTCAGTGCCTAAGCTTACACAGAGGGGTATATCTGAGAGATAAACGCTTTATCCATTCTGTCCACACACACAAAAGAAAAACCAGGAACACAACCAAAAACCCAACAAAACCCAACAAAACCGATGAACAGACACGAAAGGTGAGGAGAGAGAGAGAGAGAGAGAGGAGAGAGAGAGAGAGAGAGAGAGAGAGAGAGAGAGAGAGAGTTTTCAAAAATTAGTCTTTTATTTTGAGGATAATGGAATAAGCACTCATGTGGGTTTTTTTACCCAGTCCCCGTGTATATGCAGTTTTGTCAATGTTGTCATCCGTTCCCACCGGCATACAATGGCCTACTCTTCCGAAAAGCGAAACGGGCTTTAACGTGTCCGCAAGATGTTCTGCGTGCGTTCGCACACGGGCCCTCGGTTTATATAGTCTCATCCGAAGGACTTTTGGGGAGAGTAGAGTCGGCACTGATGTTAACTGCAAGGGAAAAATCCTCTCCAACGAGAGTCGAACCCGGGTCAACAGATCACGTATACATCACTGTAACCACCAGGCTATCCCGACCCAGAGAGACAGAGACAGACAGAGACAGAGAGAGAGAGAGAGAAGAGAGAGAGAGAGAGAGGAGAGATGAGAGAGAGAGAGAGAGAGAGAGAGAGAGAGAGAGTGTGTGTGAGTGAGTGAGAGAGAGAGAGCTAGTTTTAGTTTAGTTTAGTTTATTCTTTTATATCGAGAATAATGGAATAAGCTTGTATGTGCGGGTTTTTTTTACATCCAATTCCCGTGTGTATGCGGTTTTGTCAATTTTGTAATCTGTTCCCACCGGCACACAATGGCCTACTCTTACGAAAAGCGGAACGGGATTTAACGTGTGCGCAAGATGTTCTGCTATGGATAGCTTGTGCTGTATAATTTATAACATGAGATTATCGGTAACTGCTGACAATCGCCAAAGAGCAATGGGCCTAGCAACCAGGGTAATTTTGTGGGGACAGAATGGCAGAATGGGGGAAAGGGAGAAAGGGGTTAGGAGAGAGAGGAAGAAGGAGGAAGATAAATATAGAGACAGATAGAACAATTAGAGAGAGACAATAATAGTGACAATGGCAAATACTTTTATTTAGAGGAAAATGAATAAGCACTCATGTGCTTTTTTTTTTACATCCAGTCCCCCCCCCTCCCCCCCCGGTAGGGATACATCTTAATAACAAAACCCAATACACACTGTCACACAGTAGAAACAAAGGGAAAACCAAACAAACAAATAGAAGAAAAACCCCCAAAACAACCCACTCCCCCCCCCAAAAAAAAAAACCCACAACAACGAACAAACAAAAAAACAACAGGAAAAAAAACACACACAAAACAATAACAATGACCAAAAACAAACAAAAAAAAACAAAAAAGACAAACCACAAAAAAAGAAAAAAGAAAAAACTTATAAAGTCATAAAAATTGACATCTACACATTGTAAAATGGTACACACAGTTGCTACACGTAACAATAAGTTATTGAAATAGAACATTCACAAGAACTCAAATACAATCGACAAGCCCAATAAAATATTGAGAGAAAAAAAAACAAAGTAGGGAGACAGAGGCAGAAAGAAATATTCAGACTGCAATTTATTGTATCGTATTGTATTGTACAATACACTCTATACATGACAAAGTAACAGAGACACAGAAAGAAACAGAGATAGAAAGAAAAGAAACAGACAGATAGAAACAGAGACATGCTGAGAGACAAACAGAGACATTAACAGAAAGAGACAGACGAGATGGCCTGTTTATGGTTGCAAATGGTAAAAGAGAAAATTGGACTCACCATCTCACAAAGGAAAAATAAAAGAGGAGGAAAGGTGAGAAGAGTAAGAAGATAAGACAGGGGATGTGTGGTGGTGGGGGTGGGGGGTGGGGATATTCGTGTAAATGAATAAACAGAAATATACTTGTGAAGGAATAATTACGTCGGCCACCAACTTCCATTCTGAAAAAAAAAATCCCTGTAGTCCAAATTACGTCACTAGGTTTTAATTTTGTTGATCAGTTGCTTGGTTGATTAACTGAATGAATCAATCAATGACTGATTGATTGTGTTGCTCAGCACACCACAAAAAACACATCAGGGCTGTGCTTATTCCTTCTATCATTCTTCTTCTTTCTTTCTTCTTCTCCTCTTCCTCCTCTTCCTTCTCCTCCCTCTCTCGTCCTGATTTTTCTTATCATTATTTTAGAAGCGGCAAAATATCGCTTTTTTTTTTACCTTATGTTCTTGCACGCTCACACTTAAGTATAACACCCCCCCCCCCCCCCCCCCCCCCCCCCAAAAAAAAAATATATATATATATATATATATATATTGACAATAACATCAAAAAGATCAAACAAAAACAGCAGCAACGAAAAAACTTAAGCAAACGACAGCAACACACACACACACGCGCGCGCGCGCGCGCGCACGCACGCACGCACGCATTCGTGATCTGCTGACCCGGGTTCGATTCCCGTTCAAGAGGATATTTCCTCTGGAGTTAACATCAGTGCCGACTCCACTTTCCCAAAACGTCCTTCGGATGAGACTATAAACCGAGATCCCGTGTACAAACGCACGCAGAACATCTTGCGCACACGTTAAAACCCGTTCCGCTTTTCGGAAGAGTAGGCCATTGTGTGCCGGTGGGAACGGATGTCGAAATTGACAGAACTGCATACACACAGGGATTGGATGGGAAAAAAATAACATGAGCGCTTATTCCATTATCCTTGAAATAAAAGAATAAATCAACTAAATAAAATAACAGAAATCTCTCTCTCTCTCTCTCTCTCTCTCTCTCTCTCTCTCTCTCTCTCTCTCTCTCTCTCTCTCTCTCTCTCTCTCTCTCTCTGTTTCTCTCTCTCACTCACACACACACACACACACACACACACACACACACACACCACACACACAGAGCAAGAGATTAAGGAGATTAGGAGGAGAGGCGAGGGTTGGGGTGAGGGGGAGTGGGGGAGGTTGGGGGACGGGGGGACTAAAGAACACTGCCTGTGTCATTTCTATCAGTATCAATTTCCAGCACTGAACTGCCGCGGGCGCTGATGAAAGGTTTCCCACATGCAACCAGTGACGTCATACAATACAGGGTCACCAGAGGTCAAAGCATAGGCTAGGCTAGGCCTTCACCATCAACACCTCCATCACCACCATCATCACCACCCCTTCCCCCACCACCCCGCTGCACGCACACAATTCCCATATTATGCCCCCCCCCCCCCCCCCCCCTTCCAAAAAAAAGAAAAAAGATCGGGGTCCTCTTTTTATCTTTCAGCTCTCTCTCTCTCTCTCTCTCTCTCTCTCTCTCTCTCTCTCTCTCTCTCTCTCTCTCTCTCTCTCTCTCTCTCTCTCTCTCCCTCCTCCCCCCCCCCCCCCCCACTCTCTGTCTCTCTCTACCTCTCTCTCTCTCACCTACCTATCTATCTATCGCTGTCGCTATCTTTCTCTATCTCTGTCTCTCTCTTCATTTTCTTATTTTTTGTTTCGCTTTGCTTTGTTTGGCATTGTTTTGAGGCTTTGTTTGAAATGTGGATTAACGATGTACATGAAGAGTAAGCTTTCTATCCTTTCTGATGAAAAGTGGATTGATTAAAAAGTGGATCTAATGATGTACATGAAGAGTAAGTTTTCTATCCTTTCTGATGAAAAGTGGCTTGATTAAAAAGTGGATTAATGATGTACATGAAGAGTAAGGTTTCTATCCTTTCTGATAAAAAGTGGATCTAATGATGTACATGAAGAGTAAGTTTTCTACTTTTCTGATGAACAGTGGATTAACGATGTACATGAAGAGTAAGCTTTCTATCCTTTCTGATGAAAAGTGGATTAATTACAAAATGGATTAATGATGTACATGAAGAGTAAGTTTTCTACTTTTTCTGATGAAAAGTGGATTTAATGATGTATATGAAGAGTAAGTTTTCTACTTTTTCTGATGAAAAGTGGATTAACGATGTACATGAAGAGTAAGTTTTCTATCCTTTCTGATGAACAGTGGATTAATTACAAAATGGATTAATGATGTACATGAAGAGTAAGTTTTCTACTTTTTCTGATGAAAAGTGGATTTAATGGTGTACATGAAGAGTACGTTTTCTACTTTTTCAGTTGAAAAGTGGATTTAATGATGTACATGAAGAGTAAGTTTTCTATCCTTTCTGATGAAAATTGGATTAACGATGTACATGAGGATTGAGTTTTCTATCCTATCTTCATCTTCTTGTTTTGTGTTTTGGGTTGTTTTTTCTATGTTTCTGTTTTGCGGGATGTTTTGTCTTGTTCAGCAGCCTGTGTACATATTGACGATACAGGAAGCAAAACAAAAACATGTACAGGCAAATCAAACAGCCACCAAACAAGCAGGAAAAGAAGCACGCAGATGACCAAATCAAGTTGAAAACATATATCCCAAAGTAGACAGGTACAGAAGTAGGAGGGTATACAAATATGATTTTGTGTCTTTTACTTACGAGTTTATTGCTGGAAAGTATGGGATGTACTGTGAATAGTCAGTGTTTATTTACTGTTAGTTTTAAAGAAAAAAGTACATGTTTTAACATATAATTATATCAGCCACTTCGAAGTTAATAAATGATTACAAAAATGTGTTGATTTTGTTGTGTCACAAAAGCGTGTGTGATTTTTATGGCAATGGAATTATCAGAATCTGAATCTATATCTGACTCTCTTTCTATTAGAAAGACACAAGAGATTTGAGCATCCAGACCTCTGCATTTTCTCAGTTCGTGTCAACGTGTGATACAGATATATCCCAAGAAATAACAAAGAGGTAAGGGTGAGAAAAAAAGGGAACAGAGATGTCCATGTTGTCCACATACTCAGTTTTGTATACGTTCATTGAACTACCAATATAATAATAATAATAATAATAATAATAATAATAAATGGAATTTATATAGCGCTGTATCTTGCACAGACAAACCAAAGCGCTTGCACTCAACTCATTCTTACACAGTCATGCAACCAATAGCGAGTAATAGTTCTAACAAGTCCAAATGCACACACACACACACACACACACACACACACACACACACACACACACACACACACACACACATCTTGTTCAAAGCTATACAAAATGGAAGCTACTGTTTGTGCAGTCTCTGAACTTCTTTCCTCAGAATCTGTTCTTTCTCCTTGTCTTAGACTTAGGGCACCCCCACTGCTCTTCCTGTTTCAGAAACCTTTGAGGAAGAACTGGGGATGTGACGTGATTTGGGTAACTCAAGATGACAACTTTTTAATGGGGACTTGGAGCTTGAGGAAACAACTTCAGAAAAGTAAACGCCAAAAGAGATTTAGCCCTCCCCATCCTTTCTTTTCTTCTTCTTCCTCTCCATTACTATCTTTTCTTTGTGGTTTTTAGGTCTCCTTCTCCCCATAGAACGCCCCCCCCCCCCCCCCCCCCCTCCTCATTTGGACTATTTTGGGAACAGTAGGACCAGGGTAATTCGAGATGACTCCCCTTTATCCTGATGAGAGTTTTAGGAAAATGGCAACCCATGTTGAGTCGAACAATATCAAATTTGAATGTTCTTTGTAATATTTGTAATACCTTACCAATCGTGCTGCTGTTCTGTGAAGTGGTGAGAAGAGTGGATGGAAAGGTCGACACCTGGTTTGTTTTTTTCTGACAATCTGATCACTTTTTCCAAATTCATGCATCATGATTCTTAATCATTTTAAATTTTCCAGTCTTCTTCTTTTCTTGTTCTTTCCTTCTTTCTTTCTTTCTTTCTTCTCCTTTGGACATTTTATCATCATGTGGTATGTTCTGATTCTCTGTTTTTGCTTTTTATATCTATTTTTATCTGTATCTTGGGCTTGATCATAATATGAAACATGCATGGTGAAGATTCTCTTGATAATGTCAGTATATGGTGGATTATGGAAATTTTAGATACGAATATTAACTTTCCTCCCTTGTGTCCCATTTCAACTACGTTGGTTGACTGCAAATACTGCTCTAAGACCAATGCAAGATAATGGAAAATAACCACAATAATGATAATAAGCCCCAAAAAACCCTTTTCTTTGGAGACGGTAAAACCTAACCCTGTATATGCTGCTATTTGGACATACAACCCATGATTTCAAAATAATCTAGATTAGAACCCTCGTTCTTTAGCCAGTCAGATGTTGCCTCTTCCTTAACAAACCACAAAACAAATACACAAAAGAAAAACAAAAACACAGACAACCGACGTCTCTGGCGAAGTAATTCCTTGGTACATCCCATGCTCATAAGGACCCGTACATCTATCAAGAGATTCCACGTAGGAGATTTTCACTAACGTCACCTTAGCCGTTACTGAGGTGTCTGCGCCTCTCCGTCAGTTTCAGAACTGTTTAGGAGATAGCTGGAGTGCTGATGTGTCCGAGGTAGTTGAACATGACAGGTATTTGGGATGAACACTGTGGGAATGGCTAAACGAGATGAAAACAGAAAAGGCAGGACGAAATAATTGAGTTTTCTCGCCTTTTCTTTACTTCAGGGTAAAAGCTGTTGTCGTCGCTGTTGTTGTTGGCGGTGGTGGCGATGGTGGATGAGCGTGGTGGTGGTTGTAGTAGTGGAGGTGGTGGTGATTGTGGGGGTGGTGTTTTGCTGTTGCTGTCAGTGTTGGGTTGAGATTCAGTGACGCACATCTTATATACCTTACTTTTTTTGTAGCCTTGTTTTAAAATCAAATACTTCAGTGCGTATAGGGGAAGGGCAGCTTTGTTGACGCACAGCTTATATACCTTTGGGTTTTTTTCATTTTGTTTTACGCATAAACACAAAGAGTTCCCTGAGCTAAAAGGACAGAGCAGCTAGCTTGATGCAAAAGTTTGTGTCATCTTAATCTTGTATCCGTATTACAACTTTCTTCTCTTCTTTTTTCTTTGCCTATGCTTTTCTTGTGCCTGTTATTTTGGACTCTGTTTTTGGTGGTGGTGGTGGTGGGGGGGGGGGGGGGGGATGCTTGTTTGTATTTTTGGCGAATGTTCTCAGGATTCATCTTTCTCTCCCTTTTTTTGCTTTCTTTCAGTGTATACCCATCCCCTTTTTATTAGGGGATGGGTTCTTTCGTCAAAATCTTTTCATCCATTTCTTTCTTTGTGATCTTCTCTCCCTCCTCTAACTTTCCTTTAATATATTATTATTATTTCTATATCACTGTCCGCTTTCTTTCGAAAAGAAGAATAGGTTTTTGGGGTGGTTTTTTTATCAAGTAGGAGGCACCGTGGTCGAGTGGTTTAGGCGGTCAACTCGTGATCCAGAGGTTGTGGGTTCGATCCCCGCTCGGCTCGGTGTTGTGTCCTTGGGAAAGACACTTTACTCCTATTTTCCTCACTCCACCCAGGTGTACAAGTGGGTACCAGCTCTGCTGGGGAAGTATCTGGCGACAGACTAGCGTCCTGTCACAGGGGTGGTGAAAAACCATCAGTTCGCTTAACGCTACAGAAACCGGGATAAGCTCCGGCTCTATGGGCCTTCTGGCTCGAAAGAACATACTTACTACTTTACTTTTTTTTATCAAGTGCGCAGCTGTATGTCTTCATTTTCCTTCACTTTCATTATTGTCCTAATTTTAAGAATATATGTGCTTTTTCACGATCACATCCTTTTCCTTATCATCATCTGTTGTTACAATAATTGGTGGCAGATCTTATATGTTTGTCTCAGGTCTATGGTATTCTACGGTTAACTTTGAATTTTGAAATACGGCAGTCAGCTTTTTACTTTTATTCATTCGGTGTGTGAGTGGTGGGGGGGGGGGGGGGGGGGGGGGGAAGAGAGAAGCGTCTGTAGCTTTAATATGGATATGTGCAAAATAAGGAACAACTTCATACCCCTCCTCAGCCCCTCTCCCTTTTTCTTTTGTTTCTTTTTTTTTAAAGTTAACCATTCATTTCTCCGTACCTTTCGTTTCGTAAAAACCGGAAATTTTAAACATTAGGTAATTTTCCCGAAGCCTGAATACGGTTACCTTGATGGTGGGCAAACTTGATCTCATAAACAAAACAACAACAAAGTCTGACCATAGTGAACACCAGAGCTCTAGCTAAGAAACAAGAGACAACGAAACAATAATTACTGTTAAATACAGACACAAGGCAGCACAGTGGTTAAAGCGTTACAGCTGGTGATCTGGAAGCGTGGGTTCGAGACCCTGCTGGTGGGTCAGGCTGAGGTGACCACGTTTCCCCAACAGCTAACATTGATGTGCCTTCATTTCTCAGGTCTTGTGCACGTTCTTTGGATGACCGAGGTTGAAAGTGTGAAAGTAGGTGTTCCATAACCTATGTGGTCGGTGAGGAGCTAGGTGTCAGAGACCTCAGCTTGTCTAGGGGCCAGCATCTTGAGAGCGGCGCCCATCCCCTCTCTCTCGCTGCTTTACCTTCCCTGTTTCTAAAGAGGGCCGGTACCCATGTACAGCTGGGTGAACTGGGGGACTGTACTGAAGCCAAAGCGCACGAAGGGTCACCCATCGAAGAGGGCACCACACTCAACGCTGTTTAACCTTAGCTTGAGGTGAGTGAATGCTCTGACCACTGAGCTATTTCGTCTCAACGTGTACCCACTCAAAAATATCTTACAAACACGTTAAACATATACTTATTCGTCTTTAGAAGAACAATAGGCTGGTTATGGCATGTGGTAAGCATGAAAGATAATAGCCGACATTGATATGAGGCTTTCCTAATGCAGTGGGGGGTTTTCCCAGTAGGTGAATAATCATTTTTGAATGATGTAGTGAAATCGATATAAGATATTCCACTGGCGTTAACACTTCGTCTTATTAAACACTGGAAAACCAAATCTAGACACTGTTGGGTTTAAGCTATCTCTTCTTTCTATTTTCAGATACAAAAATCATTGGCCATCCTTTGTGCTTCAAGGGGGAAAAACCCTATTTTCAGGTCAAGAATGCATATTCACCACTCTGCGTATATCTTATGTGGGCGTAGTATACAGCTTACATGGCCAGGTACTTAAAAACAGTATATTATTACGCACACAAAATTCTCATCCACGGTGTATTTACAGTCTCACAGTAATTCCCAGGTGGGTTGACTGAGATAGTGCGCATATTCTGTGGGGATCCCCAATGTGTTAATCTAGGGAACGCCCAGCAACAATAACATAGAACACCTACGATGTAAAGGCAAAGAAGAAGCAGAAAAGCAGAACAAACATTCAGTTGGGTTCTCTGCATGCCAGACATAATTATCTCTGGAATTGGATTTTTCTGTTACTCTTGTTTACCTGGAGCAGGCAGACATGTAATTCCAAACACAATGGGCCAGAAATTGGGTGTCATTGGCTGTCCTGTCAAAATACCTGTCTGCTCCTGTTTGTTTGGCTGCTTGTTTGGTGTCTTGCAATGTTCTCTCTGAACTTGACTCAAATGTAGTTTTTTACCATGTTGTGTCTGATATTTACTCTTTTTTGTTGTTTGTTTGTTTGTTTTTTGCTAATATGGGAGTAAGGTTTGTTTCTGTTGTCTAAGAAGTATGTGTATGTGTGTGCGTGCGTGCGTGTGTGTGTGTGTGTGTATGTGTGTGTGTATGTGTGTGTGTGTGTGGAAAGAGAGGGGGGAACAGTCAGACAGATAGAAAGACGCACAGACATAGAGGGAGGGAGAGAGAGGGGGAGAGAGGCAGAGACAGACAGACAGACAGGCAGACACAGAGACAGAGAAACACAGAGAAAGAAACAGAGACGAATTTATATCAATCCGCTTCTTAGACATCTTTCTTGCTGTGTTTTTCAACATTTTGTTTTCTTGTTTGCAATTCAATAATGTGGTTTTTTAACGCGACACAGCCAATACGTGCACAGATTCTATTACAAAGAACGGGAAGAAGGAATGACCCCTGTTACACCAGCTCCAAACGCTAGTCAATCTGTGGACAGTCTTCTTGTCTACAAAACTCAGCACAGCATCTGTCACACTACAGAACAATGAGATAGATGGGAATACATCAACACAAAAAGTACACAGCATAGGATAATGAATGGAGAGATAGAGAAACAGACAGAGAGACATAGAGACAGAGACAGATAGAGAGAGACAGAGAGAGTAAACTAAGGCAAAGCAAAAGAGGAATAGAAAGATAGGTAGATGAGCGGAAGAGAAACATAGACAGAAAGGTAAATAGATGGACAGTAAATAAGACAAAGACAGAAAAATGGACGTATAGAGAGATAGGCACATCGTCACCCAGACAAATTGTAATAATAACAATAATGTATGGAATTCTATATGGCGCGAATCTTGTAAAGCAACAAATCAAAGCGCTCAATTGTAGACTGAAGACGTAAAACCACACCGAAGTGAATTAAACTCGAGGTCTTTATTTCAAGGGTTGTAGGCACGGGATGGCCAAGACTGTCCTACAGGGAACAGTACAAGGAGGGAGACGAAGAGGCAGACAGAGAAAACGATGGGAAGACACATCAGAGAGTGGACTGACTGCCTTGAGTGGAACGGAAAGTTGAGAACCACGAGGAATGGATCCTTTTCATGTCTCTTGTTTCACTAAACTGCCAGTCTTCTAATGAATACCACCTTTTGAATAAAAGCATTGTTTTACGTTCAAAGTTTCAGAATTATTACACTGAAAATAGTCGCTAGTTTCTAGTGTTCTAATTGATGACAAAAGTGGCCATCACATACGATTTCTGATCTTTGCTTAAACAACCTGGTATTCATTTAGAGGTTTCGGGGTGTGTGCTATGTATTTTCACGCCTGTGCAATAACTAAAGGTTGTAGGCTAATGTGTAACCTGCATTGTGGATATGCACGGAAGTAACGTGCTGGTGGTACCTTTTCACTAGCTCATGAATACGGGAGATCGTCAAAATATGCATCCATAATTCATAATGACGAAAGTTTTAACCTGTTCTAAAAAGAAAAACTCCTTTTGCGAACAGTTGATTCCATCACTATCTGAATAAAAAGTTCCAAAGATTTGAACCTGCAGACCTTTTATTTCAAAACCATCAGACGACAAGCCTGTTGCCTTATCCGTTCGGCTTTAGCGTCACACAATGCTTAGTGTCAGGGTTTTTTCTTTCTTCTTTATCTTGTATTATTCAAATACAGAACTAATCGGCTTTCTGGTTCTACAATTGTTTCAATAAATAAATGGAGGACTGGCGTGATCTGGAAAACTCAAACTGACAGGTTTTCTGATGAGGGTGTTGCAGGTTGAGAAAAGGAGGGACCCTGGAGAGGCAGAGGTGGAATGGAAATCACTCCCACTTGCTGCCCTCTCACTTGGCTGCTGCTGTACCTCCCGTGTCCAGCTGGCAATTGGCCGGGCAAGGAAAGACGAGCTGACTTGCCAGCAGCGATTCAAAATGAACGGGTCGGCTTTTGTTCTTTCTTTTGAGAATGTAGGGAATGTTGTTGTTAGGATTGTTGTTGTTGTTGTTACTGCTGTTTTTAGCTGCTGCTGTTGTTGTTGATAATGATTTTGATGTTGGTGCTGTTGAAGAAAATGATGATGATGATGATGATGATGATGATGATGATGATGATGATGATGATGATGATGATGATGATGATGATGATGATGATGATGATGATGATGATGATGGAGGAGGTGGAGGATGTGATGATGGTGGTGACGATGATGATGATAATGATGATGATGATGACGACGATGATAATGACGACGATGACGATGATGATTTAATTTTATTTCATGGTATTATTTTGTTTCTAGGATAATAGAGTAAGCACTCATGTTCTTCTTTGTTTTTTATACACCCAGTCCCTGTTTGTACGCGATCATGTAAATGTTGTCATCTTTTTTCCCATCAGTACACTATAGTCTACTCTTTCGAAAAGTGGAACGGGTTTTAACGTATGCGCGTACAAAGATGATGATGATGATGATGATGATGATGATGATGATGATGATGATGATTGATGAGATGATGATGATGATGATGATGATATGCAACCCGCAGCTAAATACGTTGAGAATCATCCCGAATATTCACTCTGTCTTCCTCACCCCGTCTGGGAATTACTGCAGTTCTATAAGTACACACTGGATGAGACGTTTGTGTGTAGGATTGTTTTAAGTACCTCGCCATATAGGCAGCCATACTCCGACTAAAGACATTTTTTCTCCCTTGATAGTGGGTGCAAGTTTTTTTATACTGAGAGCATGACTTATCATGATTGAAGAAAATGTCAACATAAAATTTTAAAGAATAACAACCTTTTACTTCTGGCCCTGGCACTTTGCTTTTCATTAATAACTAATAACAACGCTTTTAGCTACTTTAGGGGATAAGGTTATATATGACAATTCACGGAAATCGATTGTGTGTGTGTGTGTGTAGAATTGTGTGTGTGTTTATTTATTTATTTATTTTATTTTATTCTTTTATATCGAGGATAATGGAATAAGCACTTCTGTGCTTTTTTACATCCAGTCCCCGTGTGTATGTGGTTTTGTAAATTCTGTCATCCGTTCCCACCGGCACACAATGGCCTACTCTTACGAAAAGCGGAACAGGATTTAATGTGTGCGCGAGATGTTCTGCGTGTGTTCGCACACGGGACCTAATTGTCTCATCCGAAGGACTTTTGGGGAGAGTGGAGTCGGCACTGATGTTATGAGTATGTGTATGAGCATGCGTGCGTCTATGTATATGTGTGTGTGTGTATGTGTGTGTGTGTGTCTGCGAGCGCGATCACACACACACACACACACACACACACACACACACACACACAGACAGATCGAATCCAATCCAATACTATTACTTTGAGAATAATCATTAAGCGCTGGTGTGCTTTTGTTTGCGTCCAGTATATGTCCTTATCAGGGATTATATCTTGATAAAGAAAGAATAAAGAAAACCAAAACAAGCAGCCTTAACCATCCCACCCCATGCAAAAACCACCCAAAAAACCCTCAAGCAAATAACAACAAACAAAATATAAACCACAAAAAACCACACCAAATAAATCACATACAATTCTAAAATGTCGGCCTGAAAAAGGGAAAATAAGTCTCGAGCAATATTCATCATTATGGGGGGGAAAGCCAACAACAATAGCAACGACACAAACACATTTCATAGATTCAAAAGGTAAGAAAAACATATATTCAAAAAGATAATGGAGATAGACAGACAGACAAACGCACACACACACACAGAGGCAGAATCAAAAACAGATACAGCACGTAAACACAAGACAGAGACACAGGGACAGACAAGAGAAGAAGACAGACAGACAGACACACACACACACACACACACAGAGGCAGAATCAAAAACAGAGACAGCACGCAAACACAAACAGAGACACACACCACACACACACACACACACACACCACACCACACACACACACACACACACCACGCACGCACACACACACACTGAAAAACAGAGACAGCAGGCAAACACAAGATACCTTACAACAGAACGAAAACCTTGCGACACAATGCATGCTGACATGGCGTGCAAACGAAGAAGACGACAGACCACACACACAATGGCTTCTGCAACAGGGGGGCTTCCTTCAGTGCCACTTTAACGCCCCTTACCTGGCTTCCTGTCTCTTCTGTCAGTTCCAGAACTCTTTGAGAGAGAAAAAATTGGTGAGGTGCCTGCAGAAAGCGTGTGGTACTTGTTTGTATCAACTGGCTGGAGTTTAGACCAGAACAAAGGGTAAGGTAAAGGTAAAGGAGTCCCATAACCTATAAGGTCGTAGGGGAGCGAGGCGTCAGAGACCTCACTTCTCTAGGGGCCAGCATATTGAGGGCGGCGCCCATCTCCTCTCCCTCGCTGCTTTACCTTCCCTGACCCTAAAGAGGGCAGGTACCCATTTACAGCTGGGTGAACTGGGGGACTGTACTGAAGCCAAGGCGTGGCGCAAACGGTCACCCATCCAACTGGTAACCACGCTCGACGCTGCTTAACTTGGCTGGGGGAAAGCGAGTGCTCCGACCACTGAGCTATCCCGAACAAAGAACAGTAGGAATTTAGGTAGACAGTGAAAGGGTTTGAGAAGATAAGGTCTCTGAAGATGATATACGTATATTATCTGCTCGAAGGTACTTATTCTGGAATGTTGGCTGCCTGGGTCTATCCCCAGGTAACTTAACCGAGGTTCCAGAGTTTCATTTCTTGAAATGAAAATGACTTTCCGGTTTTAAAGAGAATTGGTTGAAAATAGTCGGTTTTAAATTTTTTAAAAATCTTAAGTGTTTTAAAGCTGGTCTTTATAAACTCAAATGATACGGTTCGATTTTTAGGGCAAATGATGTTGTCATTTTGGTTCAACAACTCTTCTTGTTCTTCTTCTTGTTCTCCTTGTTCTGTTGTTGTTGTTGTTGTTCTTCTTCTTCTTCTTCTTCTTCTTCTTCTTCTTCTTCTTCTTTGTATTCTTCTTCTCTGCATTCTTCTTCTTCTTTGCATTCTTCTTCGCATTCTTCTTTGCATTCTTCTTCGCATTCTTCTTCTTCGCATTCTTCTTCTTCTTCGCATTCTTCTTCTTCGCATTCTTCTTCTTCGCATTCTTCTTCTTCTTCGCATTCTTCACATTTTCGCATTCTACTTCTTCTTCGCATTCTTTTTGGCATTCTTCTTCTTCTTCTTCTTCTTCTTCTTCTTCTTCTTCTTCTTCTTCTTCTTCTTCTTCTTCGTCGCGTTTCTTTTCTCATCCTGCTTAGCTGTCACCCCACCTCCTATCCCTACCCATTTCCATTATTGTTTTTCCCTTTCTTTTTGTGTGCAGCATTCTCATAATCCTGATTCTCCTCTTTTTCTTTCGTTATCTTCATTCAGTAGCAGCAGCAGCAGCAGTAGCAGCAGCAGCAGCAGTAGTAGTAGTAGTAGGACGAGGAGGACGAGGAGGACGAAGTAGTAGTAGCAGCAGCAGCAGCAGCAGCAGCAGCAGCAGCAGCAGCAGTAGTAGTAGTAGTAGTAGTAGTAGTAGTAGTAGCAGTAGTAGCAGTAGTAACGTAAAAGCTATAACATAATGACGGTTCTGAATCTTTTTCAGAACATTGTCATAATCAAAAGTGTCGGATAAGAATAGAAAGGATGTGTCTACTTTGGCCAAGCATAATTATATCATTAATGATAACGTATGGTACTGTAGTTTGCTTGGGTGACATATGAGGCTGATTGTGCGGTAATTATGGCATTGTTGTAGATTTCCTTTCTTGGGGAGGGTGATGATGAGCGACTGCGTCCATGGTGTTGGCCATTTTCCTGTCTGCCAGATCTTGTTGCAGATTCTTAGTAGGGCGCTGATCATGGCTTCCCCTCCAGCTTGGACCAACTCAGCTGGAATGTTGTCAGCCCCTGCTGATTTCCCCTTTTTCAGCGATCTGACTGCTGTTTCCACTTCTTCTCGGAGGATAGGGTGACTGTCTGTGTCTTTGCTTTCGGGTACATTAAGGACTTCTGGATCTCCTGCGGTTCTATAGTTATACAGGTCGGAGCAGTATTCTGTCCATCTGTTCAGAATATCCTGGTCGTCAGTGAGACACTCCCATTTTTGTCTTGGATTGTTAAACCTTTTCTCTGTTTCGTGCTAGTCAGGTCTTTCACCAGCTGATATGCTTTCTTGCTATTGCTTTTCTTGATGTTCTCTTCAATGTCTTGGCACTGTTCACCGATCCATTTCTCTTTTGCCTCCGTCATGGACTTCCTGATTCTTTTGTTGACTGCCCTATATTGTTCTGCTCTTTCTTTTGTTTCATTTTTCTTTTTCTTCAACTCTCTACGCTTGTCGCATAGTTGTAGGATGTTAGGTGTGACCCATGGTTTTTTGACTGGTCGGCGTTTGCCAAGAAGCTCGTTTGCTGTTTCAGTCACTGCTGTATTGAAACTATTCGTCAGTGTATCTATGTCTGAGTCTATCACAGTGAGTGCTGCAAACTTTCCACCTATCCTTGCTTGAAAAATTTCTAATACCTCTGGGTCCTTCAGCTTCTCGAGGTCAAATTTGATCCTGATGTTGTTCCGCATGCTGCAGATAATATTGAATAGACTGAAGCCACAAGCAGAGACCATCATTGCTGAGGAACAAGCAGGTTTCCGAGCAGGGCGCAGCACAACAGAACAGATATTCAACCTCAGAATACTATGTGAGCGGTACCTTCAACATCAACAAGACCTATACCACGTATTTATCGATTTTAAGAAGGCATTTGACAGGGTGTGGCATGCAGCTTTGTGGGCAACCATGAACTTGTACAGCATCAATGCAAACCTGATCAGAGTCATCAAACAGCTGTACAGGGAGGCCACCAGTGCAGTGTACTACAACAACAACATTGGAGAATGGTTTCGAACAACAGTTGGAGTAAGGCAGGGCTGTCTACTCTCACCCACCCTTTTCAACATCTCCTTGAGAGAATCATGGCTGATGCACTGGAACATCATGAAGGATCAGTCAGCATTGGTGGCAGAACGATCACAAACCTCCGCTTCGCAGATGACATTGATGGAATAGCAGGATCAGAAAAAGAGCTTGCCAGCCTAACAGAACACTTGGATAAGGCCTCCAAAACATACGGCATGGAAATCAGTGCAGAGAAGACCAAACTGATGACTAATAACACCAACGGCATTAGCACTGATATCAGGGTTAATGACCAGAAGCTGGAAACAGTTCAAAGCTTCAAGTACCTGGGAGCCATTGTATCCGACCAGGGATCCAAGCCAGAAGTAGTATGCAGGACTGCACAGACAATAACAGCTTTGTCAAAACTAAACACCATCTGGAGAGATAAGAATATCTCACTTATCTCCAAGATCAGACTAATGCGCTCCCTTGTCATATCCATATTTCTGTATGCCTGTGAATCATGGACCCTGACTGCAGATTTGGAGAGGAGAGTACAGGCAGTGGAGATGAGATGCTTTCGGAGACTCCTTGGCATCTCCTACAAAGACCACATAAGCAACGAAAGCGTGCATAACAGAATCCAGCAAACCATTGGACCCTATGAGAACCTTCTAACGATCGTGAAAAAGCGTAAACTTAAGTGGTATGGGCATGTCACAAGATCCCAAGGAATTACAAAGACAGTTTTGCAAGGCACTGTCCAAGGAGGAAGAAGAAGAGGCAGACCAAGGAAGAGCTGGGAGGATAACATCAGTGAATGGACAGGCCTAGAACTCAACAAAACCCTGAGAAAGGCAGAACAGAGAGAAGAATGGAGGGAACTGGTTGCTGAGTCTTTGAGGGTGCCCCCACGGTCGTCAGACTACGGGACAGATAGATAGATAGATAGATGGTACTGTAGTGGCAATGATTCCATTCCGTCACAAGAAGAAACAAAGTGTATAGCAGTTCTGTACACAGAAATAGCGCAAGGTAGTTTATCTTCACACTCTCCCTTGTCTTCTCTTCTTCTCCTACCTCGTCTTTCGGGGAAAATTCAATTAGTTTGGCTTCCTCAGAACTGAAGGTTTATGGTCACGATAAGTAGAGGTAATGATAGCGTGTGTTGATAAAGGAATCGGCGATCTACGTTACTATAACAGCAGGTGATATGGTGTTATCTTCTTCCTTTCCTTCGCTTGTTCAGCTTTCTTTTTTTCTATTTTCTATCAAGATAATTTCTCTTTGAAGACTGTTGTTTGCTTTGTTTTTCGGTTGTTTTTCTTCAGGCTGGATTTTGTTCTTGTTTTGTTGTTGTTGTTGTTGTTGCTGTTAGATTTTTTGGCTTTGTGTGTGTGCGTACGTGCGTGCGTGTGTTTTTTCTTTTTTAAAATGTTTCTTTTTTATTCTTATATTTCGAGGATAAGGGAATAAGCACTTATGTGCTTTCTTTACATCCAGTTCCCGTGTGTAAGCAGTTTTGTAAATTTTGGCATCCGTTCCCACCGGCACACAATGGCCTATTCCTCCGAGAAGCGGAACGGGTTTTAACGTGTGTGCGTGCGTGCGTGCGTGTGGGTGTGTGCGTGCGTGCGCGCGTATGTGTATGTGCGTGTGTGTTAGTATTAGCTGACTTAACTACAAACTCTTCCTGGCTCTGGAACTGATAATGCCTTACAGAGGAGATGGGCAACAGGAAAGACAACAGCAAACACACTAACCTAGTAATCCCTGTGCACCAACCTCCAAATCTGTTTCTGTAACACTACTCCGTGCAGAAGCACCAAGAGTAACATTATTTCTTTATTTTTATTGTATTTATTCTTTTATATCGAGGATAATGGAATAAGCACTCATGGGCTTTTTTTTTTACATCCAGTCCCCGTGTGTATGCAGTTTTGTAAATTTTGTCATCTGTTCCCACCGGCACACAATGGCCTACTCTTTCGAAAAGCGGAACAGGATTTTAACGCGTGCGCAAGATGTTCTGCGTGCGTTCGCACACGGGGGCCTCGGTTTATAGTCTCATCCTCTTGCTACACAGCTGACCCCCTGTAGCTTTCCTGAACGGCCTGTGAGGAGGAGCTCCCGGGGCCTGTGTGATCAGAACTGTCTTAATAACGGGAAAAAAACAAGGGAAGAGCTTGTCTGATCCGTGGTAATTCAAGGAGACGTGGCATCCGTTGAGGATTTCTAGCTTGATAAAACAAGGTCTGTGTCTGTTTAAGAGTCGAAGTGGTAATACTGTTAGTGTCAGAAACGGTCTTTTTGGGGTTTGTTTGTTAGATGGGAAAGTCTGTGTTTTTATTTTATTCTTGTGTTTTATTTTGATAAACACTATCCTTTTATCTGTTTTGTTTTGGTTTTTTTGGGGGGATGGGTTATTATTGTTGCAATGGTTGTTTTTGTTTTGATTTTTTTATGTTGTTGGTTTGTTGTTCTTTGTATTTACTTTTTGTGTGTTTTTAAGGTGTGTGCTATCATTCTGTAGTTTCCTCCTCCTCCTCCTCCTTGTTCTTGTTCTTCTTCTTGTTGTTCTTGTTCTTCTTCGCATTCTTCTTCTTTTTCTTCTTCTTAGCATTCTTCTTCTTCGCATTCTTCTTCTTCTTCGTTTTCTTCTGCTTCACATTCTTCTTCTTCGCATTCTTCTCCTTGTATGATGAACTAGTGTCAATATTTCTTTTTAATGCTAGTTACAGCGAGGGAGAGGAGATGGGCGCCGCCCTCAATATGCTGGCCCTAGAGAAGTGAGGTCTCTGACGCCTTGCTCCCCTACGACCTTATAGGTTATGGGACTCCTTTACCTTTTACCTTACAGCCAGGACTCAAATAAAGGCAGTTGTGAACTGATAAACACTGTGGAAACATCACATTGATCTGCAATCATTTTTTGTTCAGCCACCCAGTCTTTGTCGGGCACATAAGTGTAGAATTTCAATAAGCGATAGCACACACTTGAACGTGCAATTTTACTACAAGGTCAAATGTTCTTACTGCTGATGGGCGTTCCCCAGCTTAACGAGTCACCCAGAATGTGCACTCTTTCTCGCTCATCACCCCTAAAAGTCATTGTGAGACTGTCAGTACACACTGGATGAGATGTGTGTGTGTGTGTGTGTGTGTGTAAGTGTATTTATTAGTGGTACTGATAGATGCTTTGTGTTGATGTCTATTGTTTATGTATTAGCACTCATTTGTGTTTCATAATTGTGTGTGTGTGTGTGTGTGTGTGTGTGTGTGTGGTGTGTGTGTGTGTGTGTGTGTGTGTGTGGTTGCTTTTAAGTACCCTGCCATCATTAGGCAGCCATTCTCTGACTTCAGATTTTGTTCTCCTTTTATATAAAGCAGAGGCTGTTGTTATGCTAAGCGCCTGTCACAGATGAAGGCAATTTCAGTATAACATTTCGCAATAACAGCAACAATTTCGATGCTGTTGTGATTGGGGTTTGTTGTTTGTTTGTTTGTTGTTGTTGTTGTTTTGCTATAGTTGCTATTTGTGCGTTCCCCAGCTTAACCCCATTGGATCACGTTGAATACGCATACTGGCCTACTCATCCAACCTGGAAGTCACAAGGATGAAAGTACACTCTGTATGATAAGTTCTTATGCGTGACTTTTGAAGTGCCTCGCCACATAGGCAGCCATATTCCAGCTTCAGATAACTGTTTTTCTTTTCTCTCTCATTCAATGAAGAACAGGTTTTATACTAAGAGCTTTTGAGCGGATGCAGATAATCTCAACCTAGCATTTGAAAGCGTAACAATATGCTGATGATTATGGGCCTGAGAATTTTGCTTACATCCCTAACTGACGATTAGTTTGGCGTGGGCCAAGATTACATCTATCAGCGCGCGCGCATGCATGCACGCACGCACACACGCGAGCGCACACACACGCACACACGCAAGCGCACACACACCTACATACATACATACATACATAAAATTAATACATACATGCATACATACATACATAAAATTAATACATACATACACACATACATACAGACAGACAGACATACAGACATACATACAGACACATACATATATAGATAGATAAATACATACATACATACAAACATATATACATACATACGTGCATACATACATACAAACATACATGCATACATACATACATACGTACATACATACATACATACATATATACATACATACATACATATATACATACATGCATGCATGCATGCATACATACCTAATATTAATACATACATACCTACCTACCTACATACATAAAATTAATACCTTCCTACATGCATGCATCATACATACATACATACATACATACATACATACATACATACATACATACTAACAACACTACACCACACTTATCTAATCACTCACAAACTCACCAACATACCCACATCACATACATACATACATACATACAACATACATCCACCCACACACCACACTTTCTTCCTCCCCGGAACGTCGACCCCAACCAGCACTCATTCCACCTTCCATATCCATTCTTCCCCCCCCCCCCCCAATTCCCTCTTCCTGTCGCGCCTGTTTCCTGTGCTCCTTTCGCTGTGTTTGTTGGCTGGTGGGGTGTTATCTCAGGGCTAGTGCTGGAAATGTCATTTGCTTTGCGTGTTTTTGTGTGGGAGGGAGGACGGTATGGGAGGGAGAGGATGGAGGGATGGATATATATATATATATATATATATAAAAATTATATATATATAATATATATATATATATATATCACTGAATGGCTGGCTGGGTGAATGATGGATGGATATATATACGAATATATATATATATAATATATATATATATATATATAATATATATATATATATATATATACTTATAATATATATATATATATATATATATATATATATCCGTGCGTGAACGCGCGTGTGTATGTGTGTGGCTGGAGGGAAAGAAGGGCGTGTGCATACGTATACGTGTGTAAGAATGCGTGTGTGCACGCGAGGGGGCGTTGGCGTGCGTGCGTGCGTGCGTGCGTGTGTCTGAGTTCTGTGTGTCTGTGTGAATGCTTAAATGTCTGTCTATTCTGTCCTTTTGCCTCTCTTTTTGCCTGTGTGTGTGTGTGTGTGTGTTTGTTTGTGTTTAATGTCTATTCACTACATGGTGATTTAGACACACCCGCATTCATACCAAAGTACCTATTATTACACACCCCATCTCTCTTCTCTCTCTCTCTCTCTCTCTCTCTCTCTCTCTCTCTCTCTCTCTCTCTCTTACCGCACTTACACACATCCACTATATTCTATTTATAAATTAAAACATATTTATATATATATATATATATATATATATATATATATATATATATATATATATATATATATATAGATAGATAGATAGATAGATAGATAGATAGATAATGATGTTGTGTGTTGTGTGTGTGTGTGTGTGTGTGTGTGTGTGTGTGTGTGTGTGTGTGTGTGTGTGTGTGTGTGTGTGTGTGTGTGTGTGTGTGTGTGTGTGTGTGTGTGTGTTGTACTGTGTTTGACTTTTCTTGTTTGTTATAATTAGTTTTAGTTGAACCTAAATGATTTTGGTCGAAATACTGTAGCTAAACCCTCATTGCTATTGTCCGGGTTTTCTGTTTTGTTTTGTTTCTTTGCTGCTACTGCTGCTGCTGCTGCTGCTGCTGCTGCTGCTGCTGCTGCTGCTGCTGCTGCTGCTGCTGCTGCTGCTGCTGCTGCTATTGTTGCTCTTTTCCTTTCCTATTCAATTCCAGTACAAAACTACAAGAACATACGATGATATCTTGAATGCAAAATTGTTCCAAATTACCAACAAAATTGCGAAACACATTTTGGTTTGTTTGTTTACTTTATCGTTTTGTCTTTTTAAAAAAAAATCTTTTATAAGTTTTCTTCACTAACGTCATGGAAACACCAAGGTATTATGTGCCGCTCTAAATCTTTGGGCTTTTTGTGTGTTTTCGTTGTTGTTTTGTTTGTGCTTTTTTTTTTTATACCCCCGTCCTCCTAACCACAGAGGCCAATGGTTTAGAGTAGCGGTGTGGTGAAATGTAGGAGGGGGTGTTGGGGGAGGGGGGATTGAATGAACCTTATTACACCGCCCCCGTAATGCCACGTATCACATTTTCTGGTTTAATCTGGTCGTCTGCCTCCTTGTGTCTGAATTTCATTCAACTGGGATCCTGTCTGTCTACGTGGTTAGCTTGCTGGGAAGATGGATGGATGGATGGATGGATGGTTGGTTGGATGGATGGGTGGGTGAATGGATGGGTGGATGGGTGAATGGAGGATGGGTGGAGGGTGGGTGAAATGTGAGGGTGGGTGGGGTGGGTGAATGGATGGGTGGGTGGGTGAATTGATAGGTGGTGGGTGGGTGGCTGGCTGGATGGGTGGGTGTATGGATGGATAATGGGTGGATGGATGGGTGGATGGATGGTGTGGATGGATGGATGGATGGATGGTGTGGTGGATGGATGGATGGGTGGGTGGGTGGATGGATGGGATTGGTGGATGATGGATGGGTGGATGGATGGATGGTGGTGGATGGATGGATGGATGGATGGATGTATGGATGGTGGATGGTGGATGGATGGTGTGGTGGATGGTGGGCGGATGGATGGATGGATGGATGGATGGTGGATTGGGATGGATGGATGGGTGGATGGGGGATGGTGATGGATGGATGGATGGATGGTGGATTGGTGGATGGATGGATGGGTGGATGGGTGGGGATGGATGGATGGATGGATGGATGGTGGTGGTGGATGGATGGATGGGTGGATGGTGGATGGATGATGGATGGATGGATGGTGGTGGTGGATGGATGGATGGTATGGATGGATGGATGGATGGATATGGATGGATGGATGGATGGCTTCTCTATCATTTGTTCTTTCTTTCCTTTTATGTTTTTTTCTTCCTTATTGTTTCCATTTTCTGGTTTTTCTTTCTTTGTGTTTCCTTTCTTTTCATTTGTTCTTCCTTTTGTTTTTTTATTTGTTTGGGGTTTTTTGCTTGTTTCGGTCGTTTCTTTCCTTTATACTTTTCTTGTTTTGTTTTCTTTCTTTTGTGTTTTTTTCTTTTTTTTTCTTTTTCTATTGGGTTTCCTTTATCTTTCCATTTCCATTACTCTCTAATTGTTAAAAAAAAATCTTCTTCCTTTTTTTTCCACTTCATTTCACTGTTCTTTTTGTCTCTTTTTCCTTTTCTTTTTTTCCTTCTCTTTTCATTTTTTTCGTTGGTTTTTTTCTCTCTCTTTTTATTCTCTTTCTCCTATTTTCTGTCTACTCCTCCCCTTTCTTATTGTTGTTCTCCTTGTTGTTGTTGTTGTTCTTCTTCTTCTTCCCATTTTTCTTCTTCTTTGCCTTGTTCTCTTTTAAAAAGAGAGATGATTAATGTTCAGGAAATGAGATCTGAATCACAGAATCTTTACAAGATGACAAAGCAGCGCATGTGTTTCAAAAGTAAATTAGAGACATTAGTGCCCCTCTGTCTGTCTGTCTGTCTGTCTGACTGACTGACTGAATGTCCCTCTGTCTGTCTCTTTCGTGCTCTCGCTACTGTCCTCTTCTCTCTCTCTCTCTCTCTCTCTCTCTCTCTCTCTCTCTCTCTCTCTCTCTCTCTCTCTTCTCTCTCTCTCTCTCTCTCTCTCTCTCTCTCTCTTCTCTCTCTCTCTCTACTCTCTCTCTCTCTCTTCTTCTTTCCTCTCTATTTTGGGGGTTTATTTTGATACGTCAATTAAAATGCTTCGTCACACTATCATCTTTCTTTCGTTCGTTCGTTCTTTCCTGTCTTTTTTCTTTCTTTTCTTTCTTTCTTTTCTTTTCTTTCTTTCTTTCTTTCTCTCTCTCTCTCTTTCTTTATCTCTTTCTTTCTATCTTTCTTTTTTCTTTCTTTCTTCTGTCTTTCTTTCTCTCTCTCTCTTTCTTTATTTCTTTCTTTCTATTTTTATTTCTTTCTTTACTTTCTTTCTTTCTTCTTTCTTTCTTTATTTCTTTTCTTTTCTTTATTTCTTTCTTTTGTCATTTGTTTCCTACCAACATGCAATGGGCTTCTCTTCCAAAGCCGATTGTAACGTGTGCAAAAGATGGACTTCGTGCATTTGCAGACAGGGCCTCAGTTGCTTGCTAGCTAGCTTGCTTGTTTGCTTGCTTGCTTGATTGATTGATTGATTGATTGACTGATTGATTGATTGACTGATTGATTGATTGATTGATTGATCGGTTGATTGATTGATTGATTGATTCCTTTCTTTATTGATTGATTGATTGATTCGGTGGTTGTTGATTGATTGATTGATCTCTTCTTGCTGATTGCTTGATTGATTGATTGATGATTGTTGTTGATGATTGATTGATTGATTGATCGGTTGATTGCTTGATTGACTGATTGATTCCTTTCCTCCTTGCTTCCTTGATTGATTGGTTGGTTGATTGATTGATTAATTGATTGATTGATTGATTGATTGATTGATTGATTGATTTCTCTCTTCCTTTCTCCCGTGATGGATTGATTGGTTCATTCATTCGTTCATTCATTCATGCATTCATTCATTCATTGGGTGCTTTATTGGTTGTTTGGCTGGTCGGTTGCTTGGCTGGTTGGTTGGCTGGTTGGTTGGTTGGTTGGCTGCTTGAGATAGTGTGTGGGTTTTTTTAAACCATCACAAAGACCAGTAGTGTGTAGAGCAGTGGAGAAGAGTAGGGACGGAGGAATGAAGCTTATTACACCGCCCCCGTAATGCCTCCTATCACATTGCCGGTTTATCCGACCGTCTGCCTATTTCTGTCTGACAGCCATTCTACTGGCTTTCTTGTCTGTCCGCCTGTCTGTCTCTTCGTTTGTTTGTTTGTCTGTCTGTCTGTCTGTCTGTCTGCCTGTCTGTCTGCCTGTCTGTAACTGTGTTTGTCTCTCTCCGTGTTTGTTTTGCGATCTGTCTGCGTCTCGTGTCTATTTCTTTCTTTCATAATTGTTTCTGTCTGTCCTTTTCTTTTACTTTTCTTTTTGTTGTTGTTGTTGTTTTTTTTATGGGCTTTTTCCTGTTTCTTTTTGTTTTTGTGTTTTTTTGTCATATTATTTTTCTTTCTTTATTGAGTTTTGTTTAAATTTGTGTCTTTCCTTCTTTTTAAAAAACAACTTTTTCTGTCTCTTCAAGATTCAAGATTTTCTGTATTGTCTGTCTGCCTTTTTGTCTTTCTTTCTTTCTCTCAGTTTTTTTGGGGGTCTTCTTTTCTATATATTCAACTTTGTTTCTTCATTTTTTTAGGGGGGGGGGGGGTGGGAGCGGAAGGGGGGGGGGGGGCAAAGTTCTATCTTTTTTCATATTTCTTTCTTTTTAGATTTCTTTTCTTCAAAACCTTTTTTTTGTTATCTTTTCTTCTTTTTTTTCAACTTCTTTTTCGTCCCCCTGTTATCATTGGCAAAGGGAGGAGGGGGGAGGGGAGGTGGTCGTTCTTTTTCCCTCTTTCTCTACTGTTCCTCTCCTCCTTCTCTTTCAATTCCTCCTCCTCCTCCTCTTCCTCCTCCTCCTCCTTCTTCTTTTCTTCTTTAAACAGACTGATCACAGATGTCCAGGAAATGAATTCGGAATCAAAGAATCTGTACAAGAGGATGCAGCAGCGCGTGTGTTCCATAAGTAAATTAGAGACACGAATTCCAGTTTTTTTACCTTGAGGTCTCAATTTAAATGTTATGTAACAATTTGTCTTTCTTTCTTTCTTTCTTTCTTTCTTTCTTTTTTCTGTCTTTCTTTTTTCATGTCCTTTTCTTTGATTCGATAGTCTTCTTTTATTCTTGTATTCTTTTTTTTGCGGTTTTTGAAAAAAAAAATTGATGTTTCTTTCTTTCTTGTCTCTCTCGAATTTTTCTTTCTGTTTCTCGTTCTTTCTTTTTTTCTTTTCTTTGTTTTTTTTTCCTCTTTGTTTGTCTGTTTCTTTCTTTCTCTATTTCTTTCCGCCTTTCTTTCTTTCCTTTTTTTTTCTTTCCTTCTTCCCTTCTGTCTTTCTTTCCATTTTTATCTTTCTTGAAAGCGATGTCCCGTATGCGAACGCACGCAGAACATCTTGCGCACACGTTAAATCCTGTTCCGCTTTTCGTAAGAGTAGGCCATTGTGTGCCGGTGGTAACAGATGACAGAATTCACAAATCCACATACACACGGGGACTGGATGTAAACAGCACATAAGTGCTTATTCCATTATCCTCGATATAAAAGAATAAAATAAAATAAAATAAAATATAAAATAAATTTAAATGAAATTTTGTTTTCTATCTTTCTCCTTTCTTGCCTTCTTTCCTTTGTTTTGGTACGTTGCTCTAAATAACTGAAATAATAGATTCGACATCATTAGTTTATGATCCTACCTTGTTGGTTGGTTGGGTGGTTGGTTGGTTGGTTAGCTAACTGGTTGGTCAGTTGGTTGGTCTGTTGATTAGGTAATAGTTTGGTTTTTTAGTTGGTTGGTTGGTTAGTTGGTTGGTTGGATTTTTGGTTAGTTGGCTAGTTGGTTGGTTGGTTGGTTGGTTGGTTGGTTGGTTGGCTGGATGGCTGGTTGGTCAGTTAGTTGGTCTGTTGATTAAGTAATTGTTTGGTTTTTTAGTTGGTTGGTGTGGTGATTTTTGGGTTAGTTGGTTGGCTGGATGGTTAGGTGGTTGGTTGGTTGGTTGGTTGGTTGGATGGATGGCTGGTTGGTCATTAGTTGGTCTGTTGTTTAAGTAATTGTTTGGTTTTTTAGGTGGTTGGTTGGCTGGTTGACTTTTGGGTTAGTTGGTTGGTTGGTTGGTTGGTTAGGTGGTTGGTTGGTTGGCTGGATGGATGGCTGGTTGGTCAGTTAGTTTGTCTGTTGATTAAGTAACTGTTTGGGTTTTTTTAGTTGGATGATTGATTGGTTGGCTTGTTGGCTGGTTGCTTGCTTGCCTCCTTGCTTGGGTGGTTGGCTGGTTGTTTGGATAGTTGGTTGTCTTGTTGTTTGTTTGGTTGGTTTATTAGCTGTTTGGTTGGATGCTTGCTTGCTTGCTTGGGTGGTTGGTTGCTTGATTGCCTTATTTTCTTTCCTACCCACTACAAAGTCATGCGAGTGGGCATCCAGCTTTGTTTTCTCGTTTGTCATCTAAATGGTTTGTACCATTGTTTGTTCGTTAGTGTGTGTATTTGTTTGTTTGTTGACTGGCTTGTTTCTCTCCTTGCCACCACAAAGTTAATCCAGTGTAGACGAGAGGTGAGGTGCAGGAGGGGGAGAGGAAGGAATGAAGCTTATTACACCGCCCCCGTAATGCTGCCACCTCTCACATTGCTCTCCTTCGTCTGGCCCTCTGCCCAGCTCAGCCTTCTGGCTCCTTAATTTCAGTACTGTTTTCTTTCCGTGGTTTTGTTGGCCTGTCTGTTCGCTAGTTATTCGTCTGTCTGTCTGCCTGTTCGTTTGTCTGTCTGTCTGTGTGGCTGGATGGCTGGCTGGCTGGCTGGCTGGCTGGCTGGCTGGCTGTCTGGCTAGCTGGCTGGCTGGATGGATATTTTTGTGTGTATATTTTTGTCTGTATATGTTTGTCTGTCTGTCTGTGTGTACTTTTGTGTCTGTCTCGCTGGCTGGCTGGCTATTTCTGTCTGTGTGTATATTTGTGTCTGTATATGTTTGCCTGTATGTATGCACATTTCTGTCTGTCTGTACTTTTCAGTCTGTCTGCATGTACATTTCTGTAATATATATATATATATATATATATATATATATATATATATATATATATATATATATATATATATATATATATATGTATGTATGTATGTATATTTCTGTCTGCATGTATGAACATTTCTGTCTGTACGTATGTACATTTCTGTCTGTCTGCATGTACATTTCTGTCTGACATCCATTATACCGTCTTCATTTTCTTCTGTGTTTTTTGTTGACTTGCCTGTTCGTTGGTGTTCTGTCTTTCTGTCCGTCTGTCTGGCTGTCTATTTGTCTGTCTATTTCCGTCTGACATTCATCATTCTGTTGTTCTGTCTTTCTGTTGTCTATCTGTCTGTCTGTCCGATATACCTTGAGCTTTCCCTGACACCCGTTACATCAGTAACAACACGGAAACAGAACAAGAAGAGAGGAGGAAAACACAAAGAACAGAACTGGTATGTGGTAGAAGGGAAAAATAAAAAATATAAACTATTTGAAGAGGGGCCATTATAATCAGGAACATAGTGACACAGGTATATGATTAGAAAGTATTCAAAGGAATAAAGCAAGGGAGAGGAGGGCTGAGATATGGAAAGAAAAGAAAAGAAAGAAAGAAAGAAAGAAAGAAAGAACAGAAAGAAAGAAAGAAAGAAAGAAAGAAAGAAAGAAAGAAAAGAAAAGAAAGAAAGAAAGAAAGAAAGAAAGAAAGACAGACAGACAGACAGACAGACAGACAGGCAGACAGACAGACAGGCAGACAGACAGACAGACAGACAGACAGACAGGCAGGCAGGCAGAAATACAGACAGAAAAGAAAGAAAAACAAGCTGCTGGTGCGCAGTGGCTAACGTGTCCGGTACTTGACTCGAAGATTGAGGGTTTGAATCCCATAAGAGACATATAATCTTTTTTTTTTCTTTTTCTTTTTTTTTGCTCTGGCCTGCTCTTACCCTTGGTGAGTGAACTTGCTGTGGGCTCATTGGAAAGACTGGGACCGCTCAGTCGGGCTTCATCCACTTCATGGATACTTATTTATATTTATTTATTTATTTATTCTTCTATATCGAGGATAATGGAATAAGCACTCATGTGCTTTGTTACATCCAGTCCCCGTGTGTATGCGGTTTTGTAAATTTTGTCATCTGTTTCCACCGGCACACAATGGCTTACTCTTCCGAAAAGCGGAACAGGATTTAGCGTGTGCGCAAGATGTTCTGCATGCATTCGAACACTGGACCTCGGTTTATAGTCTCATCCGAAGGAGTTTGAGAGTGCTGTTCCATTTTTTATTATTATTTTTTTTACTCTTTTATTTCGAGAATAATGGAATAAGTACTCATGTGCCTGTGTGTATGCAGTTTTGTAAATGTTGTCAACGGTTCCCACTGGCACATTAATGGCCTACTCCTCCGAAACGCTAAACGGGTTTTGACATATGCGCAAGATGTTCTGCGTGCGTTCGCACACTGGGAGCTCGGTTCATAGTTTCACCCGAATGACTTTTAGGGAAAGTGGGGTCAGCACTGATGTTAACTCCAGAGGAAAAAAAAATCCTCTTCAACAAGATTCGAACACCGAGTCAGCAGATCACGAGCGCAATGCGCATCACTCTAACCACCAAGCTACCCCGTTTCCCCCCTTGACCAACACTGCAGGTGTCTGTATCTCTCAAGCCCAGTTAACATGGGGATAGATCATGATAGGAAAGGTAAGGTAGGGTACAACCCTGCCAAGCGTTCTCAAATCTGGGGGCTCTTCTGTGCAGTCACTGTTATTATCGTCTTCATCGTTGACTATGATTCAATCCAAGATAAATGTTTCTGGTTTCGGCAGCAGCTTTTGTTGCTCTAGTCTCATGGTGACCTCGATTCCAGGCTCTCACACACTTCTGTGCCTGTGGTGAGTTCCTGTCAAAGATATCGGGGTCCAAGGTTTATTTATTTATTTATTAATTTTATTATTTTCTTTTATATCGAGGATAATGGAATAAGCACGTATGTGCTTTTTTTTACATCCAGTCCCCGTGTGTATGCGGGTTTTTCTGTAAATTCTGTCATCCGTTCCCATCGGCACACACAATGGCTTACTCTTACGAAAAGCGGAAAATGATTTAAACGTGTGTGCAAGATGTTCTGCGTGCGTTCGCACACGGGGGCCTCGGTTTATAGTCTCATCCGAAAAACTTTTGGGGAGAGTGGAGTCAGTCAGCACTGATGTTAACTCCAGAGGAAAAAAATCCCCCTTGAACGGGATTCGAACCAGGGTCGTCGTCAGATTGCGAGCGCAATGTTCTAACCACTAGGCTATCCCGTCCCCCGTTCCTGGAAGGAGGTTGCTGGAGGGACAGTGCGGCAATCGCCACCCCGGGTGGGTATCTCATACAGTCTGGTTCATCGACTGAGCTTTTTTTGCCGACAGTAAAGGGACTCAGAAGGCGGTGTCCTGCGTCTGTTGGCTCAGAACATGCACCGCTATAATGACCCAGCAGCAGTGCAGGGCCCCTCTGGCTGGTGGTCTTACGGCGACTATTGACAAGGCTTCTTTTGGAAAACCTGATCGACCCTGAGGATAAGATAATTATGACGAGCCTTTGTCTGTCTTCGGTGGAGAGATCGAAATGAGAGAGGTACAGGAGAAACAGGAGGGGAAACGTCACAAGAGATGAGGCGGCCATTTTTGTTTTGTTTTGGTGTTGCTGGGTTTTGGATTTTTTTTTAAAGAAGAAAGACAGGAAAGAAAGTGATGCCAGAAGGGATTTATCAAGAAAAGGTTTTTTTTTTAATTAACTCATGAAAGACGATGTAATAAATGTTGACGAAGCTATTATAATCTTCCTGTGGATGCTTCCGATCCTTTTCCTTTCATTCATTCTGTCTTTTCTTTTCCGTTTTATTCTTTTCTTTTCTTTACATTTCTTTTTTCTTTCTTTCTTTCTTTCTTCTTTCTTTCTTTCTTTCTATTTATCTCCCTTCCTTTCTTTTTTATTTCTCTCTCTCTTTCGTTCTTTATTTCTTTTCTTTCTCTATTCTTTCTTTCTTTTTTTTCTCTTTTGTTCTTTCTTTTTTTTCTGTCTGCTATTCAGTTTGTCTGTCTACTATCTGCGTGTACCTCGTTCGGCCAGTCTATCTGTCTGTCTGGCTGGCCTGCTTGCTTGCTTGCTTGCTTCGTTTTTTTGTTTTTTATTTAGTATTCACATGTCCGGTGATGTCTATTTATTCAAGCGCTTTAATTTGTTTTTGCAAGATATAGCGCTATATAAATTCCATTTACTAGTAGTAGTAGTAGTAGTAGCAGCAGCAGCAGCAGCAGCAGCAGCAGCAGCAGTAGTAGTAGTAGCAGTAGTAGTAGTAGTAGTAGCAGCAGCAGCAGCAGCAGCAGCAGTAATAGTAGTAGTAGTAGCAGCAGCAGCAGCAGCAGCAGCAGCAGCAACAGCAGCAGCAGCAGCAGTAGGGGTAGTAGTAGTAGTAGTAGTAGTAGTAGTAGTAGTAGTAGTAGTAGTAGTAGTAGTAGTAGTAGTAGTAGTAGTAGTAGTAGTAGTAGTAGTAGTAGTAGTAGTAGTCGTCTCTGTGTATATATTTATTTGTTTGACTCTTTGCTTGCATAGACCGTTTGGAATTGCTACAGCACGCATAGTCATTGAAATCGAAACGTGATTCTTTACTTTTACCTTTTTTTTTTGTTCAGATGACAAAGACAGCAGATGTAGCTGCTTCCTTTGTGCCTTGGTCTCTGCTGGGAGCAGATTGCATCAACTGATCACAGGCTGAGGAGGAATGATTGTGTTGATATCGCTGAACAACTGTGAATCGGGTACGGGTGTCTACGGGTAAACGCACCCGTCTAGAAAGCAAGCAGCTGAGAGTTTAATCCTCATTTGACTCTGAACTCCCCCCCCCCCCCCCCCCCCCCCTGTCAATTAGACCGTGAGTGATGGTGGTCTGGGCGCCAGTCTTTCAGATACTAGACGATAAACCGAAGTCTCGAGTGCAACACAGCAACAAGAGAATTTGGTAGGGAAAAAAATCCGCTCTGAAAGGGAGGCAACTACACAAGCAGAGTGGGGAAACGATTTTAAGAAAACAAAGAAATGTGTGGCGCTGCCTTGTGGCGATACGCTTACCCCTGGAAAGAGAAGTTTGAATTTAACGCAGAGAAATCTGCTGTCACTGAAAGTAGTGTACAATGCAATATCTGTAAGGTTAAAGCAGTGCGAAATTTCCTCTTTTCTATGTTTTTTTCTTTGTGGGTTTTTTTTTTTCATCTTCTCTACTTTCCATCTTTTCTTTTATAGGAGTTTCTTATTGTCTTCACCTCTGTCATGCTCTGTATTTCATCTTCTGACGGGTACGATAGCTGAGGATATAAAGCCACGGGTTTCTAACCTTGAAGATCCTGAAGTCGAAAGTCACTGACCCGAACCTGAATCTTGGTGGCGCCTTGTGAAAATAGGTTTAGCAGTTTACGATCTCCCAAGTCGGTTTTTTTGTTTGTTTGGGTTATTTTTTTTTTTTATTCGGGCCTGCCAGTGGCTTTCTCTCAGTCTCTCTCTCTCTCTCTCTCCCCTCCTCTCTCTCTCTCTCTCTCTCTCTCTCTCTCTTCTCTCTCTCTCTCTCTCTCTCTCTCTCTATCTACTCTCTATCTCTCTCTATTCTCTATCTCTCTGCCTGTCCCTCTCTCTGACTGTCTCTGTCTCTCTCTCTTTCTCTGTCTCCTCTCTATGTCTCTCTGTCTCTGTCTGTCTGTCTGTCTCTCTCTCTCTCTTCTCTCTCTCTCTCTCTCTCTCTCTCTCTCTCTCTCTCTCGCGCGCGCGCGCGCGCGCGCGTAGTCACTCACTTGTAGAAAATGAAGTATGTCTGATAATGACTCTGTAAACTGATGTCAGTACCGGATGAATTCTTAAATAGAATACATAAATACCTAGCATGTAGACTTCCCAAACCACGCTTGGTTTACCCCAGATACTTTTGTTGTTGTTGTGGTTGTATTCATGTCCCAGCGGAGGTTTCCCAATCATCGACTCTAAAAATTTAGATTTTATATTGATTTTTTCTCCATATTTTGGGTTGGCGATGATCAAATTGACAGGGTATTTTCTACACATTACACTACACTTCAAGATAAGCCAACATACTGAGTCACGTACGCACGCAGACGCGCACGCGCGCACAGACAGCACCCCCCCCCCCCCCCCCAACACACACACACACACACACACACACACACCTATCTATATCTTTCTTTTCAGTCTAAGCACAAGGCTATATCCCACAGGGTCCATAATTGCTCATTTCAGATGCATGTTAATGCTGCTGCGTAGTTACTGCTTTAATACTGTGAAAAACAAAAACATCAAAAAAAAAAGCATTTTCTCTAAAGATTAAAACCTGTAGCTGGACAAGCTTATGTTAAATGGATTCTCTGGCAATAATGGAATATTCACTCCTCCGGATAACTCCTTCC
>CM054139.1:64634689-64657189 GCA_028751875.1 Rapana venosa | reverse complement strand
TCTCCACCATATCGAACAACAAAGGATCAGGTGGTTTGGTCACCTCACTAGAATGCCGCCCAACCAACCAGCCCTACGGGCATACACCACCAAATTCAATGGCTGGAAAGCCAGAGGTAGACCTAGGAGACGATGGAGCGACTCCGTGGCTGACACCCTGCGAGCCCATGACCTGTCACTACATCAAGCCTCCCGCCTAGCTGCAGACAGACGTCTGTGTCTCCCCGCGACGCCGAAGGGCACCAGCGGAAGATGAAAGAAAGAAAAGAAAGAAGAAGACCATTCAGCGCTATATAAATTCCATACATTAGAAGTAGTAGTAGTAGTAGTAGTAGTAGTAGTAGTAGTAGTAGTAGTAGTAGTAGTGTTATTATTATTATTATTATTATTATTATTATTATTATTATTATTATTTACCCACCATTAAGCTAGCCGTATTTCGACTTCGGGATGACGTTTAAACACGACGCCAGTGTGCATGCGGTTTCTTTCTTTTTTAAATTTTATTTTGTTATCAGTTCCTAATGACATGCAACAGCCTACTCTTCCAACAAGAGGCTAAGCGGTCTTTTAACTAACGTGTGCTCAAGATGTTTTCTAGCTGTGTGTGTTCGCGCACAAGACCTCAGTTTACAATCTCATCTCAAGCACTTTTGAGGGTGTGGAGCTGACACTGACGTTGATTCCCGGGGGAATATTCCCTCGTGGTGGGCACTTGGGTGGTGGTTCGAACCCATCCTTCGGATGAGACTATAAACGGAGGTCCCGTGTGCGAACGCACTCACAAGATCTTGCGCACGCGTGAAAACCTGTTCCGCTTTTCGGAAGAGTAGGTCATTTTTGTGCCGGTGGGAATGGATGACAACATTGACAAAAATGCATCCATGCGGGGACTAGATTTTTTAAAAAGCACATGAGTGCTTATTCTAGTATAATAATAATAATATATGGAATTTATATAGCGCTGAATCTTGTAAAAAAACAAACAAATCGAAGCGCTTAATATCCTCGAAATAAAAGAACAAATCAATCAATCAATCAATCAATCAATAAACCCGGGCCACGAGATCACGAGCTTCGATGTTCTAACCATTAGGCTAACCCCCCCCCCCCCCCCCTAACCCTCTACCCCCCCTCCCCCTCAATAATGGCATTAAAAAAAAAACTACTTTACCAAGGCAAGCTTATGATGCGGCACGATTTGTGAGGAAGCTCCTTACATTTTTGAATCGCTCCTTTACAAAGCTGGTTTTCAGTTTAAAAGAAAAGAAAGCAAAACATACATACAAAAGAGAAGCAAAGAGAGAAGAGGAAGAGGGAATTCTTTCACAAGAAACCCGCAGTGGCGAAAGAGAAATGTGTCGTGACTATTTTTGTGTGCGTCCATTTTTTTATTTCTTCTGTCTCTTTCTGGATCTCTCTCTCTCCTCTCTTTTTCTCTCTCTCTCTCCTCTCTCTCTCCTCTCCCCCTTTCCCCCCATCCCCTCTCCTCTCTCTCTCCTCACTCTCCTCTCTCTCTCTCACTCTCTCTCTCTCTCTCTCTGTTGCTGTTGTTGTTGTTGTTGTTGTTTATTGTTAACTAGTCGCCTTTTCTCCTTCCTAAAACATCAAAATAGCTGTGCATAGTTTGGTTGTTGTTTTTTGTTGTTGTTTATTTGTAATCAGTGCATGTTTTGTAGAATGGTTGATACATTTCTTGTAAAAATGCTTTGGGTTACTTTTGCAAGTGAAACCTCATAAACAGAGGTCTATTTAAAAAATGAAGATATTCACTTTTTTTTCATTCTTTTATTTAAAAAATAAAGGAATAAGTATTCGTGTGCTTTTTCTTTTTTTACATCTAGTCCCCGTGTGTATGTAGTTTTGTAAATTTTGTCATCCGTTAACTCCAGGAGAACATATCCCCTTGAACGGGATTCAAACCCAATTCAGTAGATCATGAGCGCAATGTCCATCGCTCCAACCACGCAGGCTATGTCGTCCCCCTAAGAACTGATACGTACATTTTCTCATGTTGCTCTGAACAGTTTTCTTCACAGTTTGCTCGAAATCGTGACAAGCATACCATCCTTTGTTCGTTCCTCGGCTAGAGCTCCGAGGTTCACCAATGATAAGATTTTTTACGTTTGCGACCGTTTTTTTTCTCCCTCCACCATTAAGGTAGCCACATTCTGACTTCGGGGATGATGTCTAAAACACATCGTCTGCTTGCATGCATTTGATAATAATGAGAAGAAGAAGAATGACGAAGAAGAAGAATTGCGAAGAAGAAGAAGAAGAAGAAGAAGAGAAGAAGAAGAAGAATTGCGAAGAAGAAGAATGACGAAGAAGAAGAAGAAGAAGAAGAAGAAGAAGAAGCGAAGAAGAAGAATGCGAAGAAGAAGAAGAAGAAGAAGGAAGAAGAAGGAAGAAGAAGAAGAATTGCGAAGAAGAAGAAGAAGAAGATGGAGATAGAGAATGAGAAGAAGAACAATAAGATAAAAAATGATAGTAAAAAAGATAACAAGAATAAAAAATAAAAGAAGATGATGATGATGATGATAATAACAATAATGATAATAATAATAATAAGTAATGATAAATAATAATAACAATAATAATAATTAAATAATGATAGTAATAATAACAATAATAATAATAATAATAATGATAGTAATAATAATAATAATAATAACAATAACAATAATGATAATAATGTCCATTTTTTGTTACCAGCACGAAATGGCCTACTCTTCAAACAGGCGGACCAGGCTTTTAACGTGTGCTCAAGATGTTCTGTGTGCATTCGCACACGATGCCTCGTTTTGTTGGTTTTTTTTCTTTATTTAAATTATCATTCTACTGTTTCTTTTCTTTCTTTTGTTAGCTTTTAGACCAAAAAAATTACAGTCTTACTTTTTCCCCCTTTTTTCTGATTGTTTATTTTTCAAATTGTTGATTTTTTGGTTTGAGTTTCTGTTTTTATTATTTATCTTTAAAAAAAATTCCCCTTCTTTCCTGTCTTCATTTTTTCCCGTTCTTTCTGTACGTCTTTTTCACCTATTTTACTTTTTTTTTTAAATTGTCTTGTTATGTTCTTTACTTTTCATAATCTTTTCTTTCAGTTTTTCAATCTTCCTTCCTTCGTTCTTTCTTTATCTCTTTCGTTTATTCTTTTTTTTTTTTTGGCTTGCTTACTTTTCTCTCTTCTGCTTATTTATTTATGTGACAAATGTTTACTTATAATAATAATAATAATAATAATAATAATAATAATAATAATGTATGTAATTTATAAAGCGCTGAATCTTGTAAAGCAACAAATCAAAGCGCTTTTAAAAAAATAAAATGTATGCTATGTATGCGTTTTTTTAAAATTTTGTCATCTGTTCCCACTGCCACACAATGGCCTACTCTTTCGAACAGCGGAACAGGATTTAACGTGAGCGCAAGATGTTTTGCATGCGTTCGCACACGGGGCCTCGGTTTATAGTCTCATCCGAAGGTCAGCCACAAGAATTTCTCGTGCTTTCTTGAGGAAATAAAATGGTTGTACTTGTAGTCGTATTGTTTACTTTTGTTATTTACTTTCCTGTTCTTTTCTTCGTCTAAATTTCTTTCTTCATCATCTGTGTTTACCTTTTTTATTTGATTTTCTTCTGTTTTTTCTTTCTTTCAATCTTTTTCCTGTCGTTCTTGTGTCTTTCTTTCTCTCTTTCTATCAATCTTTCTTTCTTTCTTTCCATTTCTTTCTTTCATTTCTGTATCCTTTTTTTTCTTTCTGTCTTTCTCTCTGTCCCTTCTTTCTTTTTCTTTTTTTAAATTTCTTTCGTTGTTTATTCTCTCTCTCTCTCTCCCTCCCTCCCTCCCTCCCTCTCTCTCTCTCTCTCTCTCTCTCTCTCTCCTCTCTCTCTCTCTCTCTCTCTCTCTTCTCCTCTTTTTAATCCTCAAAAGAGTAAATGAAGTTTAAACTAGTAGCCAAGGATAGGAACGGATGGCTCTGGTTACCTCACCCTGATGACTCGTATTGCTGGCTAATCTCCCTGCCTTCCCTCCTTAGCATGTATACAAACGTGAATAAGAAAGAAAGAAAGAAAAGAAAAGAAAAGGAAAGAAAAGAAAAGAAAGAAAAGAAAGAAGGAAAGAAAGAAAGAAAGACAGACAGAAAGAAAGAAAGAAAGAAGAGAAGAAGGAAGAAAGAAAGAAAGAAAGAAAGACAGACAGACAGACAGAAGAAAGAAAGAAAGAAAGAAAGAAAGAAAGAAAAGAAAAGACAGAAAGAAAGAAAGAAATTAAGAAAAAAAAGAAAAGAAAGAAAGAAAAGACAGACAGACAGACAGAAAGAAAGAAAAGAAAGAAAGAAAGAAAGAAAGAAAGAAAGAAAGAAGAAAAGAAAGAAAGAAAGAAAGAAGAAGAAGAAAGAACGAACAAGGAATGAAGAAGGAAGGAAGAAACAAACCAAACGAAGAAAGACAGCCAGACCGACAGACAGACGACATACAGAACAGAAGACAGGAAAGTAAGAAGTAAAGACAAAAAAGCAAGGCAGACAGACAAAGCAAAGCAGAAGAAAATAGGCGAACAACAGAAAGAACCGACAGACAGAAGAAGACACAACGAAACAAAGCAAAGACAGAAAAGAGGCAGACAAAAGAAGGTAAAAAGATCGAAATTAAAAAAGCGGAAAGCAAAAGACAACGCAATAAACAGACAGAAAGACAGACAAACAATAGACAGAAGACAGAAGACAGACAGACAGAAAAAAAAAACAAAAAACAAAACAACAACAACCCCAGAAGAAACGGGAAAAAAAGGAAGTTTTTCAAAAGAAACAAATAAAGAAATAAACGAAAGAAGAAACAAAAAAAAAATGAAAAAAAAAGAAAGAGTAAACTGGGCAAAAGGAAGAAAAAATACAATGATAAGATTTATTTTTGTTTTTAAAGAACGAAAGATGAAGGCAAAGTAAAAAAAAATTGTAGTAAGAAGAGAAATCAAATACATGAAGAAAATAAAATAAAATAAAATAAAAACCCCACCAAAACATGAACACAAAGGAAAGAGCATAAAAATGGCCAACAGACAGGATTAAGTTGAAAACAAAACAAAACAAAAAAACCACAAAAAGTAAGATGCCTTGTTGACCTCCTGTCTTGTGCTGCAGTTTATTTTGCTTTCGTTGTTGTTGCAGTTGTTGTTTGTGTTGTTGTTGTTGTTGTTGCTGCTGCTGCTGCTGTTTTTGTTGTTGTTGCTTTTGTTGTTTGTTGTTGCTGTTTTGTTGTTGTTGTTGCTTTTGTTGTTTGTTGTTGCTGCTGTTTTTGTTGTAATGTTGTTGCTTTGTTGTTGCTTTTGGTGTGGTTGTTGTTGTTGGTCGCGTCCTTTTTGCGGCAGTTTTTATTGAGGGCGGAGATGATGATGATGATGATGATGATGATGATGATGATGATCTTTTTTCTTATCTTTTTCATCATCATCATCATCTTTACACTATATACTCTCCCAGACAAGAAGGATGAAAGGTAACATGCTAGGGACCTGGTTAGAAACTATATAGAGCAGAAGTTTTATGTTTTTTTCGTGCAATTGAATGCTGGTTGGTTGGTTGGTCGGTTGGCTGGTTGGTCGGTCGGTTGGTTGGTTGGTTGGTTGGTTGGTTGGTCGGTTGGTTGGTTGGTTTCCTGGCTAGACGTGGATTGGCTGGCTGATTTGTAGGTCGGTTTATCAACTACATGGTTAGGTTTAGGTGAAGGGTTTTGCTTATTGTTTTGTTTTTCTAGGGTGCTTTTGATCAATATTTTGTTCATGTCATTTTTTTTCTGTTTTGTTAAATATGAGGGCGAAATTCTTTTGAACACCAGTAATTTTAGGAGTAATAATATGTCATCTTTTACTCTTTAAAAAATCATTCTTAGGTTTATTCTATCTTTTCTATGCATTAGAAGTTTAGTCTCTCTTTCCGTTTTTTTTATTTTTAGTTGCTGCTTTTTTAATTTCAATTCATTTTTTTTACGAAAAAACATTCTGTTTCTTCATGTTGTTTTGTTTTTTCCTCCTTGTTTTCTCCTTGTAGTCATTATTGTTCTTTCCTTTGATTCCTCGGTTTTTTGTTGGGTTTTTTTCTTTCCCTCTGATTCTGTTCCCTGCTTCTTTTCATTTCTTTCTTACCACTAACTTTCCTTATTTTCTTCCCCTTTTTATTCTTTTTGTCTCTTCTTTTTTTTTTTTTTAGTTTTGTCTCCTCCATTTAACCTAAATCATCGTCTCTGACGTTGTTTTTATTTTTTTTTTAAGTTTTAATATTTCTCTCGCTTATGTTTCTCTTAAATTCTGTCCTTCACTCTTTTCTTTTTCTTTCTTTTTTTAGTTTTGTTGTTGTTGTTGTTGTTGTTTTTTGTTGTTGTCCCTACATAGAAGCTTCACGACATTGTACACTAGTATTTTTAAAACAAAACTCTACCTTTCTTTGTTTTGCTTTTTTCTCCACATAATATGTTCATGACAGTTGACACTGTACACCAGTATTTTCAAACGTAACTACTACCTGTCTGTACTCTATAATTGCCTTTCATGGGATAATTCTAGTATCTGTTACCTGGTTTGCCTTGACTTTATCTCACAAGCGTTAAAGTAACGCTATCCCAGCAGTCAATACCAGCGATACTCATCTCTTCAGTTTCATGGGCTAGCTTGGTTACGGGTACTGATCTACCCGATCAAGGTGGGGTAGGGGTGAGGGGGTAGGAGTAAGGGTGGAAGAGGGGGGGGGGGGTGGCAGAGCATTGAGGGCGGTGTTGGGGAGGGGGTGGGGGGGGGGGGGGGAGGCTGTAATAGGGGGGCGTGTAGAAAAGTACAATGTCTGAAAGACAGACAGTAAGGAGATGGTTCAGCCTTCATAAAGATAGTTACCCTTTCTCCCCCCCCCCCTCCCACCCCTCCCCCCACATACAACAAAGAAAATGGAGCCTATAACGACTGTCTTTGAGGTTACAGACATCTTTTTTGTTTGGTTTTATTTTAGGTTTTTCCTTTCCTTTTTCTTTCCTATTGTAAGGTTCTTTTCGTTTTACAGAGTCAGAGAGAAACAGAGAGAGACAATGACAATGACAATGACAAATTCTTTTATTTCGAGGATAATGAATAAGCACCCATGTGCTTTTTTACATCCAGTCCCCGCCCTTAGGGATATATATGATAATAAAATAAAATAAAGCCCATAGCGAGAGAGAGAGAGAGAGAGAGAGAGAGAGAGAGAGAGAGGCAGACAGACAAACAGACAGACAGATGGACAGAAAGACTGACAGACAGAACACTATTCTTCATATATTTTTCCTTCTGTATTTTTTTTGTGTCTCCCCATTTTCTCTCCTAAATCATCCTCCATTTTCTTTATTTTAATTTCAATATTTGTTTCTTTAACGTATTTCCTTCACTACTTTCTGTCTTTCTTTTTCTCCTTACATAATGTTTTCGGACACCCCCACATTGTACTCCTGTATATGTTCAAACATAACAACCTGTCTGCATTGTGTTCTTGCCTTTTATGTAATGATTGCAATATCTCTTACTGACTTGAATGGACTTTGTCCAAAACGACGTTTTTTAATTTTAAAAAAAATTAAAAACCGTTATCCCAGCAAAAACTACCACTGACAGTCATCTCTTCACTTTCATGGGCTAGCTTTGTTACGGGTACCACTCTACCCGAGATGATCTCGGTGTGGGGGTTGGGATAAGGGTGGGAGGGGGACAGCGCTGAAGGGAGAGGGGGGGGGGGGGGTTGTCGGGCATTGATAAAGGAGCATGTAGGAAGGTACAGTGTCTAAAAGACAGAAAGGAGATTGTTCAGCCTTCATAAATATACCCTTCTCTCCCCCCCTGATCCCCCCCCCCCCCCCCCACCCCCACCCCACAGCAAAGGAAAAGGAGACTCTGTAGTTGGTGTCCTATAACGACTGTCTTTATGGTTTTAAATATTCTCTCTTTTTTCTTCTTTTGCCTTTCATTTTCTTTTCATATTGGGCACGCAGATATGTGTGTATGTGTGTGCCTGCCTGCCTTCCTGTATCCATGCATGCATGCATGCATGTTAGCGCGCGCTGCAGGAGTACACACATAGGAGGAGGCTGCTTGGGTCATGGCTGAGTGAGGCTGGAGGCAGACACCCCGAGAGCAGCTGGGAGGGGGTGAAGCCCAGGAGTGACTGAGCACTGAGCACTGAGCACCTGAGCTTTCCCCCGGCACAGGCTGTGAGTAGACGTGCATGTGTCAAACAGATGGAGAGTAGGCCAGCCAGTAAAGGAGAGAGAGAGGGAGAGAGAGAGAGAGAGAGAGAGAAGAGAGAGAGAGAGAGAGTAAAGAGAGATAGAGAGAGAGAAGATAGAAGAAGATAGAGAGAGAGAGAGAGAAGAAGACAGACAGACAGACAGACAGACAGATAGATAGATAGATAGATAGATAGATAGATAGATAGATAGATAGATAGATAGATAGATAATAGAAGACAGATAGATAGATAGATAGATAGATAGATAGATAGATAGATAGATAGATAGATAGAAGAAGATAGATAGAAGAAAGAAACAGGACAAGGGACAGACAGAGACAGAGAAAAAGGGACAGGCAGACAGACAGACAGACAGACGGAGAGACAGACAGAGACAGAGAAACAGAGACAGATGGACAGACAGACAAATGAACCAACAGACACACAGAGGGACACACAAATAATGTGTGCGTGCATATATGTGTGTGTGTGCGATGCGCGCATGCATGTGTCTGATACATGCGTGTGTTCGTGCTTGCGCGCATGTGTGTGTGTGTGCGCGCGTGCATGTCTATGTGTGCGAGCGGTGTATGTCTGCATGCGCTTGTGGTGAGTGTATGTGTGTTTGTGTATGTGTGTGTGTGTGTGTTCGCGCGCGCGCGAGAGAGAGTATATATGTGTGTGTGATATGCGTGCATGCGTATCTGTCTGTCTATCTGTCTGTCTGTCTGTGCTGTGCTGTGCTGTCAATCTGCCTGTGATGTTCCCACAAGCACGTGCACACATAAAACAGGTGTTGCACAATAAGAAAGCCACACGTGCGACCAGGAAACCCAGCAGACGCGGGACGCATGGAAAGAACAGGAGTGATTGAGTGGAGAAGCAGACGGGGAAGGGAAGGGGAGGAGAGGATCTAGGAGAAAGTAGAAGAAGAGACGGGACAAAGACGGTGGCAGAGAGAAGAAGGTTGTAGGGAGGAAGAGAAGAAGGAGGAGGAGGAGGAAGGAGGAGGAGGAGGAAAAGAGGGAGGAGGAGAGGAGGAAGAAGGAAAGAGGAAGAAGAAGAAGAAAGAACAAGAAAAAAGAACGAGAAAGAACAAGAAGACAGAAGAAGAAAACAACAAGAACAAAACAAAGACAAGAAGAACAGAACAAAAAAATAAACGACAACAGCAGCAGCACAACAACAACAAAAACATGAAAAAGGATCAAGAGACTGAAAATCTCACAAGTTTGAGACAAAGACCATACCACACAACCATACAACAATAACATTTTCAAATGATTTATTGAGACAATTTCTGTCTGAATGTATAGACCATTAGTTATTAACACACACACACACAAACGCTCTCTCTCTTTCTCTTTCTCTCTCTCTCCTTCAACATACACGTCAACGCACACACCACACATACACGTGCGCGCGCGTGCGCACGTAAGAATTCACATGCGCTTAAAAGCATGCACACACATACACACGCACGCGTGCGCACGCGCGCACGCGCGTAAGAATCTAAATGCGCTTAAAAGCATGCACACACACATATACACACACACTACATTGTGTCGACCATTCAATTCAAAAAGGCATAATTTACACACACTCACAGTTACGCACACAACAATACATCACGTTATATCATAATACACAATGGATCATACAATTTCCAGGACATGAACATGCCAACAAGAAAACAAAGTGATACAAAGCATTCGGCATGGGTTTGGGTTTTTTAACGAAAAAATAAGTAAAACAATCCAATAACTGATAATGAAAAATGGAATTTATATAGCGCTGTATCTTTGCACAACAATGCTAGTGAATAACACTGAACCATGGATGAATGAACAGGAATAACATTTGTCATCATACTTTACCACAAATGCAGTAGAATTAACCATAACATTGTTAATAACTTCCCAATAAATATTTTAACTTACTGTCCACACATGTTGGACAAACAGAGTACAATTTCGGCCGTATCCAACTGTCCGTAAATCATAACTTCTTCTTTTGTTAATCTCAAGCAGACAGCATCACACTTGCTGTATTAGTCGGCCAAAACAAAATGGACATGAATGCAAGAATAGGCAAGGGCATAAAATATCCAACAAAAACAAATAGTACAATGCAAAAAGAAATAACCCAACCAGTTCTCTCTGGGGTTACTCATCCCACATGCATACATAGAAGGAGAGAGAATTTCCCATACACATTTGAGTCTTTTCGCATTAATTTTACGTTTGGTAAATTACCTATACAAACAAACACAAAGAAAGAGAATGAGTTGAAGTAATCTCCCTTCAATAAGAATGAAGGTTATCGCTCTTGGTTTCATCTTGGATGGGGGAAAGACATAACAGATATTCGATACAACAGTACGAATTTTGCCACAGTGTAGCCGTTTAAAAATATAATTATAGTTTCATATCCAATATAACTCACGACATAACGAACGAGTTTCACTCGCACACAGTATAATTGAAAAGTGTACATAATCTCAATCCCGTTTCGCCAAGATAAACACTTGACTCAAGAACGCGTTTTTGAAGGCATGCATGCACGTAATCCTACACCTTCTCATTCAAAGTAAACATCACATGCAAAACTCCATATCTCACGTAACTGTGTGTGAGCACAGGCTTTGGTACAGTTGAATGTTTCAACATCATACATCTGAGCACATGGTTTGGTACAGAAATAGTACAATATCTTTATAAAGACACGTAGCTGTACACATACAGATTACCGTCATGCATGACACGTTTGGTGTGACGTGAATCAACCATAAGGAGATAGATCTACATGCAGGCGCGACGGTATTTTAACAGGCGAAGGTGTATATCACTCACAATCAGACGCTTTGACATACAAGTGGGCTTTAGAAATCATGATATAAACGATACTGACACAAGTTTATAACACACACACACACAAAACAAACACACACAAACACACGAACACAACACACACACACAAACACACACAACACACACATGTGAGATGTCAACAACAGCAAAAAATCCCAAACAGCAATAATCTCTAAGTAAGTAAACAAGAAAATGACCCAATTAAGACCTAGACTAATCTTGCGTTATGAAACCCATAACAGGACATGTGAGACTGGGCTGAGGTAATTGCTGACATTATCAGTCCCTGGGGCTCGTTAAGGTCGTCAGCTTATGTCAGTGCCAATGCCGTAGCTCGCAATTTCCCATGACCGCTATGGTTGCGTGTGCCACATTAACTGCCATTTCAGCATGGCACAGCTTTGCTCTATTGACACTTCCCAGGACTGCTTGTCACGTCACGCGACAGCGGAGTTTGTGCCAACGTCATCTGCAGATGCTTTCTTCACTGAATCTGGGACCATATGATGATATCAGCTATAATTATTTTTAATGTTGCGTTGTATCGTGTAATGTTGTATTGTGTTGATTTGCATTGTATTGTATTTGTAGTGTGGTATATTGCATAGAATTGTATTGTAATGCGCTGCGTTGCGTTGCGTTGTATCGCATTGTCTTGCAATGCATTGTATTGTATTGCATTGTATTGTATTGTATATGTTTTTAAAATTAAAAAAGGTAGACGTATACTTTATAATTATAAGTACATAATAAACACTATTACATAAACTTTTTTTTCAATATAGTTTTGAAAAAAAGAAAGTATGTTTACTTGGTACAAAGTGCACAATAAACAGTTTAATCATATGGCAAATTGAGTCTGCCTGCCTGTCTGTCTGTCTGTCTCTCTCGAAAAAAACACACACACACAAAACAAACAAAAACAGCAACAACAAAACAACAAAGAAAGTATATACCCTTGGAAATAAAGATTATGAACCAATTAATCAATCAAAGATTATGAATGAATGAATCAATCAATCGATCGATCGATCATTTTTCCGGTATTTCTATCAGTCATCAACTGTATGCTAGATCCACAACAAACATTTTAAAAAAACTTGAGCACAAACCTAGCAAAACTTTTCTTGACATTGCCGACACTTTGAAAGCATTGAAGGGAAAATAGCTATAGGGAAAAGAGAGAGGAAGGTGAGCGTACATATTTATTGGAAAAAAGAGGAGGAGGAGGAGGAGGAGGAGAGAGAGAGAGAGAGAGAGAGGGGGGGGGTGAGGTGGGGGGGTAGCAGATTTTGTTTTCAGATGGTCAGATTCTGTAAGCTCTGTTTGAAAATTAATGCAAAGTGGAATATGTCCACATAAAAATAAAGAATATCTTTACTTATGGCCAAACAGAAAAGTAGATAGCTTATGGGAGATTTATTAATCAAATGAAAAGGTACATAAGCATAAGAAACACCCTCCTAAAAATTGTCTGTACAAAATTAAAAGTAATCAAGAAAACCTTTAAACCACCAACCCCCCCCCCCCCCCCCAAACACACACACACCCCAAATAGACTCAAAGCAACAACTATACATTCCCTTTAGATCAAAAAGGAAAGAAACATCAATAATAGTAGTATTTGATACTATTACTACTAACAACTACTACTACTACTACTACTAGTCCTCCTCCTCCTCCTCAACATTATCACCATTATAACAACAACAACAGCAACAACAATAAGAAGAAGAACAACAACAACAACAACAATAATAATGATGACGATGGTGATGACAGTAGTAGTAGTAGTAGTAGTAGTAGTAGTAGTAGTAGTAGTAGTACAATGGCATGCAAATAAACACAACAAAATCACTCAATCAAGTAACTCTTTTAATCTCCAAAACGCATCAGAAAGGCTTGTGTTTTTTTGTTGGTTTGTTTTGTTTGTTGTTGTTTGGTTGTTGTTGTTTTTTGGGGGGTTGTGTTTTTTTCGTTTCGCTTTGTTTTGCCTCTTTGTTTGTCCAAACCTTCAAAACTGAATGAATAAAAAAAGAAAGTCACACAGATGGCACACGTATAGCGCGTGTGTCTGATGTCCCTGATAGCAAGGGATAGAAATAAAGGAGATGAGTGCTCTATAGGTCTTCACAGATACAGCTAATGGTCCTGTACTGCTGCTGTCTGTCTGTCTGTCTGTCCATGGCAGCCCTATGGCAGCCCTCACAGGAAAAAAAGGTCTCATGTTTCAAAACCTTCTCATGTTCCGTTTAATGGACTCAATGTGTACAATTTCCTGTCCAACCCCGCCACTGGCACCGTGTGTTTATTCTAAACAGGCTTTTAGAATGCAGAACTCTTTAACATAAAAACCCAACCACTAAACAGTTGTGTGTTTTTTTAAATAATAATAAAATAAAACAAAAAAGATATTCTTTTTAAATGAATTGAAAATCACACCTTTGGTGACACTGATACAATATTTGACAAGTGGCTCAATGACAGGTTGTTGGTTTTTTCGGGGGACGGGGAGGGGGGAGGGGGTAGTTGGGGGGTGGGGGTGGGGGAGTATGGAAAGAGACATACGGTTGGGGGAAGAGGAGTGAGGTGGGGGATGCTTTATGTACTTGTTTGTGTTTTTGTATAGCTCTTTTGTGTGTTTCGTTTTGAGTTTAACAGTTTTCTTATGCCCCCCTCCCCTCCCCTCCCCGTCGTTTGTTGTTGTTGCTGTCTCGTTGTTGCTATTTTCAATCTATGCTTCTTTTTTTTCTAATAACATAATAATTACGCAGTTCTCACTGCGCTGGATGTCTACCAACAGTAAAATGTTCAGTTTTGCTGATTTATACCTTGACGTGAACGACAACACTTAGAAATGGAATAACCACACCAAGCCCTCCAGAATTTCTTTTAAGTTCGTGATCTAGACTGTGAAAACGTGGATATAAAATCAACATAAAACAGGCTAGATGTCTTCATTGCTGGAGCAATCGTTATTGGTGTCATTGGAATCAGGAGCCGTTTTGTAAGTCAGTCTGTGCATGTTTCATAAACACGCATGAACAAACACGCATCGTTCGCACGCGCGTGCGCGCACGCATACACATACACACACATGCACACACACACAATCAATAATCAATTATCCTCGAAATAAAATAATAAAATAAGATAACGCACACAACAAATAATCAATTATCCTCGAAATAAAAAATAAATAAAATAACACACACACACACACACAGAGGCACATGTGCGAGCTCTCTCTCTCTCTCTCTCTCTCTCTCTCTCTCTCTCTCTCTCGCACACGCACGCGCGCGCGCGCGCGCGCACACACCCCACACACACACACACACACACACACACGGGAGCCTCGCGCGAAAACTGGTTCGCAGACAAAAAATGATTAATCACACCACCCTTCCCCATCCACTTCCCCTCCGCACCCCCTACCCCCTCCCCCAACAACAACAAAAAAATAACACTAAAAATAATAATAGCAGGGTGGTAGTGTGGTAAAGGAAATTGAGGAGGGAGTACCAGAGAGCAGGAATAGGGGTAAGGGCGCTGGAGAGAGAGAGAGGGGGGGGGGGGGGGTGATGGAAGGAGGAAAGAGAGAGAGAGGGGGGGGGGGGTGAGGGGAGGGGAGGAGGCGGAGGTGGGGGGGGTGGAGTGGAGTGGGGGGGGGGGGGAGGGAGAAGGTAGGGGGGGGGGGGGGGGCTAGAGAATCATATAGCAGAGAGATGAGTGTGTTGGTACGGGGTGTGGTGGCTATGGCGACACACAAGCCCTAGCCATCACAATGATTACCGTAGATCGATGGCTGTGACAGAGAGGCAGAAAGAACAACCGCAACAATAGGAACCGCTCATTCGAGGTTGTTTTGTTGTTTTTTTTTTATAGGTTTGGTGGTTTCTTTTTTTTTTGGTTTTTATGTTGGGGATGTGGGTGGGGGTTGGGGGGGGGGGGGGTGCGGGAGTGAGGGGATGGTGGTGGTGGTGGTGGTTAGGGGGTGGAGGTGGTGGGGTGGAGAGAGGGGGGGGGGGGGTCGAGACCGCAGGTGTTTGCATGATTGTAACTATCCGTTTGAGGGTGAAGAGGAAAGGGGGGGGGGGGGGGGGGGGTAGGGAAGGAGATGGGGGCTGTGGAGGGAGGGGAGGGGGTAGGGTTGTAGGGGTTGTGGAGATGTGGGGAAGGGGGTGGGGTGGGGGGGGGGGGGGTGGGAGGTGGGGATGATTGATAGGGTGAGAGGAGGGGTGGGTGTGGGGGGTGTGTGAAAAATAATCGTGCAGTCAGATTCAGAAATAGAGCGGCGGAAGTGTGTGTGTGTGTGTGACAGTCGATCATGTTTGTGTTCATAGTCCTTTATTTTGTGGAAGTATATTTTTCTGTTATTCATTCATTTAGTTATGTATTTATTTATTTGTTTGTTTTTCTTACCTGCATTTTTCCATTTTGTTTTAATTTTTCTACCTAAGAGGAGAGAGAGAGAAAGTGTGTGTGTCTGTGTGTGTAAATGGTGGGGAGTGCGTGCGTGCGTGTGCGTGTGCGTGAGTGTGTGTGTAATAGAGAGAGAGAGAGAGAGAGAGTGTGTGTGTGTGTGTGTGTGTGTGTGCGTGCGTAAGAGAGTGTGTGTGTGGTGTGTGTGTGTGTGTGTGGTGCGTGCGTGCGTGCGTGCGTGTGTGTGTGTGTTTGTGTGCGCGCGCGCGTGCATGCATGCATGCGTTATTGCATGCACGCGTGTAACACACACACACACACACACACACACGCACGCAAGCACGCACGCGCGTGTAAACATAAAACGCTCTTCATGCATCCAAATGGACTAGCACATTGTGTTGCCGTGTATAGTAGTAATAGTAGCAGTGGTGTCGGGTTATTGCTGTTTTACAGCCAGCCTCTCACGTCGGTGATTTTAAGACCAGCCATTAGTTCCAATACAGAGACAGAGACAGAGAGAGAGACAGAGAGAGAGAGATTTATGACCTTTTTGCCCACTCTATACCTTATCCCCCTGTCTGTCTGTCTGTCTGTCTGTCTGTCCTTGCTACCAGCATGTTGTTTGTCTTTCTTTTTGTTTGACGGTTGGTTGTCTGTATGCCTGCTTGTCTTTCTGTCTGTCTCTGTCTCTGTCTCTCTCTCTCTGTCTCTCTCTCGTTCTCTCAATTTTGCACATACAAATAGACACACACGTGCGCACATACATACGCAAACGTGCACGCACGTGCGCACGCACACACACACAGGCACGCACACACGCGTGTGAACGTGTTGCGTATGTGCGTGCGTAAATAATAAGTATTTATGTCTTCTAGTCAATGTTTTTTTCCTTTTTAAAAAAATTTTTTTAACGTGTGTGTGTGTGTGTGTGTGCGTGTGTATGTGTGTGTGTATGTGTGTATGCGCATGCGTGCGTGTGTGTTTGTGTGTGTGTTCGTGACTTTTTTTATTTGAAGTCATTTTGGAATGCTTTCACTAATATGAAATATAGCTTTTGTGTCTTTGAGATTTTTTATGCGTACAAACCTGCCTGTCAGTATTGTAATTGTCCTTCATGGGATGATTAAAGTGTTTTTGACTTGACTTGACTTGACACAAACACAAACACGTAAGCACACACACACACAAACACAAACACGCAAACACACACACACACACACACTTGTTCCAAAGTATACTTGCCTGCCCTTTTAAAGAAAGTAAAGAGTCGTTCAACTTATGACCGAATGAGATCACACACACACACACACACACACACACATACATCCCCCTACACACACACACACACACATACACACACACATACACACACACATACACACACACATACACACATATACACCCACACCCACACCCACACACACACACACACGTTTCGAACGTCTGCAGGCTGCGCTTTTGAAGTAAAGAGTCGTTCAACTCATGAACCAACACACACACACACACACACACACTCCTCACACGCATAAGATAAGGAGTAGTAGGAGAAAGGAAAAATGCCAGCCAACCCATGAAAGCTTTTGCCATTCCTGTGTTTAGTTAGACACTTTGCTTACTGAGCCAGCTAAGAAGAGAATGAACAAATCAGGACCAAAAGAAAAATAAGAGAGAGAGTGGGGGGGGGGGGGGGGGGGGGGGGGGGGGGGGGGCAGGGAGAGAGAGAGAGAGTGAGAGAGAGAGAGAGAGAGAATGAAAAGAAGGAGGAGGTGGAGGGGGGATAACAAATTAATTCAGGAAATTCTTTCAGACATTAGCAAATTAACCGAAAGAAATTGCTGATGTGGGGGAAAAAAGGACAAGAAGAAGAAGAAGAAGAAGAAGAAGGGCATAGAAGCAATTTCCGCCTAGGAACATGACAAAGAGAAATAGACTTTGGGGGCAGGCAGTTTTCTTCTTCACTTTATTGAAATAAACTTATAATCTTTACCAATGGGCACTAATCTAAGATGCAAAGCAAGTTTAGAATACAAAAATAAGCAAAATTTGAAATTTTAACTTGCCTTAAGTGCAGTCACAATATGATGACTTTGACTTGATTTGACTTCTTATATATATATATATTATATATATATATATATATTATATATATATATATATATATATATTATATATATATATATATATATATATATATATATATATTATTATATCCTTAAGGGGCCATTGAAACACAGTATTGACTATTTCAGGCAAAGTGTCGTAGTCGAGCTGAATCCAGCGGAGCTCACCCCTCTCCAAATAGCAGGGTGCATGATGGATATGTTTGTTCAATCCATCCTACCAGCTATGCCTACCTAGCCCACTCTTCAACGACATGTGGATGCAGTTTTAATGTGTGCGCCAGATATTTGTGTGCCTTCGCCAACGGAACCTCGATTCGTAGTCTCTTCCAGAGAACTTTCAAGGAGCAGAGTCAGTATCAATGTTAACTCTTAGGGGAAAATCTCTTCGAACAAACAGCTCAGCAGAGACTTGAACCTACGCACATAGTTACCATTAGATAGTCATTAATAGTCTCTGACACTCTCGCCACTGGGTCTTTCTTTTTTTAATTCTTTTATTTCGAGGATAATGGAATAAGCACTCATGTGGGGTTTTTTCCATCCAGTACCCGTGTGTATGTAGTTTTGTCAATTCTGCCATCTGTTCCCACTGGCACACAATTGGTCTACTCTTTCCGAAAAGCGGAACGGGTCTTAACGTGTGCGCAAGATGTTCTCGTGCGTCTGCACACGGGTCCTCGGTTTGTAGTCTCATCCGAAGGACGTTGGGTCATTGTGCATGCCTCTTGGAGCCTACTTGATGGAAGACAATCACTCTGACTAGCCGCCAAACAACTGCGGTTGTCCGACATGACTACCGCTGTCAGGAAATTGCGTTCGAAGACATTATCCAACCGCAGTTCATTCACCCCAGGGTTATGCCATTGCAGTGCTGCCCGTCCTCCAATAATGCGTTTCTGACTGACAACAGCATGATCCAAGATAACGAGAAATAATGACTGATTAAGACATAAACGAGCTACGTTACCGTTCATATAGGCAGTCTTCTGTTGCTGATTCACTTCATAATGAAAAAAAGACACAGAATAACGAAGATTTTTTTAGAAGGACAGGCCTCATAATTCGTAGATGAATACCACTAAGAAGAGACACAATTCTCTGCAGTTAAAATTATCTCCCCTGTTATTCTCTTACGCAGGGAAAGCACGTTTAACTTGAAAAAAAGAACTTATGGGAAGTGACATACTACCTAAAATTGGGGTCGAAAGCTGTGTCAAAAATATCCTTAGGAGTCACTGTCTTGAGGCAATCTATGATGATCCATTTTGATAAACTATCTTCCATGGGAATGCTGGGGGGCACTGTCTGTGAAACTGCAAACAGTAGTACCCTCATCTGGAAACTCGGTTCCTTGAAGATTTTATTTGGTCTGTCGTTTGCCTCCCACGTATGTTAAATGCTGTAATCCATTCATTCGACTAAAAAAACACAAAAACCTACCACCACCACATAATCATAATGATACCAAAAAAAAACAAAAAACTCGCACTAAAAGTGTATTTACATTTTTTTTTTTTTTTTATTCTTTTATATCGAGGATAATGGAATAAGCACGTATGTGCTTTTTTACATCCAGTCCTTGTGAATGCGTTTTGTAAAAAATTGTCATCTGTTCCCACGGCACACAATGGCCTACTCTTACGAAGAGCGGAACAGGATTTTACGTGTGCGCAAGATGTTACCCTAAAAGTGTAAACGAGTGTGCACACCCTCTTGCCTACCAGAGACTCAAACGGAGACTTTAAAACAAGAAGAAAGAGAAAGAGACAGTACAGACAGATAGAACAGACAGACAGAACGATACAGACATAGATGGATCAAAGAAAAGAGACACGGAGAATCACAGACATTGACTCACAAAAAGAGAGACACCTGCGACAGAACCACTAAGAGACAAAGACAAGTGGTGAAAACTTAAAGACAGACAGAAAGAGGCAGAGAAAGAAAGCAGCAGCAACAATTCCTTGGCAAAGGAGGAGAAAAATCCCCCCTCCCTCCCTCCATCCCTCCAAAACGAAACCCCCAACAAGAAGAACTGTATGAGAAAACCACACACAGCTAACCGCTCATGACATAAACTCCCATAAATAATGGCTCTCTCTCTCTCTCTCTCTTCCTCGCAACTAGACCAATAGACCCGTTAGCTCTTAAACCAGCTGCTGGTGTTGCTAAGAAAAAGAAAACAACAACAACAGAACCCAAGTCTGTTTGGCTTCGTCCTGCCATTTGGCATTCGCTTCCACACATCTATAATTTAAATCTGAGAAACAGGTTAGTGGTAAAATCAGAGGTGTCGGGGAAGAAGGAATTGGAAAGAGGGGAAACAAATCGGTGTAGCTTTCTGTAATTACTCCCCCTGTTACAAAAAACGGTGACTGCAAGACCGGAACGAATGGATGGCTGCTACAGAGGGGTACACATCTTGCAGTGGATGGACATCTAGTAATCAGGTTCAACTAACACTCTGAGAATGTAAGCCAGGACATAAATGTATGAGTTCTTCTTTGATGTCATGACAATTTAAGTTGATATTTGTTATGTTTATCGACTTAATCTTTCGTAGATTAGGAAAAAGTAGGGGGGGGGGAGGGTGTTTTATGTGTATTGTCTAATTTTTTCATGGACTAAGAAAAGTGTGTGTTGTGAGAGAGGAGAGAGAGTGAGAGAGGAGGGAGATGTGATGAGAGAGAGAGAGAGAGAAGAGAGAGAGAAAATGCAAAGGTCTTCTGGAAAAGTCTTACAAAATATAGATATAAGTTTAAAAGCTTTTCCTTCACTTATTTTAAACCCTGGTCCTATTTTCAAGAATACTGCAGACATAAATAACAACCCCCAAAAATGTACATCAAAATTTTTACTGGATCTTTTAATAAAACTTTATTTTAAAAAATTCCTCCTGGGGGGGGGGGGGGGGGGGGGGAGTAAAAAGGAAAATGAGTGCACACAATTCCTTCTTCCATACTCCTGACGTGGCAGACGACTGTTCACAATGTCTTCACCATCACAGAGAGAGAAGTGATAATGCACCTGTTAAGATCCCACAGCCTCTCTCTGTCTGTCTTCGTCTTCTTCTGTCTCTCTCTCTCTCTCTCTCTCTCTCTCTCTCTCTCTCTCTCTCTCTCTCTCATCTCTCTCTCTCTCTCTCTCTCTCTCTCTGTGTCTGACTGTCTGTTCCATAGACCTCGCCAGACTTTCAAGTGTTTGGTATTAGTCTTCTCCTCTTTGTCCTGTCTTTCTATTGTCGTCTGCCGTATTCGTCAATGTTGCTACTTTTGTTACTGTTGTTGTTGCTGCTGTTGCTGCTGCTGTTGTTGTTGTGAGGTAGTTGTTGTGACCATGATAAGAGGGTCATAAAAAGTTGCGGAGCCTGATTTGAAGGGTAAGGGAGATGGGTGGTGATGGGTGGGTGGGGTGGGGTGGGGTGTGGGTGTGGGTGGGAGTTCCAGTGAACGTTGGAAAAAAGAGCCAGAAGAGAACTGAAATTATAGTGGTTTGTTGCCATGGCAAAACTCGTTCTGTGGTCAGAAATAGGCACAAAGTAAGCCCTGCATGAACATTTGAAACTTGACCTGCCACCCACCTCTCTGTCTGTCTGTCTGTATGTCTCTCTCTCTGTCTGTCCCTCTCTCTCTCTCTCTCTCTCTCTCTCTCTCTCTCTCTCTCTCTCTCTCTCTTCTCTCCTCTCTCTCTCTCTTTTAAATATCGTTATCCTATCCTCTCAGCTCGTTCTCTATCTCTTCTCCTCTTTCCTCTCTTCCACATTCACTCCAGCATTCACACACACCCACCACAACACATCTGCGTACATCCATGTGTGCCACACCTCTCTATATTCACTATGTAGTGGATGATGTTGAATGAAGAACACACTACACACTCACCACAACACACACACACACAACATGAACACAAAAGCAAAACATCTCTTCGTCTGTCTCTCTCGTCTTCTCTTTCACACACACACACACACAGACACACACAAAACACAACACAGACTCACACACAAACCGTCTTGACAAAACACACAACAACACACACTACCTGGTATTACTTACTTGTGGAAGGATGTTAACTGAAGAACTCTTCTCTCTTCCTCTCTCTCTCTCTCTCTCTCTCTCTCTCTCTCTCTCTCTCTCTCTCTCTCTATCTCTTATCTCTCTCTCACTCATCACCTCACACATCTCATCTCTATCTTTCTTCGTTCTGTCCTTTCTTTCTCTCACGCACACACACACTCACAACTCATCCACCCACACACCACGCACACACTAAATACACACTCACTTACACTCACACACACACAACACACACACACACACACACACAAAACACAACACACACCACATCTACTCTTCGCTAGCTCTTGCATTACTTGTTGGCGAGTGCCGGGCTATTTAGTATGTTAACTTGATACTTTTTGTGACAGGTTTTTAAACCTTAGTCAAGCGCTTCCTATACCACCGATCCTTTTCTGTCAAAAGCCCTTAGGGTGTTAGATTCTCTTCTGAAGAGCATTTTGCTTATCTGATCACGAAACCCATTCACGTGGGGAAAATCTGAGCCGTCTCGTCTCCTGAGGTAAACAGAAGTCAAGTTATCGACCATGGATAACTAGGTCTGTCCGTTTCGAAAAGAACACAAAGATTAAATTGATTTCTTTGGCTGCTATTACAGCGTTCTCTGTTTTATCTCTCTAGTTATAGGCTTATTCTTTCTAGCTATAGATAGCGTTTTTGGATTTGTTTTGAATTAGCGGTTTTGTTTGTGCTTTTGTTTTTCGGTTCTTGTGAAAGGAATATAGTTTTACCTGCTTTTTGTGAGAAAAGGCGGTAGTTGATAC
>CM054139.1:64624689-64627189 GCA_028751875.1 Rapana venosa | reverse complement strand
CTGACTACACAGCAAATCCAAATAAAATACATATACAGAACTGACAATCTAGTTATTCATAAAACTGACAAAGTACAGACGAAAGAAACCTGACTGACAAACAGACTGATCAACAGACTGACTTACAGACAGACAAACAGACAGCCAGCCACACAGACAAACAGCCAGACAGACAGTGAATTTTAAATGCAGATCTGCATAATACTGAGTCTTTCAGCGGTTTTCTCAAAGACTGCTATCTATTAGATCTTCAGGCAGGGTTGTATAGAAATGGTAATGATCGCTCTCACAATGAGCTAAGTCCTGAATGGTTTCAAGTTTTTGCTCAACGTTTTTCGCTTTTCCTTGCTCTTATGCACACCAACAATAACACTGCCTCATGTCACCTATACTCTATTATGTGTTATGTTTAACCCAGCTTCTCTGTATGTCTGTCTCTTTCTGTCCCTCTCTGTCTGCCTGTCTCTGTCATTCTGTTTGTATCTGTCTGTCTGTCTGTCTGTCAGATTGTCTCTGCCTGTCTGTCTGTGTGTCCATCTGTGTGTGTGTGTGTGTGAATGTGTGTGTGGTGTGGTGTGCTGTGCTGCGCTGTGCAGTGCTGCGCTGTGTTGTGTCGTGTCGTGTTGTGTCATGTTTAGTGCGTGCATTTAGACTGGCCATATTATTCATAGTAAACAAAACCAAAAGAAAACAAACTAGAATGTTTCATCACTTATAAACCACACACATTTAAATATCTAAAAGAAATACAACCAAAAACAAACTAGACATAGAACCTGACAATCTACCGAAGAAGAAAACCAGACAGCAGACAGACAGGAAATGTTAAACAGCAGACAGACATACAAGACAGACAGGAAATGTTAAACAGCAGACAGACATACAAGACAGACAGGAAATGTTAAACAGCAGACAGACAGACAGAAAAGTTGAAACCGCAGACAGACAGGAAATGTTAAACAGCAGACAAGACAGACACGACATTCGAAAGCACAGATCTCTCTATCATAACGAGCCTTTGCACCCCTTTCTCAGACACTGCTGTCTATGGAAGCTTCAGGCAAGGGTGTATAGAAATGGTAATAATATGTCTCCCCATGAGCCGAGGTCTGAAGGGCTGCAAGGCGTTGTGTTGGTTTTTTTTGGGGGGGGCTCAACACTTCTTGCTTTATGCTGTCCTTGGGTTCTTGCGTACAGGCACAATGACATCCAGTTGGGACAGATCGTCACTAAAGTATTCTTCTATTATGTGTTTAACATCCACCCCCCCCCCCCCCCCCCCCCCCCTCATTCTGTGTGCCTTGTCTGTCTCACTGTCTGGCTGGCTGGCTTGCTGGCTCTGTGTGTGTGTTTGTGAGTGTCTCTGTCTCTGTCTGTTTCTCTGTCTCTCTCTCTCTGTCTCTCTCTCTCTCTCTCGCTTCTCTCCTCTCTCTCCTCTCTCTCTCTCTCTCTCTCTCTCTCTCTCTCTCTCTCTCTCTCTCTTGTTATCTGTACTTATCTGTAACCATAGGAATAAAAAATCAGTCAGTCAACCAATCAGCCAATCAAACAATCAATCAATCAACCTTTCTGAGTATCTGTCTCTGTCTCTCCCTCTCTGTGTGTGTGTGAGTTGATGGGCAAGTAAATGTGAGTGAGTGTGTGTGAGTGTGTGTGTATGTATGTGTGTTAGCATGCATGCGCACAAAAGCACATCAAAAGTGATCAAATTGTGCCTTCATGAATATATATATATATATATATAATTTTAAACCCATATAATAATAATAATAATATGGAATTTATATAGCGCTGAATCTTGTAAAACAAACAAATCAAAGCGCTGTATATACAATTTTAAAACACACACACGCACATTCAAATAATCGAGAACTGAGAATGGAAAACATAGAACTGTACATACACAGAACTGACGAGGTGCAGATGAAAAAAAGAAAACCACACGGACATACAGACAGACAAACAGACAGGAAATTTCAAACCACAGTACAGATCAGTATCATACTGAGCTTTTTAACACTATGTTTTAGAAAAGGATCTCTATTGAGGGCTTCCGGCAAGGGTGTATAGAAATGGTAATGATGTCACCATGGGCAGAGGTCTGAAGGGTTTCAAGTTTTTTTGCTCAACGCCTTTCGCTTTTCAATGCTCTTGTGCACAGCCACAATGACAGCCAGTTTGGGACACAGCCTCACCAAAGTATTTTATAATGAGCTTAAACTCCCCTTCTGTCTGTCTGTCTGTCTGTTTGTCTGTCTATCTCTCTGTGTGTCTCTCTGTGTGTCTCTGTCTCTCGACTCTGTCTCTCTCTCTCTCTTTGTGTGAGCGCCTCTCTCTCTCTCTCTACATCATTCCTTTAAACATGGTAGCCTACCCTTCAACTACTTTTACCAAGGCACTAAGATTCGAATCTATCTTGAAGCAAAAAAACCGATGGCACATAGCTTTGTAACAAAAATAGAAAGAAAGATGCTTTGTGTATGATATAATATTCAAAGAA